>UCOJ01000094.1:0-216859 GCA_900474305.1 Cecidostiba fungosa | reverse complement strand
GTGTGTGTGTGTGTGTGTGTGTGTGTGTGTGTGTGTGTGTAAGTCAACTGCTGTGTGTATGTGTCTGTATAATATATGTACGTAGCATCAGTTTCTAGGGCTCAGAATGAAAAGCCGCAGTTTATAAGTTACTTTCGATAGAGTCCAATAAATAATTATTCCTCCCCTGGCTTCCTGTCTTGAAAATAAACTTTTGGCTCGCGAGACAACTGATAATTTAAACGTTCGCGGGAAGAAACAGCGAGTTGACTGTTTCTGGCATTACTTTGCAAAAAAATGAGGGTTAAATTAATGAATGAACTAATTAAAGAAGATAATGGCTTTGCTTATATACCGATATCGATAAATTTTAGGAACAATGTTACATACGCTTATCAGCGCTGCGAAATTGTATTATATGACAAATCAACTTAAAAGAGAAAAATCGAAGATATAGTTTGGCGTTATATGTTTTATCGGAGCGTATTCGTTTGCGCAGCGAATTTTTATCTCTCACGCACGCGTTGGAATTTCTACACGTTTCAGTCATTTTTTTTCCGTTGTTGTCAACGTCACCGTAGAGATGAGGAAAAAAAAAGTAATATCAAAACGTGATGAAATTGTTGAAATTTGCAGCGCGTCGTCTACGATGACCACGTATATGTGGGACGATGGCGAAATATATATATTGTGTGTTCGTTCCGTTGGAAAACGTTCGAATTACAAAACGCCTCTCGACTCTCGAGAAACCGTTATATAGGCAGCTATACATTCTCTAGATCGATTCTGCCTAAAGATGACTCTCAAAAGTTTCCAGAAGAAGAAAAAAAAGCGCGTCCATAGACTTTCATTTTCTCTCGATATAACATTTCGTGCACACGAAAGCAGGAAAAGCTAAAAGTATATATAGGTGGGCCGTATAGCAGAAGTGTCGCTGACCCGCGATAGCCACGCGACTTTCGTGCGCTGCGATCGATCGCGTCCCGTATATGTATATATAATACAATACAACAACATTGCTAGCGTGCGCGCACATATACGTCGATAAGAAAATATAAAAGTGCGAATCTGTTGATGATGTAGAAGTTGCACTAAGTATATGCACGACCACGTGGCTGCTGCTGCTTCATGTGTATTATTAGTATATGTATATGACAATAGGTATAGTGATTTTGGAAAATCACGAGGATAAGATTTACGCGGCTAATTTGCGTAGCAGGACAGAATATATTCGGTGGGCTTTTTTACTATATATGGAAGATCAATCGGTGAGAGAGAAAACATTCGAATGAAAAAAAATCTCGAGAGCAAGCAAGCGCGTAATTGATTTTTTTTTTATCGATATATAACACGGAGTGGCCGTCGACAACTAGATTGCATTTTAAAATCGTCACTGCGAACGACACCAATCGAAAAGATATATTGAGTTCGAATGCAGCTGCAGCGAAATGTAAACTACACACGTATATGTTATAAGGTATTATACGCGTTACGGAAGATTTCTTCTTGCACCGCCGCGCGCGCAAATGTTATCTTATAATGCGCCGTAATCTTGACGAACGGCTTCAACTGCAACTTTTGACGCTCGAGAGTACCTGTGTATATACGAGCTACCGAGCGAGATCGATGCAAAGATTAATTATCGATTCTCCGTCGATAAGCGCATAGGTGATGTTCTCGGATTCTTTTTTTCCTTCTCTTGTAGCTATCGCGAGCGAGAAAAACTACTGAGTAAAGAGAGAGGGAGAGAGAAGCGAGAGAACAATTAAAAGTGAAAAGTGGAAGAAAAGTTCGAAGATCGGGGACCAATTATAGACGTGTGTTTGTACAGAACATTTTTCTCGTTCTATGCGCGAGAATCGTGTGTTCTCTCTCTCTCTCTCTTTCTCTCTCTCTGGAATCGAGGTGCAAAAATGTGTGTCGGAGCAAGTTGTCGGAAAGTGACAGTAGGCTTGTTTATAAATAAATTGCGAGGGGGTATTTTTGAGCTCGACCTTGACGGCTAATTTTGACAGAATGTGTATATGATGTGTACGTGTAGGATGTGCGAATTCGTAGAACAAACGCTGCACACTCCGCATAGCAGCATAGATTTATTAAGAAGTCGATTGCGAGTTCAGTGTCAGGAGACTTATGTGTCGTGGAATATGTGATAATCGTATATATATGTGTATTATGCGTTGGAAAACGCTGATGTATATAGGCGAGTGAACGACGATAACTCCTTCATTATTAAAGCTATATTTAATGCACAAGTTCCAATGACCTTGACGTGTATAAATATCAATTTTGTGCAAAGTCAAATAGCTATACATGATTAAATGTGTTGTAAAAATAAAGGTAAATATAATAATAGTAATAATAATAATGGTGATAGTAATAATAATAATAATAATAAAAAAAAATACTGCACTTTATACACTCAAGCAGAAGTCAACAGTTTCATTCGCGAAGCCTTAGAATTGCCAATTATGTAAGAACTGTAGCCTAAAAGTATATACTGTCAGTGTGGGGCAAGAAAAAAAAGAACACGTTTGTTTAGCCGATATAATACTGTCTTGATAGTCCCAAATTAGAAAATGTCATTTAAAAATCGTTTGAGTGTATCCTTAAGGAAAATCACATATCGTGTAAGAGAGAGCATATAGATAAAGTTGTAAAGATGTGTTTAAATTGCTATAGGTTTATATATTTTATGACGAAAGAGTTTCAGGCAATTAATAAAGCTCAATTATACGAGTCTACAAGAAGTGTAATAATGATTCGACTTGATTTGCCAGAGCTCAGAATTCTATTGTTCTTGCTTGGTCGAAACAATGGTTTCATCGTCATCTGTTGGATCATTCAAGGATGCAGACTAAGCGAAAACTACTTGTTGCATAATTGAAATGCTGCAAAGTGCTTTATTTAGATATAGGTATATGGAAAAATTTTTTTAGACACTTAAGTATCACATTTATATTTTAAAGCAAAATTCAGTGATGAGTATCTGTTCGTTATATCAAAATTGACATTGGGTCAACAAAATTGTTCTTTTTTAAATTTAATGAAAGACCAAACTTTTTGTTACTTTCAAAATAATTTCAAACCATTTTCATATAAAGCATAAATGAGCAAAGAACTTGTGAGGACCATCCAATTTCAAACTTGCTAATCATAAATCTTTGAAAATAGGCGAATTATTAGAGAAAATACTTTTTGTAATTCAGTCTTATTTAATTATTCTAAATATGTGTGATTGAAACTTGAAAATTTGTTATACATGACAAGTCTCAAAGAATGGGATGCTCCAGTTCCCATTGTGGTATAGTAAAGTTTACGTGGTGTAATTGAAAATCAATATGTTCAAAATGTTGAAAAAACAGAAAGCAAAACAAAATTGAACCTCAAACTAATGCATCATCGTAAAACAACTGTTTGTGTAAATTCAAAAGTTTTCATATAGTGAGATAATTTAGGTTATGTTTAGTTGAAAAGCAAAGTAGCTTTCATTATTTAAAATTTTTTTCTGTTTATAATATCATTGTACGTTGAACATTAGGTTAGGTCTTGGAATACTTCTTACGGAGATCAAATTGACTCTACAAGTGATTAAGTGTAATTTTCAGACTAGCTCAATATATCTTTGTCTCTAGCATAAAGTTACAAGCTACATATCATGATTTTAGTTGAGAACGCGTGATATAGTTATATGTACATTATCTAGCATATTGCATACTCTCTGCAACAATGTGCCTTCTAAGTTTCATAACTAGCTTTCTATAAAGGGCCCTGCTGCCCATAAGTATAAATAATAAATCAATAATTATGCAAATAAATGGTACACATAGTGATGTTATACGCCGAGCGATTACTGACCTTTAAGCTGGGGAAGTTGCTGCAGCTCGACGTCCTGCGAGTTGCGATAGCGAGATGAGCCCTGTGACTTTTTGGACTTCTTCTTGAGGGAACGCTTGGCAAAGGGATCTATCCGATCCACAAACGTCGTCGATGACATGGTGGACTCTTGAACGGAGGCACTGTGGGCACTGGATGGGTAGCCTTTTTGTACGACACTGTGCTCGGGTGCCTCTCCTACTTTTGGGCTGTGTTAGCTAAAGACGACTGGGTCCATCCCTGGAGTAGATGGTGACTCCGACTACTGACTGGGGTTTGCTTATAGCAAGCCGCAGAACTTGACACTATACACTCACAGGTATGAAAAAGAAAACCAGAAGCACTTGTACAACATACAACGGACACTTGTTAGCCCCTAACAACGATACACTACTAAAGACTCTTGGCAACACTGAGATGGAGAGAGAGAGTTTTAACCTCTCTTCTACTGCTGCTGCTGCTGCTGGTGCTGCTGCTCTACTCTACGTTTATACACTCTTGAGGCTCTGCGTGTGATATACGCTTATAGAAAAGATCTGCGTCGACCGCACACTCTCTCTCTCTCTCTTTCTCTCCTTCGACCCGCAAACGAGACGAGATGGGCACGACGGAATAAGCGTTACAAAAAGCTGGGAAAAAAGAGGCGTTGTCGCGGCTGGCGTCGAGGACTCGGCCGCGTCGTTCTGGAGTCTCGAGGTCTCCTACACTGTTCTCTCTTTCTCTCGATCTTTCTCTCTCTCTCTCACTCACTCACTCACTCACCGGGTCGTGCAGCAAGCAGTCCCACACGCGGCGGTGCTGACGCGGAGAGAAGAGACGAAGCTGCAGAGATCAGCCCAGGAGTAGACTCTCGTTCTCTCTCACTCTCTTTCTCGCTTGCGCGCGAGCCACGCGATGCTTCTCCGGTCGGTCGGCCTCCGCTGGCGAGCAGTTCTCTTTCTCTCTCTCTCTCCCCCTGCTGCCGAGTGCGCGCGCGTATACGCAACACACGGGCGGTCCCCGGCGTGATTCTCAGCTATACACTCTCTCTCTCTCTCTCTCTCACTCTTTCTCGGCGGAAGCTTTGTGTGCGTGCTTACTTATATCTTTGCTGCTGGCGCGGCGCTCTCTTCTCTTTTTTTTTACTTTTCGGAGCTCCCTTGGCTCTCTTTCGGAACAGCACAGCGACGCTGCTTACACGCGCGCGCGCGCACACACACACAATCTCGGGCCGGGCGGCGATCACTTCCTCCTCCTCCTCCTCCTCCCACGACTATACTCGTCGACGAGGGCTGCTGCTGCTGCGCGTCCTTCTACGATTTTCCAGTACCGCGCGCACGTGTCCTTTTTCTCTCCACTGGCCGCCTGCACCGTATCGCTCGTTATTTTTTCTTCTTCGGCCCGCGATGATTCGGCCCTGCACAGCAGAGCACGTAGGTAGATATTATGCGTGTAATGTGTGTGTGTGTGTGTCGAGAGAGTCTCGAAAAGAGTGCACTGTACGCTGCCAGAGGGAGCGAGTGTGCTGCTATATACACGACTCCGACTCGTCGTCGTCGGCCGCTCTCCTTTACTCCCTTTTTCGCACTCTCCGTCTCTGTCTCTCGTGTGTGTTTTCTCTCTCTCTCTCCGCGGTGGCGGCGACTACGTTGAAAAAGCTCTGCGGAACAGTCGATTACGTCGCTCTCGTGTCCGTCGTCGAGCTGCTACTACTGCTGCGCTTGTCCGCGTTTTAACGGCTCACGACAACCGCCATCAGCTGCGAGTAGCAATGGCGAGCGCCAGCTCGTCTCATGTTTTTTTAGACACTGTATAGGTACTTGTAATACCGCACAGTGTCAGCCCGGGGACGACTGTGCTCTCGGACACTGCTCTCTCTCTTCGGACTATCGTGATTGTACTACTACTACCACGATCGTCCGCGCAATCGAGTATATATGTATACACACACACGCAATCCTTCTCTCGGGCTTGCAGCCGAGACTACCTACTGCTGGGCAGAAGAGCGAACTGCTGCTCAGCTTCGCGCACTCACTCACACGCACACGCTCTACGTAATAGTAGTAGTAGTAGTGATGGCATGTGGGCGATGCGCGGCGACTACGTCGACGAAGACGAGAAGCTCGCAGCTCTTTCTCTCTCTCTCTCTGTCTTGCTCTAATATACAGTGAAGTATAGAGTTAGGTATCCCCTTCTCGCTCTTCTACTGCTTTTAGCGCGACGACGGTGTACGTATGTATGATGTATATATATGTATAGGCGCCGCCGGAAGGCAGCCTGCAGGCGGACGATCAGCGCGGCTCTTGCGACATCGCTCGCACTTTTTGAAGTAGCTTACGCTGCTGAACTTCTTCTTCGGTATCTATACGCGATGCTTATAGCAGTAGGTAGTATATATAGGTATACGTATATAAAACTTTGCTGCGCGACGAGGAGCTTCCGGGCTGCAGGCGCGCCGACGGCGACGACGACGACTATACACGCAGTCCCTCTTGGTTAGGATAGCTGCGCACGAATATCGTCGTCGTCGTTGCTGATGTTGCTCTATGCGCGCCAGTATATACATGTATACAAGTGTGTGTATTTCGGGTGTTCCTCGTCGCGGTATATGTGCGCGAGCGCCGCCTGCGCTCTCCCTCTCTCCTATATTATCGTCGTCCCTCTCGCTTCCTCTTCCGTTCCTTGTGTATATACATATAACAATCGTCGCGCGCGCACTCTCGGTTCGTCGTCGTTTATTCTCGGTTGTTAACCGCCCGTCTTTTCTCTTCGCTGAATCGTTGCAGCTCCTATAATACGTGGATTCTGATGCGGGGCTTTAACATTGCGTCGAGCTTTTCATTCGAATTTTCTCGGATACGTTAAAGTATAGTACAATAGGTATAGAGGGCAGAGTTTGGTATAGTGTGCCGCCCCCTTCAGTTTATTGGGAAAATGCAGGGGATATCTATATGTATATGTACGCGCGTGATGTCGTTGGATATCTGTGTGTGTGTATAGCTGAATTAAACTGGCAGGTGTTGACGTAGTGAATCGAAAGATACTCTGCGATTATGTTCTAAAACATTCAATGGCAATTATAGAGACTCTGGTGATTCTGATGCTATAACGTTTGAATTTCAGTATGCTATATAGATAGGTATATATACATACTTGCTGCCGTTGCGGGTGGATTTTGCTGTTGGAGAAGGCTCTGGAAACGTCAGTGGCCTCGATGCTCTACCTAACCGGCGGATTATATTTTTTGATCTGTTTTTATTCGTTTTCTAGGAAAAATACTTACGTTATCGCATATTGCATTAAAGAAATTATTATTATGTTGTTTTCCAGCATTATTGAGATGAAGTCTTGTTTTTAGAAGTTACTCAATAACTCTTACCGCATTCTTGAGGAGCTAGCCAAACGTTTTTGAATCTGTGATTTTTCAATAAAATTGTACGAATTATCGCATCGCAATGTGCTGCCAGAGCACTCTGCAGGAGATAATCAAATACGCATTTTTGGTACATCTTGACCGTCTGCGGGTAATGTCGCATGCTGTCCTGTATATAATATATAGAGACACTGACCACACGATAGCAGAAAAAACTTTTGGCGAAACGCCAATAAAGCGGAAGAAAATACAGACTAATCTAGTTCAGACGAAAAAAAAAACTCGACTCATGCATACGTCTCTCTACATATTTAAATATAATAGGGGTGACGATGTGTTATGGCAACAAATGAAACACAATCGCTTAGGCGTTAGGAAAATTTCTTTTCTTAGTAATTATAAACTGTTAGAAAAAGAAAAATTATTATTGCTAAAATACTTTATCGACTTTTGCTTTACAAAAAGAAAATAAGACACAAAAACATGAATTTTGGTTAAATGTGGATTCTTTATTATTAACACTAGAATTTTTACATAAAAAATATAAGAAAAACTATGGATTAATTAGTCTTAGTTTGAAGGCTGATCGACGATCATTTCGTGTGATGTTTCGTAATGAACTTTCGTGCTAGGACCGACACTCAGTCTTAAAGCACAACTTAATCTAATGTTTTAACATTTAGCTTAACATCTTAGGCGACATGAGTATATAGACTTTTTTTGTTCAAAAAACATCGAAATATTTGTAAATTTCTATAACTTTGTATAGATTAACATCTTTATACTTTTTCATCTCGTTAAACGGCGTATATAGCGATTGCACAATTAATTTTGGTTCAGTTGCGTGTATATGTATAATTGTATATATTATAATTGCAATAAAAACTATTTCATTGTACGAAATCGTATAGATATGTTACAAATTATTCTCTTTGTGCGTTATTACCACAGTTCGTGGTGAACGTAGAATATTAATAAAAACATTCGAGAATTAACGCGCCCTACATTATTATACCGGTCAATGCGGATAAACTTAAGTATAATATTTATAAATATTAACAAAATGAAAAATATATATTTTTTTTTGTAAACAAAAAAATTAAAGAAGACGCATCGGGCTCGATTAATAAATGAGTATTTATAATATGTATATAGTATATATAAATATTACTTTCGATTCATTAGTCAACGTAAGAGATTCGAAAATTAAAGCTTTACATATTAATATCAACTTTATTAACTTTATTGCTGCAATCAAACGCCAACGTCGGATATGTTTGTTAGAGCAGTAAAAGAGATTTGCAAGGTAGAAGTCTAATAACACTGGCGCTATTATTGAATACAATACTATACAATGCGCGTCTATGTTCCTGAAGAATTAATACTTCTATCTTACAGATAAAAAGATGGCAGTTCGCAGCTCTTATCTCAGTTAACTGTGCGTTAAAGATTTCTTACGTACACTTTAGGCGGAGGACGTAAGGCCATGTGTCTTCTCGCGGCTGTGTAAATAAATATAGCCCTACGATTACATTTTCCAAAAGAAAACATGCAGCTGTAATCAGTGAAGAGTTTGTTAACAATTTTAGTTTTAGGCACTTCTGTTTGGACTAATATATTCTTTTCGATCCTCGAGCTTCATGTTTTCTCTTGATTATTATTATACAGCGATTGAAACTATAAATACTTAAGTATTCGTTTTTCTTTTTCTTTTTTTTCGTTCTCTTTGTATGTAAATACAAAAGTAAAAAATTCTCTCTTTTTTACGTAATTACCAATCCCAATACCTATCTGTTGAGCGGTTCTCTTTCCGGGGCAGCGGAAGGTCGGTTCCTCTTGAAAAATCCGCATTTGTAGAGTAAAAATGCAAGCAACAACAGAATCGTCATTCCCGCGCAGGCCGACAGAACCACGATCCAAAGAGGAATAATATCGGAGGTATTGAGATTCTTCAAAGGCTGAATGACAGTCTTGATTTCATAGCTGCGAAGTACTTGTTTTATCGGATCGCCAATGTAGGGTTGCGCTGTGACGTTACCGATTAATTTCGTGGAGATGGTGAGTTTCTCGTTGGTCGTGATTTTTTTCAAAGTTTTCATGTTGATGAGGAATTTAGCTGATAACGTGACTTCCTCGTCTTTTTCCAGAGGTCCAACTTCGCACGTCCACTCGACGCACAGGGCAGTTTCGCAAAGATTCTCGTTCCCCGATGTATTTACCACCAACTGCTTCTTGCTATCGGAAGGCAATTCATTGCTCACCTGTCGCCTGTATCTAACATTCATTAGCTGATCATTGTCGAACAAAGCTTCGTTGAGATCGTCCAACTGTTGCTCGTGAATATTTCGTATTTTTCTGGGCTCCTTGTAGAAGAGTCCGTAGTTCGCATTGGCGGTTGGACAGATGAATTTGGTTTTGTCCGAAACGACGGGCTGTTCGATCAAGTGCAGCAGAATTTCTTCGGCATTGGTCTCGGCGACCCAGATGAGCGACGTGTTGATTTTCAAAACGGACGAAGGTCCATTGTTGCGTATGGTGTAATTGTGCGTGACGATCGGTCCAGAGCTAGGATCGCTCATCAATTTTTCCATGTCAACGTTAGCGTAATCAGCTGAATTCAAGTCGACTTCGTGTGGTTTACTCTGGCCCTCGATCAACAAGTCGTTTTCGACCCAAATAGGTAGAGCAACGTTGAACTGGTTGTCATGCATGGTGCTGTCGTGTTCGGGATTCGTTGAGTTGACGCTCATGTTCAATTCGAATTGCGGCTTCATACCGTGTAACATTATCGGGCGTAGTCTTACGCTGAATCTAACGATTCTTCCTTTAGACAGCGGATTGCCCAAATCACAGATAAGGGTATTGTTGTTCAATTCATCCGGTTGTTTACAATCGACGTTCTTGTCGGAGCTTTCCGAGGGAAATACGTGTTTGGTGTATTCCACACCTGAAGGCATCGGCATGTAAAATCTTGACTCGAATGCGTCCTCGGCACTGTTGTATATGCTCACGTCGAGCACGAGTTCCTCGGTCGAGCCCATGAGATACCTCTCGACGCTCTTCACCACGTGTATCGTCAAGTCTGGTATACAAACGTCCGCGTCTTTGCAATTTTTCTGTATCTTAAGAGATTCGCGTTTCTTTGTGTTTTTCGGACCCAAAACGGCTCTGAGTTCTTTGCTAGGAGTACGCCTTGGAGGTACTCCAGTCTTTCTCTCGTCGTTCAGAAGTTCGACGTGCATCTCCGCGTCGAGTGGCGTCAATTTGTCTTTTAAATCGTTCATCACGTATACATTGTACTGATTACACCAAAACTCGTCCTTTTTCAAAGTAATGCTGACATTCTTAACGCTCTTCGAATCGTGGAAGAGTATACGCGGCTCCATCTTTTTCTTGTCGTCCAACGTAATGCTGACCTTGAACGGGTAGTGATCTGAGACATTCTGACCGCTGTAAAAGCAGCAAACCCTCAGAATCGGGCAGACCGTTACTATGCTTTCGTTGAACAGGCAGACTTTAGCGTCCAAGTCGACGGATTTCGTATTGAAGTTGATTTCGGTAAAGACCTCGATGACAGGTCGAGATCTGAAGAAAACGGCCGCATCCGACTCGTAAGCGCCGACGATCAAATCGGGATACCCATTGCCGTCCAAGTCGCGGCCACCGCTGACAGACCAGCCGAAAGTATGCATGACTGGATCCATATTCTCCGAATATATGACTTGAGAGTACTTCTCTTCGACTCCGTCCTTCGAACCGTGATAAATGTAAACCGCGCCTCTGTTGGCTGGACCACCGTAGGGCTCGCCTACGACAAAGTCTCCGTATCCGTCGCGATCGATATCACCCAGACTCGATACAGACAGTCCAAACTGTCCTCTGTTGCTCTCGCCATCCCTGAAATCGAAGTTCTTATAGGGTGTGGTACCGCCTCCCTGATAGAACACATATATCCTTCCGGTTTCAATCTTGATACCGGCTAATTCGGGTTGAGTGAAGAACGGCGCGGTGACTATGAGATCGTCCTTGTCGTCACCGTCGATGTCGTTGACGGCCAGTGCGTAGCCGAAGTAAGCGCCCATCTGATCACCGGTGATGTTCTGATGATTGAACAGCGTCGAGGTGAAGAGCAAGACTTTACCACGAAGATCGGAGCCGCGAGGTACTCCGACGGCTGCACCGCTATCGTCGTCTCCCCGGAACTCGCCGACCGCAACGGAATAGCCGAGATAGTTATTATCTTCCCAGGCCGGACCTTCCTTCGTCGACATGAGACCGAGTCGTTCGTAAGAGGCGCTGCTCTCCTTGCCGTTGATTATCTCCTTGGAAGGAACGAATGGCAGCTTGACGTCGCTCGGAATAGCGAAGAGTTGTCCCTGCCAGTACCAGCTACCGGGTGCACCGATGAACAGTCGATTACCATCCTTGGTGATAACGGCACCTATGCCTGCTTGACACATACCCTGTCGATGATGACCGGAGTATTCGCTGTTGCGGCAAGGCGAGAACTCGAGGTTTGGTTGTCTCGTACGGCTGGCGCTGTTGAATGCTTCGGTCGGCTTATGGGCCAGCCAACAGGAGCCGAGTACATCCTTGAGATTGGCGACCGACGAGTTGGTCTTGATGTAGCCGAACCAGCGGTACTTGGGTGCACAGGCGAGCAACGGGCCGCCATCAGTCTCGGCGGCCGACAGCGTCGCACCGAGCCACTGAAGAGTCTTGTTGTCGATCTGCTGAGTTCCGTCGCGGGACTGTTTCGACAGTACGAAATTGTTACCTCTGTTATGATCGAAGACCACGTAGTTGCAAGCATTGTCCTGCGCTATGTCGCAGTAGAACACTGCTCCGCCTTTTCCGATATCGGTGCTGTTCCTACCCAATGAGCCGTTGTACGACTGTGCCATCGGAGCGCCAACGATAACATGACCGCGGCCGATCGAGTCGCGGTAGCCAGCTACCGCGTAACCGAACATCGAGCCTTTCGCCACTACGTTTTCGTACTTAGCATAGTGTGTGGTTTCCACGTTGAACGACAAGACGTGGTTCTCATTGAAGATGAGTAACGCTAAGAATAACAAAGATGCGACGATCACGCCGTGGTTCCACATGATTGACTGTTTTCTCTTCTATATTACTATAAATCGAGCTTTTAAGTATAAACGTAGTGTAGTCTAAATGCTAAGGTAAATGCTTTGAAAATTATTACGTTTGACGAATTATTAACTAGATATTCATAGCACTAATGACATATTTACTCCGTTTTGCATTTATCACCGGACGACTAAGTGATAAAATTTAAGCATGGCGTTCAGTCGAGTGCATCGAAACGTTCTATTCTCTGTCTCCTTCGTCTATAGTCGTTGATTATCCTGAGGAGTCCTTTTGATCATGGACAGTCTTGGCGAGTGTTCAGTTTTTACATCTTCGTTGCTCGTTGAAAAATCTGAAAAAGAAGTCAACCTTTCAGTCATCGAAATATTACACTTACTATATTAATTATTCTTCAACTATATGAATTACAAAACTTATAATAATCAAACAGTTTATAATATCCTATATCTACGTATCGCGCTCTCTCGTATTATTTCTCTATTCAAAAAGAAAACAACGCGCGATAAAAATCCAATGGAAAAAAATTGATCGGCTTTTAACGCTTATTGGACGCATGTGACGGAACGAGAGCCACTATTGACTATAAGAACGAACCACACCTATAAATTTCATCGAAACCCCTGTTACATAGCTTCCTACATTCTCTTCGGCGCGTCCGATGCACAACACACGTGCTGTAGTATATACGCGAGTAGGCCCTGATCTGTCCTTATTCGTAATAACCGACGACTCGGTTACGTATACATATATGCGATGTCGAAAGTTTTCTTTTCTGCATATATCTCTCGCGGGCATCAGTTAAAATAAAGTCAGGAGAACACGATACACCGGTATAGGTATATATCTCTACATATAGATATTTGTCGGAAGTTTATATGACTGTGGCAAAAGCTTAGTCACCGGTAGTCATCGGTGAAACTTCGACAAAATTAGTAGCAGATGACGTCCTTATTCATTCATGATATAGGATAGAAAACGAAATTTAGCTGTTATAATCGCGTGGGCGGTTTATCGATTTTTAAAAAGGTCGCGCCTTTGAGTTACCGAAACTTGTAATTAAATTACTCTATGATTAGTATTGATTTCTTGTACGTGATAGTGCGGTATTTTTATTCCGAGGCAAAAAAACCACACACGCCTACGAGTTTTTTTTTTTTTTAAGCGCGTTATTTCATGATTGTAGTCGCGTATGTAAATCTTAATTAAAGGATATTGCTAGTTTCATAATAGTATAAGAGCGTTAGCTATAGTCTGTTTTAAAAATAAATCGAAATTAGTCATGGCGAACGTGAGTTTTGAGCTCGTGACACAGATTTCTATATAATCTACAAGTAAAATTTCCGCATACGATGGAAAGACAAACGTCTTATTTATAAAAAAATTCATAAAAGATTATTATGCGTTGCAATTAATTAAAATTCCGATCAGTCGCGATATCATCTCCAACAGACTTTCACTTTTAATTAATTCCGAAATTCAAAAGTTAAAATCGACTATATTGTTTACACTATACACACACACAAAACCATATTTGGCAATAAATCCCGAGTTTTTTTTTCCGACGCTATATAGTATCATTCCAGCACACAACTCACATTATGCAAAGTCTTCTTCGATCTCCGAATGAAATAAAAGAAATGTCTCGCACGACATAAGTATTATCAGAGAGACGAAAACAAAATTGAGTCATCGGTCTTTTTTAAAATTAGCCCCTACGCATTTTCTTATGTTTATAACCAGACAATTTCCTCAATTAACGCACTGTGTGTGTGTGGATGTATCGCGCACTTGAATCAAACTCCACACGCACGAATCGAATATTATATTCTACACGACTACTCCCCGCGCACATCAAACAGCACATATACACACAATTATCAGGAAGAATTTTAAAACTTCAGTCACGTCCGTCGAAACGCAAGACGCAACCCTTACGAGCCATACATAAAAACGAACTCGGCACCGAACTTTCAATATTATATGTGTGTCTAAGAAGATGGAGGGAAAGCCAAAAGGTTATAAAGCTAAATCAGTAACCTCACCGACACTCGTACATTCTTCCCGAGCACACACTCCGCCCCGCACGAAAAAATCCTTCGCTCTTCTTCTTCTTCTTTTTTTTCTCGCCCTCTTGTCCAGGGAGTGTGTATGTGTGTCTGTGTTGACAAGTCGACAGTCGAAACGCGAATCTAGACTTGTGTCTTAAAATGGACTTTCTGAGGCTTGAGCAGCAGAGGTGCTGCTGTCTCGCGCCCACGCTCGTGCCTAAAAATAGCGATGCCAAGAGAGTCTCGGCTAACTTCGGCTGGAGCGGCGGTTGGTGGACGTATGGTCCAGCGGCGGCTACCGAGACTGAACGAGCATATGGCCGGCATACGGTGCACAGATGTGTTCGACCGCCTCGGGGCAGCACCGTCCGGAGAGGATTGGTACAACGGCTTTCGCGCATTTTATTTCGAACGGTTATAGGTATATTTATGGCTTCGAGGAATTTTCTTTTTCAGCTAATTGCGGGGCTGTACTTTTATTGCTGCTGGGTCATTAGCGGCGGGAAAATGAGTTTTGGATGCGAGATTCGATTGAAAACAGTTTAGTTTTCGTGATTTATGACGAAGCTGTAAATTGAATGAAATTAGAGATGAATTGTTCATTTAATTTTAGCGACGTTTTTGTTGTTAGTTAGACCATTATTAGTCATTGTCAATTTTTTTTATTGCTCATTTGTATGTGTTCGTCACTATTATATGCGGTAAATTTTCTTTGCAAAAACTGCATAAGTATTATTTCGAATTTTAATTTTGCAAGATTAATATATTCTGACGATTATCTCATTTAAGATCGTGACATCATTAGATTTTAGGTATCGAATTCGTTTCAGTTTTGCAATGCGAAAGATAGAAAAATAAACGCCAGATGATTGGACGAAAAGGAGGCAAAGGGCAAAGATACGTTTTCTGCTGGTTTTGGCGTGAAAACAACATCTGGTGGGAGCTGCGAACGATCATCTGTTTGACATATTTGACGCTCGTGTGTTTGGGAAAACAATCGTAGGATATGATGCTTCCTGTAGCTAATAAAGTTATCTTTACCTCGGAAGAGCTTTAAAAGTGAATCATGAATACGTTCGAATGAGATTTCTGTAAACATAACCTACAAGCATGTAAAACATATACAGCAAATGTTGTAAAGAAGGTGACATATTTTTGTTTATCTGTCATTATTAACATTATCTTGGTTGTCTTTTTTTAACCACTTATACTTATCGTGCGATTTGCGAATGTCTATGTTCTATTTGCAGCTATAGGTGGAGATACTTTCTGGGTGTGAAAAAAGAAACAAAAAATATGCGCTGGAGGTGACTAAGGATTATTTAAACAGAATGAATAACCTGGTCAGGTGTCCTGGTTTGTACTGTGGACGAGAACTACTGCCAGATGGGAACTGGACAGAGTGTGGGGCTTGCCCCCGGGGGTTCAGGACAAACATGTCTTCTGCATGCGTTCCCTGTGACGATGTGCCTACATTTTATGATTGGCTATATCTTGGCTTCATGGCACTTCTCGCACTTGTTCTGCACTGGTTCTGCATCGACATGGTTGCAATGAGACGAAGCATTCCAAAGGAGGTCATAGCATTGCATTTATCAGCTCTTTTCGAAATCCTTGCTGCATCTCTCATCACTTTACAATTGACGGACCCAGTTGGATCCTTTAGTATAAAATCATGTAAAGCACGTAAGCTATCGGACTGGTATACATTGCTACATAATCCTAGTCCCAATTATGAGACTACATTGCACTGTACACAAGAGGCAGTATATCCTTTGTGAGTATTTATAAAAACTTTGTTCTTTAGTTGATTATTCAAACAGATTGGATTACTGTTTTTTCTCTACTTTCTACAGATATACAATGGTGTTTGTGTTTTATGCCTTTGCTGTAGTATTAATGCTGATTGTTCGACCTTTGATAGCTAAAAAATTTCTACCAAAGAAAGGAAAATTCTCTGTCTATGCTGCTCTTTATTTCTTTCCAATACTAGCTTTACTACATGCCGTTGGCAGTGGACTGATTTGTAAGTTACTAACTTGTCAGTAAACTTGTCTCATTTATGTAACCATCACTCAAAGCAATTTTGTATTTTGCAGACTATTCTTTTCCGTACATTACAATTATTTTGTCGGTACTTTCAAATGCAGCACATTTTGCCTTTAAATTGAACCAGGTAAGAAAAATCAGTGCAAAGTATGCTCATATAATTGTTGTTCATGCAATAAAAATATTATTTCTTTCAGACTATGAAATCATTACTTCTGAGTTCGATTTCGGATATCAAAAATGTCGTTGTAATTTTGGGACATTGGTTGTTACATGGTTATGGTGTTATAGCTATTGCCACTTTGCGAGGTTCAAGTATACATCCAGCTATGTTAGCCTTGGTGCCACTGCCAGCATTGTTTTACATTCTTACTGCTAGGTTCACTGATCCTCATAAACTTCATACTGAATAATGATGAAATAAGATAAATTTATCTTTGTGTAAACCATGTACAAAGTTATTTAGGTTAAATTAATAAATATTTTTTTTATACAAACAAAAATTTTTTATTTAAAATGGGACAAATAAAAAAAAATTACTTTGAGTATAAAGTAATGAGAGTACACATTTTTTCAATCAGTATTTTTTAATGCATATTTAGCTCCATGTTTAATTTGAACGAAGCTTTGTTGAACACACACACATAAATGCAAATCAAGTATCAATCTTGCCTTCTCTTCAATAATGACTTATGCTTTTGGAACAAAAGTCACAACCAATGTGCTCTTTGGAGATATTGGTACATTGTTTGACATCACTTTCCTGCAAATTAGTAAAGATACATTTTATAAGACTCAATTTAAGAATAAAATATGGCTGTGTACATTTTTATATCTCATCACTCACTTAGGATTATCTAGATTTTCTACATAGTTGGGACTGCGTGCGTGAACACCAACTTCCTCAGGTACGTGTTGTACAGAAGTTAAATCCAATGTGGTATTTTGTGAAGCACTGTTGTAGGCCACCAGATATCCTGGAGTACCACTCTTGAGCCTGTTAATAATACAAATTTTGATATGGCATTCTAAAGATTTATGAAAAAAAAATGTGTGTGAGAAAGCTCTTAAAGTTACGTTAGTACACCAACTCACCAATTTCTGAACCCAGAAAAGATGAAGCATGAAACATTATAAATTAATGTTTAGTTATTAATAGTTAGTTTGTGAATTAATTTTATAATTGTTTAAGCCCAAACACACCAACAGAAAAGAATAAACCAGGAATGTATTTTAAACTGATTAAGAAATAAGTTAGTAAACATAGTGTTAAGACAAAAAAGCAACCATCACCAGTAAATATATAAAATAATGATTAAAATAAAACGAAATTCGCATTTGTACCAATTAAATAATAAAAATTTGGATCAAAAATGCTTCGATTACTTACCGCGTGTATACGAAAACGGTGCCATTATTTAAAACATTTGTTTTAGTATCGCCATAGAGGAATGGCGTACTCTTGCGAGTATCTGCAAGTGTGGCAAATGCGTCCTTGGCAGAAATAGTGTCGTTTAACTTTAATATTGGAGTAGCAGGAAGCAGCATTGTCATTAAAGTTAAACTATCTGCTATTTCTGCATGGATACGTTTTCTCAGACTAACTTCTTTGCCATTTAACTAAAAAATAAGTTTTAATTAAAAATTAAAAGTTGTGATTAACTCTCTTATGCATAATAGAAAGACAAAGACGCTTACATCGATACCAGGCCAAGAGGCAAATGCCAAAACTGTTGAAATGCTCTGGTTTAATGCAGAAGCTGTAATAGTCGGATCTATATTTGCCAAGAAATGAATACTCTGGGGAAGATCAACTAAAGTCTTTTGTTGGTTGTACATTTGTAGAACATCATGTCCAATATCATCGCTTAGTGCAAACAAGCTGCGATAAACAAAATGAAAAGAATATAATTAAATAATTGAAATGATTAAGTGTCTGAGAATAGGTCAATCTTGTGAATGCATACCCATCTCCATTAGTGTAATTTGAAACAACGTCACGCCACTGTCTCAATACAATAGCGTTCTGAGGATGGTCTCTTGTGTGGATATGAAGAAGTGATTGATATGTCCCTGATTCAGCTGGATAAGATGAGCTATGAGAATCATTGGCCAAGCTTGGGTCTTCAACTAAGTAACGTGTATTAGCGAGCCTGAAGCCTTTCACGTTTAATTTTAACCAGTGCTTGAGAATGTCCTGTTGTAAAGAATAATGTACAGTTAATCATCTGAACGGCGTGAAAGGAATATTTTAAGTATACATAAAGTTTTTTTTATCACAAATATACCGAAAATTCGTTGACCACAGCTGGGTTAGTGTAGTTAAGATCGGGCTGACTTTCATTGAACTGATGAAGATAAAATTGCTGTCTTTCTTCATTAAACTTCCAGGCAGAGCCTCCATTCAAACTGACCTACAGAACAGATAGTTCAATGTTTAATAAACAATGTTGTTAAATAATTTAAATACATGATTTAAGAAATATTTACCCAGTTATTTGGTGGAAGTACGGTTCTGCTTTCAGTATCTACTTTTCCATCAGCCCATACATAGTATGATGTGTAGGGTTCCTCTTTCTTAATAGATTTCAAGAACCAAGGATGCTGATCAGATGAATGATTTGGGTCCAACTCCAAAATAACATTTTGTTCGTTGTTCTTTGCTGTTTCCACGAATTTTGTAAAGTCACTGAATAGACCGACTTTTTGACTGAGGTCTTTATAGTCCTCAGTATGACCTGAAAAATACAAGAACAAGGTATTAAAAGTTAGAAAATAATTTTAATAATTCAGCTGGATAAAATATAGGCGTTTCAATACTGGTAGGTGCCTTATCTATAAATTTGATTAATTTATGCATGAACTCAGTGAACAGGTAAGCATACACGAATTAATGCGCGATAATCGGGTTATTATAATGTTTACCTAGTCAAGTGAGATAATTTATGAGTAACTAACCAGGTGCAGTTTCCTTGATGATTGACGACAAAGAAATAGCTTTGATGTGCTGCTCTTTGAGAATACTAAGGAAAGATTCCAAGCCACTCAAATCTTTTGTGGCAGAGTCAGCTGGATCCAACCTAACTATAGGACTCTCTTCCCACCATTTTTTGGGTGTTGGTGGCGAGCATTTTGGCGCCATTACAATAATAGCAATAGCCCCAGCCAACATGGCAGCCCAGAGGACCCAGAATGCCACAAAGAGGAACCATCTTAGTCTGATCCAGAATGGGTCATTGGCATATTTCATCAGCTCTGCTTTGCCCATGCCTGACAAAGACTGCTTGACTGTCTCGATATCGATCTTGGCATCTCCATTTTCAGGAATGAATTTGACCTAAAATGTAAAATCAGTATCAACATGATATTCACGCTCAATAAAATGATCGTCAATGCAAGATTGGCCAAGCTATATTAGAAAACAAGTCTTTCATGATAAGGCAAGAAATGCATGATGCAATAGGAAGTGCCAATTATCATCTCTGCATGCTCCCCCTATCCGTTCTTCACTCACGCAAGCTCAATGATAAAATTACCAAAGATTACACGCTCCCACAAGACCTACTGAATGAACGAACTAATATAAGAATTAAGATTCTCAATCCATCCCATCATGAATCTTTAATGGGGCAGCACACTCTCCGATAAACTTTCCACTCAGGCACAAGATCATGTGTGCGAATATCCCCAGACATAACGAATCAACAGGTGCAAAGTTTAAACAGCAAGCTGAAAACGAGGTCAAAGCAAGAAAACCCACCTCAGAGGCATCCTTGCTGGGCATGACGGATAGCTTGACATCATCCTTGAGCATTCGCTCCTGTGCCCCATCGTCGTGCTCGGGATCAGTGCCATTCTGCTTGCCCATGGCTGCTTTATTAGGCGGCTCTTTCTTATCCTCGACGTTATTCCTGGCCTGCCAGTTGACGTCCTCGTCCGGCAGCTGCTTGTACGTCGGCTGTACTAACTCGGTCGGCGCTACGCTCCCGTTGCCAGTCGTCGTCGTCGTCGTTGTTGCCGCCTCGGCAGCGCTATCTGACTCTAGCTTACTCCCACTCTTCGTCTCCATGTTAGCCTCTCTCTCGCTCGCGCTCGTGGGTTTCAGGGTCGAACTTACGCAATCGTCGCCGAGGAAACCTGTTTGAGAGCGCAGATTGAGAGATATGCAGAGAGTTTATATATAAATGAGCGCGTCGCGTTCGAAAGGGTTGCTAGTCGGAATCGGAGCGCTCGCCTGAAAGCTACCCGGAATTTTCGGGCGCGGCTGATGCATGCAACTTTCCATAAGCGTCTTCTCTAACATACTTTCTCTGTATACTTATATTCTCCAAATAAATACCAATTATATTGAAATTACAACTCACCTCTCGGGGGTATAGATGAAAGACAAAGGGGCGAGGCTCCCAAGTCACGAGACTGCTGCTAGTGCACCGAAATTCGATGATGCAATGATGGCCACTGGAATTTTTACACAGGGGTGCCAGTAGCGGCGGCGTTGCTCTCGTTTTCTTTCTTCTTGGTGTCCCATTCGAGCGGAACACCAGTAGCGAGACGAGAGCATGCGCGCACATAATTATATCGAGAGAGACACGAGCTGCCAGTATCGATTTCGTGCTGAAAATATGGTAATTTGAATTTATTCGTTTTACCGGAGTCTCCAGAGAGATAAGGGTTTTTTCGTATTTTTTTGAACTTTTGGGGCGTTTTTCGGCTGGGAAACGATGTGGATCGGGATTTGGAGCTCGGGTTTATTGATTTGGGGACGGGAGTATCGAAATTTATTCGGTATTGTTGGGGAATAATTGCAGTTGAGCGAGTAGTTTTCTATATAATCCAGAAATCCGTTGTGGGGAAATTGTTTGTTTTATATTCGAAAGAGTTTTCGTTTATCGTACAAAAACGGAAATAGAAAACGTTTTAAGAATATATATATAACGATAAAGAAACTGATAAGATACAGAATAAAAGGATTTAATTTACATTAATTATTAAGTCGCCGAGTTTTTAAACGCAGCCAATAAGCGTATATCTATAGCGGAGAAGCATGAATATTAAAATTTAAAAAAAAAGTAAAATTATATTATTTATGAAATGCACTTGGTAATTATTTTCCGCATTCGTGACAGTAATTTCGCAGTAAAAATGTAGGGCGATATAACGCGACAAGTCAGCGAAAAAATAGTCGATGAAAAAAAAGTCGAAATTAATCGACATGTATATGACGACTCAAACTCTCATTTGAAATTTTAATTCGTTTAAATTAAAATTCCTGGCAAAAATAATTGCTGTAATTTTTTCTTCTAATATTACATATTGCAAAATTAATTTTTTTGAAAAATAATTGTGGGTCTTTTTTAATTCAACACTACTAGCACGTGTTCCTTATATATCTATTTCTTCGCGAAATCTTTCTCTGAACAAGCAAATCATAGATCCAGAGATAAAAGAATCCCGTTAGGTCAGCGCTCTATACCTGCTTACAGCGAGAGGTAGAATTTGTTTTCCATTCGACTCAGTACAAGTGCGTGAGTCATCGCAGCTATACGGCTTTTTTTATCGGCCATTAAATTCGAGATAAAGTGTTGAAAGAACCCCGAGATGTAATTTGCATGTTATAATTTGGAAGGTTGAAGAAAATATTGTCGTAGTTTTTTATTGTTTTCTAATGCAAAATGATAAATAGCAAAGTATTGTACGTGTAAAAATAAGCTGTAGGTTGACATTTATCTAAAAATTCAAAATTTATTTTACATTTATTTGTAAAAAGAATCTCCATCACTTTGGATATGGCCTTCATTTAAATGTTTTGAACAGCACATTATACAATTTTTTTTTGCATTTTCTAAACAATAAGTGAAAATTCATTTGGCTAAAACTTATATTTGTACACCCATAAGATGATAACAATTTTTGTAGTAATTGAAAATGCCGATAAGTATACCAGATTCCATCGATATCAAACCAGTATATAGGTACACTTATCTCTCGTGAAAATAATGCTTTCGGGTTTTTACGATTAGCAATTGTTATTTACCGAGTCGGGGAATCAAGGGATAAAACAACAACAACAAACATCTGATTCCTTTATGAGACATTTCATTTATTGATAAGCCCATCATCGTAAATTTATTTTCGCGCTAACAATAATCAATCGCCTTAAACAAAATACTTTTCAGCTGAGATTTGTTTTACATAAAATATACAATCTCAGGCCGAGATAATAGATCAATGATCTTTTTAGATTAGACTTAACAATGTATAATTTGCGATAAAAGTCTTGTATTTTTAAAAGTTCACAGAAGTAGTAGCATAATATTACTCTAACATACGGTATTATACGTATCATACAAACGCGCTAACTTAATTTAAAAAAAAATCCTTAACACATAGCTATATGAAGATTTCGTTGGATATATAAAAAAAGCCTTTAAACGTCTAAACGTCGCGCGAGCCTAAAGTTACAAATACAATACAATAGACTCACTTGACTTAGGTATATACTGTAAGATACTTTTTCACAACAGTCTTTCGATTGCCATCATCAGCATCCCCGGTAAAATTCCTGATACGATACTGCGGGTGTATTATCTATATATTATCAGCTATCACAATCTCCTGCTCAAGACCGACTTTATCAAAGTCAAAAACAAAGATTTACTCAAAGAGAGCACATGCTGCCGAGGTCTCTCGTTCATCTCAGCACATCGAGGGAAATATGTAGATGAATATCGACAGGATCAGGACGACGAGGAAAGCCATCCAGAAGCTCCAGAATAGAAACAACCGGATCTTTATCCAAAGCGGATCGACCGTGTAGTATTCCAAATCTTCTTTGGTCAGCTCTAATGGAACAGAAAAAATAATGTTTTAGATGAGCGACACTAATAGACAATTACATCTCGGTGATTTATGAAGAGCGAGCTGAGAACAGTATAATGGAGAAGAAGTAGATTTGCGAAAAACATTTCTCCCGTGTGCCTACTTTTGCTATATACTATTATACAGGTGCTCACCTCGCGTGATGTACTTCTCGGGGATATTGATCCTCATGATCTCACTGACGGGGTTCGTCAGGAGATAGGTGGTCTCCTTTGGCGACATTTTTCTTCTCACATCCCTCTTGTAACAATCTCCTGATGGTTTCCAGCAGCCTCGACGTTGACTCTGAGACAATCGACACCTCTCTATGACGATCCACATGCGCACGCGATCGATTTTGTCCCGTACAACGAAAGTGTACTACGAGTACAATAATATTAAACTTGTTGTCAATTTGCACGCGACGGAGAAAATTTTCCTTCCGCTCCGGTGTGTCCGGCTATTGTATTATGGCTCTGCATAAGTCGCTCGCGACTCGATGTTACTAGACTGACAGGCAGCGAGTATTTGAACAAGATAATGGATCGACTTTCCGGGTATATGTATATAATAAAATGTCGCGCTCGTGCGCTCGGGACAATAACTATCGTTGTTTTCTATCTCTCGCGTTGTTGAAGAAGACACATTGGAGAGAAGATAGGCGCGTGGAAGCCGGAATTCGAAAGTTATTTTGGTTACGGACCTTATCGAGACGTATTTACTCTCTTCGTAATAATATTCGCGTGACAGATAATTGTTGCGCTACATGTTTGTAAGTTTCGCGGACAGAGATATATGCGTAGACATTGTGCACGTTGAGCTTTGAATAATATATCTCGAGAGTATATTTACGTCATTGAGTCGTTTTCGGTGTGATATGTTATTAAATATGTATATCTTTAGACTGATACTGCCAACTAACTATAAACTTATTGTTATTTGTTTCGAGTATACAACTAAATTGTTATTCTCTGAGCATTTGCATAGTCGAATATAACCAACACAAAGATTCCTGTTTCTAAAAGCTCGGACGCTCTTTTCTATTCTCTCACACATACGGTGATCAATTGTATTAAGAAATAACTCGAGGGTCTTAAGTTTGACAGATAATTCACCGTGAAAAAACGTCTGCGTTTATTATGAAAGCCACATGTATGTATATATACGCATTTGCTCAAGAGACACTTGGCTGAGGCTTTTATTAGACTTTTATGAGTCAGTGTTAGTTCTGAAGTGCACACGCGTCAGTAATTTTAAAATAAACCAAAAGTGGCGATTATCGAAATCAAACCATAAAGTGCAGTTGAAGTGAATCGAAGATTATTATATGCGTGAAATTGATAAAAGAGTACTTTTAAAAAATTGATTTAATAAAATAATTTTTCAAAAATTAAAAAAATACTTTTGTACAAACTTCACAGATCGATGGATTTTTATAATGTTCGAAGAAGCAGTAACAATGCGAGGTGAATGATCATGAAAAATTCAAGCGTTTCTCGTCTATTTGCCGAGCTGGGAGCGGGAGCCTCTGTCGTGGTTGCAGGTACTACTTCATCGGGTTCTTCTGTTGAGCTGGTGGTTACGATTTTTGCATCTTCTTCTTCGTTAGAATTAGATTCATCATCGTTTGAGTCATCTGATTGAAAAAAAATTGATAAAATTAATGGAAGTTCGGGTATACATTTTTATTTATGAATAGAGAGAAATATTTTACCACCATCGTCGTCGTCGTCGTCGTCTTCTTCTTCATGTGGAATCCCGGAAAAATCATCTCTGTCACAAAGTACAGCTGCTGCATTAGCATGTAGTATGAATAAATCATATTCTATGTCATCATCGTCATCTTCGTCATTTTCCCTGTAACGAAAATAAGTTCCCGATAAGCATTTTTATGAAAGAGCTAAACAAGATAAGTATCTATGTTAATACTCACTTCTCGACGTTTGCATTACTTGAATCAACCATAACTTGCAAATCTTCTTCCAGATCTGGATATAGAGCGGTTAAATTAACCATTTGCTTTGTTTCTGCAAAATTGATGATAACCAAGCAAGTGTCATTTTCCAAAGACCTAAATTTAAAAAGTATATTAGTTTAACTTGATTGAATAAAATATATATTTATAACAGAATGCGTATTGAAGATACGCACCTTTTCAAAATAAGTACATTGTCATCATTTACTGCTTCAAGATCGTAATCTCCCCGAGTAAAAATGGGATTTTCCCTGAGAAGGGCTAATTTTTTAAAAGCTATCAAATTGCTATCATGCTCTTCCAACTGTTTCTTCACATTAATTCGAACGTAGTTAGGATTCACAGGAAGGAATGTAGAATCGTTTGTGGAAAATCCACCTGACATGGTGCTATCCCATTGCATAGGTGTCCTGACTGGGTCTCTAGAGTAATCGTCATAATTTTCTTCCGATTTATCAAGAGCTCTAATATCAATAGTATCGTCCAATGTAACATTCGTATCTAACATTCCTATTTCTTCACCATAATATACTACAGCTTGTCCAGGTAGTAATAATGTAAGCATGTAAAGTCCATCCATAATGTCTGGGTCAAGTCTAGACGCAGCTCTTGAATAATCTTGATTTGATAACTAAAGAAAGTTCATATTTAAATGTAACTTTGTAAGTTGTATATAGTAGCTATCTTTACAAGTATTTAACTATTTACCATCCAATTAGTATCAGCACCTTCTGGTAATTGTTTCATCCAATCTTCAATTAAATCTTTCACATCTCCAGCATCACTGGTTTCATTCAATCCAGTAACAAGGACTAAGTTCAACGGTGCAATACCAGGATGAGTTTCATTTCCATAATAAGACCATACCTCATCATCATCGTCATCATCTTCAGCAATCAATAACCTTTACAAAATACAAAAAGATTAAGATATTGTCAAGAAAAAATTGGTCACATTATTCCAATTAATAAAAAATATACTTTGGCTCAGCATTGTGTTCTTTGACCCATTCTTCAATGTGCTCACGGAATTTCACAAGCAAATCAGCATTTTCTGGCAATCCTATGGTGTGGGACTCCTCATCATTGTCACTGTCCTCATCATCGTCTGTTTCATCACTAGTATCTTCTTCTGATGATGATTCATCGAGTAAATCTTCATTTTCAAAAAGATATGATACTCCGCAAATGCAGAATCCATCAACATCTTTATCCAACCAGAAGTCAAATATATTCTGTAAATTAATGAGAAATAGTATACTAACTGAATCCAAACATTATACTAAGTAATTGTGTAAAAAGAATTTCTCATACAAAGATTTCCTGAACAACATCTTCATTTCGCAAGTTCAGGTCAGGTGCTGTATGATCAAATTGGTGATAGTACCACATTCTTTTGTCCTTGTTCCATGTCCACGCTGAGCCTTCCTCATCGCTGTAGGCATTTTTCTATTTCAAAAAGTCATGTTTCATTTTAAAAACAGTTGAATATGATTATTTCAAAATATGTAAACATAACAATAATTTACCCAGTTGGTCGGTGGTACCAAAGTATTGCCCACAATTTTTCCATCAGCCCAAACATAATAATCATCATAGGGTTCTACATCCTTGGCAGAATTTAAGAACCACTCGTGCTGGTCACTAGATTGATTTGGAATAACATCCAGAATGATTTTTAAAGCTACGGGATATAGAGAAATATACTTTACGACACTTTGACTAATTGCGAGGAAATAAAGATGTAGATAATTTACCTCTTTTGTGAGCTTCGTGTATCAATTCATAGAAATCATTAAAATCTCCAAAAATTGGATCTATGTCAGTGTGGTTCAAGACATCGTATCCTGCATCGATCATTGGAGAGGAGTAAATTGGACTCAGTCTGATAGTATCCACGCCAATTTCGACGAAATAATCCAAGCGATGGATTATGCCTGATTGAAAAGAAGCGCATGTTCAAGTGATAATGTCTTTAATAAATCTCTTTCTCGTTATTTTTCTTCGTATCAATTTATAAATGCAGAATGAAGCGTGAAATTATTTTACCTTTCCATGTTAGATGATTCGTCTGTTACGTATGAGCTCATTTAATTTGTTTAATAGCGCTTGTGAAAGTTTTGGAAAATTGCAGCAAAATTTTATTAGTAAACAGTGCAAGAAACTCGGTCTAGGCGAGGTTAGGTATACTGATCAGCTGATTTGCACCAATTCCAAAACCGAAAGTTGGTCACATTGCGCACCTCTGCATGTTGGCATCACTAAGTGGTAATTGTAAATTTTTTAAATTAGGCAAGTGCGGTATATGTATGTTATACGCTGTATTTCTACAACTGACTAAATTGTTACAATGAAAATATAGATAAACTAAATTGATTAGTGAAAGTTAGTGTCGTTAATACCCTATCAAAAACTTGATGCGTCTGACTAGACTTGTCTGTGTTCTACTAGACAAGAAATTTTTTCATTCGTATAAAAAACGAAAATAACTACTTAAATTTAGTACTCAAAAACATATTATTTAAGAGTCGCCCTTGCATAAAAATCTGCACATTATTTGTATCGTGCATATTTCCTCGCGTAACTTTTAGCATGTAGCTATACAAACAAACAAACATGACTCATCTCAATGACAGTCTAAATTGGACATCTAATTTATATATATAACACACAACAGATTGTTTTTTTTTCTTCTTCATTTTACGTATTTATAAACACAATCTCGCAAACTATGTATAAAAACCCGGATCTGATTATTTTTAGACCCTACTCAATCTCAATCTCTCGCCATTGTATTCCTAAAAAAGGACGCCAGCTCTCTCACCTTGCAGATCTCCCTCTCCGTCACCATTGCTATCCTGAAAAGCTCTGGGCCAGATTTGGTATATCAGCGTATCTTCCCTCCAGTCACCATCATCCTCATCATCGTCATCATCTTCCTCACTGCTTCCGTCACCGCTGCCACTTCCACTACCGCTTCCGCTTCCGTCGTCCTCATCAATCTCCTCCTCCGGCGTCACTGGCGTCACAGCAGCAGACGACACGTCCTCGTCGTTACTGTCGTCTGCTCCAACAGCAGCAGCGGAGATACCCGTCACTACCAGCAGTAGAGTCACCAGGAGCAAAATCAGCTTGCGAGACGTCGTCATCTCGCTGCAGCTGACGATGATGGTCTACTTTAACTGTGCGCGTGTGACTAACGATGTTCTTCGATCGGAGTTTGGCAGCTACTGTGTCGAGACGATAATGAGCGCGACCTTGCGATGAGCTAGAGACAGTTTTCGGGGATATACATGTGTGTGTGTGTAATATATACTGGTTCGAAGCGGACGAGAGACGTTTAGTTTTATATTGCGAATAAGTATTATATACTAGCGGATATTATTAGTATATAGAGGAAAAAAAAGATTCGCGTTTCGAAAATAAACTACGTTTCAAAACGCGCGTATAGGTGTATATAAGTATAACTATACAACGCACTCGGAAGCCGGCTTTCGAAAGAATTGGAAGACCGAGTTTCCATTAATAAACATTTCCAATAATAAAACTTAATATTATTATTATTATCTCGAAATATAATACTGAATTTAAAAACGACGTTTAAATTATAGCACTAGTAGAATCTTCACAGAATCACAGGACGCACATGACAAAGGGCTACTATATACTCGTGTATTCACCTGCAGGGCCGCGTGTCGGTGAGAAAAAAAAAGAGTCGGTATAGCTCCGTCGGGTGATCCCTCGGGTTTGCAACTGAAGAGATGCATATTAGGCCGCTGCTATATGCCCCTCTACTTCGCAGCAGCAGCTGCTGCTGCATCAGACAGACATATGCGCCGGGGCGAATCTCTTCTATTTTTGCGGGCCAAAAGAGACAGAGAGGAAGAGTCGCGTCTACTGTCTCGCGCAACCAGGTGCAAGCGGCGGATTAAAAATAATAACAGATCGCGACCTGAACCGAATCAATTTTCGCGGGGGCTTTTTTGACATTGCAGGAGTGCATGTGTCTGTGTATAACGCTATTATTATATTATATCTTTTTTTTTAGGAATTTCTGAAGTGTGAGGAATTTGCGTCTGATTATTCTTGGCAGAGATACAGCTCGTTATTTTTTTGCTCGAAGGTGGACGGAAAAATGTAAACAGGTTTATTTAGCGTGTAAATAGTGGCAGCGAGCTTTCGAGGTGGAAGCTTATGAACGAACATTTTTTTTAATTTTGCATAGTGGTTATATTTGAATGAACGTGAATATAATTATTATAATATTCGTTGGACGAGATTCTGGGAGTGCGCGCGCTTTTTTACAATTAACTATAACCGCGTTTCACGGAAAGTTTCAGATTTACCTTATTATTATGCAACGACCACTTTTAATGCAACAGATATTACGATATGTCTACGAGAATACCCGGATATTATGCATCCTCGCGAGTGTGCCTTAAATAAATTAGAGACAATTTAGAAATTCAAGTCGACTGGCTGATTTATATTTTGTCAGTGCCACAAGTTTGATAAATATAATTACACGCGTATTCTTCCCTCTGTTTTCATTTTTAGATAAATATATAACGTTAACTACTGAAATACTTTTAAAACCGCTCGCAAGCTCGTCAACTACACACACGAGAATAGAGCAATAACTAGTTTGTCACTTTTGACTCTTTAATGTTGAAATTAATTTAAAACAAAATAGCGACAGCTCACTAATACACTACACCGATTTTGGCACTGGCTCCCCGAAATAATAGTAATGCTAGCTACTTTTCAAAGCCGCAAATCGAGTTAATATAATACAGATAGACAGTATTATACATTGAACATTTTTTTGTTTGTTTTCAAATAAACTCAAAGTATGAGCGATAACGACAGCTCCCGTTGGGCTTTTCGCTTGTATTAATACCTGCCAAGCCCGTCATCAGAAAGTTTCGCCACCTCATTGCTCCCACAACAGCCGTGCAAAGTTATTAATGAGAATCGGCAAGGGGCTCATCGCAGGCTCTTCAGCCCTTTAACGAGCGAGTACACTCAGTTTGCCATAAATAATATCATCAATTCATTTCACCTCTCTCGGCTTCAGTCTATACACCACATACTTGACATACTTACCCCTTAATATGATAAATGAAATCTACTATATGTAGAGGAGGAAAGATTAAGGAATCAAGCGTGTAAACAACATTTAGTGTATGTTTATTATTATTTCTTTTTTTTACACTTTCGATTCAGTTACAATCAGTTTGACGCTCTCTCGCACGTAGTGTGTGTATGTGTTCGCAAGCATAGTTGTGCGCTCTCCTCGCACGAATTTCCCGGACTTTTTTTTTTGCTTTTCACATACATTGTATTTTGAGTATACGTTTGCGCATATATTTTCACTTGTGCGCTGCGTGTGTTCTTTTCTTTCATTCGACGTTCGGTTATCGCTCGAGAATCGCTAGTTTAGCAGATATTTTATAGCAGGTTTGTGTGTGTGTGTGTGTGTGTGTGTGTGTGTGTGTGTGTGCAAAAATCGACCGGGCAATTCGAGCGAGATAGCAGACATCGGTGTTACATACATACATATATGGATTCGCTGTAGATTTGTTCAGGTTCATCGATTTTGAATCCTTCAGTATAGACCGCTTCATTTGCCACTGCAATTTTGCTTTAAAGCTTGAGTGTTGTAGAGAATTTTTGAAATTTCCAATTCCACCTCAATTTCATTGCAATAAATAATTAACCGATCGAGGAAGCGAAACTGCAGTTGAACAATTGAAGCAGTTAACAACGAATCGTTTTTGCTTTACACAAAGATACCTATCCCTCACAGTGTATTATTAGATTCCAGATAATCCCTTTACACAGCTAGTACGTCGATGCAATTGGCGCAAATTGATTTTTCCTGTTACAACTGGGGCTACTCCTTGAATTTATATCTTTCGCCCGTCTATATAATCGATTCATCTTAAAACGCAATTCAACAGTATAATAATAAATATATTTATATTTATATATGTATATGCATATAGTTAGTGATCTGTACAATAGGAATTACATATCGAAGACGGAAGATGAAATGCATCTGGACACGCGCTGATTATTTTAATTGTTTTTTTTTTTTTTTGCTTTTACGATATTATATACTTGCATTTTATTTTTATTTATTTATTTATTTATTTTTTGTTCATAAAGAAAACCGAAACTCGCTGGAAGTATTCGTCGTGTCGATCTACAGTTTTTTTCTCTTCATACTCATTTATACTAGTTTTTACAACGCAAATGTCGACTAATGTTACAAGTTTTTATAAAAAAATGTATCCCTTGATGATTTATACTTGAGAAAGTCTTATATAACGCCTAGGTTCACTTCTATCTATATATCCTCAATAATAATAATAATATGCATATTATGTATATAAGTACAACTGTCCTGCTCTGATATCGTAAAATGAACGAATAATCTTTACTCGTATTAAAAATTACATATATACTCAAGGATAGTAATCATATAGACTAGTGAACATTGGGGAATATCTTATACCGCTATGTATCATTATGATTATTCCATATTAGGTACAAGCGCCGAGAACAAAAAAATCAACCAACAATAATATATATAGCTCGAATATAACAGAAAGAAAAAAAAGGAGCGAGAACATCCTTCCAGCGTTTCTTTGCGTCGCATTCTCTGCGCACATTTCGTTTCCAAGAGCCATCAGCAACACAAGTATTAATTGCAACGATGCACATATTATTATACGACTTATACATATAACTCGCGAGATTCGTTGTATTATTATAAATATTCAATTATATATATGATGATGAGCGCGTTTGCGACGATTCAATTGTATTATATATGCATTTGAAAACACGGCATAACAAAAATGTATTTCTCTTGCATAAATATAAAGTGCATATCTCTCTGTACAGATATTAATATAATGATATATCAAGAGCATTTAAGACAACACGTGTGTGTGTCGCGACGAAGCTAAAATTTTGCCGGTGTACTATCGTAGGCTATTGCGTCGGTGATGCGCGCAAATCGTCGCAATGAAAAAGAGAGACACGGAAAATATCAACACTCTCATATCGTTCTTTTTTTGCAAAAATAAACCTCTCTTCTTCTCCCTAGTATTGATTGTCCTTCCCAGAAAGTAAGTATAGTATACTCCCTCGTTCGAAATCAGGCGTTTTTTTTATCATAGGCAACATATAATGAAGTCTAATATAATATACGTATTATATTCGTGAAGACATGCGCGATAATGTCTTTAAGAGACGTGGCGTATATATACGCGAATGCATTATAACCGGCGGAGCTCGTAAGGAGGTCTCGTTCTATATGTATATACTTATGTGCGTGTATATCTACAGATATACACACACCGACGCAACTGCCGACGAGACTACTTTATGCGAAATTCTGAAGGACGGAACGGCAGGAAAGGGGAGGATGGCGATGAAAATAATGGAAACTCGCTGAGAGTAATAGAGGTAAGAGGTATATATATAGAGATATATAGTGAGAAAGAGAGAAAAAGAAGGAAATTTACATGTCGTTAGCGCTCAAGAGCTTTCGAAAAGTCCTCTACGATTTCATGAGATTTACAGTAACACACCTCAGCTTTTTATCGTTATTATAGTTTCATTCTTATTACAATTGATTATTTTATTCGTTATCCTGCGCTATTATATCATCAATGTTATTATTATATTTTCTTTAATTCAATTACCGTGCCCTCGTTATAAATATGCGCTTGCGCATCTTCGTTTTGGTAGCTGTATAATCTTTATCGAAATCCCGTTTACGTTTTTCTTTTCTTTGAGTCAAGAGCGTCTTTTTTCCGAGCTTTTTTATGATCCTAAACGAGTATACAGAACACTAATGAAACAATGAACGATGCTAATTCTTTCATTGCTATATTAGCGAGGAAATTTTCGTCTATGAGAAAATAATAATCTGTTTGTTAATATACGATTGTTTCTCTTGCTTATTAGGATTTGTTGCTTCTCATAGCACCGAGAGTATAGCTTTTAAAGAATGAGAGCGTTGTTTTTGCAACGTAAGTTTGTACAAGCCTGTTTGATTTAAAAGCTTTGGAATATAACGTAAAAGCCCAGATTACTGATATTATGACATTATATTTTATTAGCCCGTTTTCCAACAGCTATTTTCAGAAAGAGGAAAATTCATGGACACAAAAGTATTTAATACACAAGGGGGAATAGCATTCGGCTTGTACATCTTTTTTCATTGTTAATAAATAGTTTAGCTGTTTGTGGGTTTTCATGCTTCATTGTAAAGATTTCTACGTCAGTTATACGCGAACACCGCAAAGTAACGTGTCGTAATGCATATTGGGTATAATTATACTCTAATTATAGTACAAACAATTGCGTAAAATTTGCTCGTCTTAAATTTTCAAGTAATTATAATTTTATAACGCGTATGCCGCACAATGATTGAGCGTTACAACCATAAATATATAATATATTTTTGTTATATTATATGATAGTTTCGACGATAAAATACAAAAAATCATCAACATTGCATAAATATATATCCAATCATCGTTTTTTATTCTTTCAAGTAAAGTTTATTGCTGCTGCACTTGTATAACATGTAATCCTCTCTCACATAACGGCGATGTATATATGTATAATAAAGTATATCTATATATTAATTTGAGAATATTACACGAGCGTAATACAATATAACAAGTCGATAGAACACGATTATTTACAGAAAAGTGAGAGCAACGCGTACAGTAATCGTAAAACATGTATATCTATTTATATGATGTCGCAACGTATGTGTATATATGTGTTTTTGTCATCTTGGACAGATTTCATTTTGCCTCTTTTCTTGTCGTGTTAGATGAGCTTAGCGAGCTCACACAGAGATTTCGATTTCAGAGATAGTTTCTTCTTCTTCCATTAATTTTATATACGCATCTACGTGATGATAAACAACAATTCCTTATAATATGTACAAGTACAATAGTAGTATTAGTTTCTTTTTGTTTATTCGTTACACTCATCTACGTAGGTTTAATGTCGATCTCTTTTATATTCTTTATCCACGATCGTGAGGGAGACTCAGCTATCTATATAATAATAATATCATTTAATTTTATTATTATTATTATTTATTATTATTATTTTTCCATCAGTTTGACTTTTCGATATAAATCATGTTACATAATGCGATGAAACATTTTTTGCTTTTTCTCTACTATACGGGACTTTCTAGATCCACTTAATTTATTATTTACTATGTATGTATAGAGTATTATATATTATATATAACGGTATCTTATTCGTTTTTTCTTTCTCTGTTATATATTCATATAAGTATATATGCCATTCCGTTTGCTTTTTAGGACAAGATTGAGGAAACGTACCTAAGGAACACACGTATATTATAATTCATATATTTCGCGCTTCAATGTGTAACGTATACAAATCATGTGCACATTCTACATTGATACGCCAAAACATCGATTGGTTTTTCGTGTCGTCAGAATCACGCGTCGATCATATCGACTTTTCTGTCGTGTATATAGTAATATATATTTATTAATATGTATATAATACTTTTTTTCCTCCTCTCGTAACTCAACCCTTTACTTGTATTCAAGCTGCGACTCGAAGTATAATTTCTCTTTCTGAAAGAAATCTGATCTAAAGTTGTATATGGAATCGTAAAGACGATATTATCGGGGATTAGTTTTTGGTTAATTTTATCAATCATTGTTGTATAATAGAGATTTTCTTTGGTATATAATAGAGCGCGTAGATAAGCGTTCGGGGGTAAAATTGATATAGAAATAGTGAATACGTGGTATAAGAGTATGTATATTTGTAGATATAGCTTTTTTTAAGTTTTGTTAGTCGTTATATTCATAGATGCACGTCGAGCGTGCAACGAAAGAAAAGATCAGTGGCCAGCCCCGGATATATTGTTTTTACGTATTATTTATATAAGAGAAGATCGAAAGACTGTCGTGCGTTCGATTAGAAAAATTAACCGATTAGAAACAAGCTTATATAAGTTATGCAGAAAAATGCATTTTTTGTCGTTATATTATGATTCGTAATATAAATTGATCAAGTTTTCTGTTTGCTTCCAACGAATGCGAATAATATAATTGTATAAATCCTAAACAACATTGATTTAGGACAATATTTATCAATAACCTCTACGTACAACCTTAAAAAAGTTTTTCTTCTGTAATAATATATGATTCGTATATATATGTTTTAAGAAAAGTACTTCAACTTCTGAACGTCTAAATTTTTTTTTTGTAATTTTGTCTTTTTTCTGTTGAACATTGTTGCTCTTTTGGTAAACGCGTTTTTACGTTATATATGCAAACATTGATACATATATTTAAGGATATTACGATATTTTTTGATATTTTTTTCTCTATTTAATTGATATTTCTTTTCAGCGCGAATATAGCTTGGAGCTTGAAACTTTGTTTACGTCGAACGCGCACTATATTTTTTTTTATTTAAATTTTTCATGTTAGGTAACACGACACACGCATAACGAGAAAACTGCATCTCGTTTCTGTATCTAACTTGAATACTTGGTACAAGAGAAGAAAAAATCATGTAATTTGGTCCAAATCGCGACTGTTTTCAACTACGATTGGTCGTCAATACGTATATATTAAGTTAAATCGAATTTCGGATAATGGATAAATTGGAGTATCGAAGAAGAATTGAAACGTGTATAAGCAACAAAGTATAGTTTTTTTAGTATTCATCTTTTTCAGTCGTTTCGTCAAAAACTCTATTAGTATTTTGCATCTAAAACTGCGGCTTAATAAATTTTCCCGACGACTAGTATATACTGCACGGTAAAAAATCTCAACGTTATATTAAATATATACTATATACCTACTCCGCAGCCGGGTAGCTCTCACTGTTTTTCTCATTTCGCGGGTTGTGGAACACATGCCGTGTTAAATTTAATTTGAAAGATACTGGTTCAAAGATGTAACGTTGTGGAGCTTGGAACGAAACGAAGAAGAAATTGAGTGCACCGGCTGCGGCTTTTTAAACTGCGTGTGTCTTTCCTGATAAATTGTAATTATTGCTTTGTCGTGAACTTGGACAGTTACTTATTGAGTTGATCGATATTATTTGCTGTTGCGTGATGTATTATTCTGCGTCGACGCGATCGTCATTTTTTTTTAATTATATAGCTTACAGCAGCTTGGTTATTGTTATGAATTATGTTTTGCCGTTCGGAGCTGTTAAATTTAATGAAATATTTTTTCCCTTCCGCACTACAGCTTGCAATCGTGCAGCGATAATTATTCGAATAAATTCCTCAGCGAGAGATGCATATATTTTCGCGGAAAATCGCACTCGCCTAAAGCAAGTTTTTCCATTGATCGCTAAGCGAAAAGTCTTCATTTTTTTTGTGTCTGTCCATCAACTGTATTCCTCAGTCGTGTAATATCCTTTTTTTCCGCGCTCTTTGGCATCGAAAAGTTTTTTAATCCACCTCCGGCGTGTGTATATACGCTACAAAACGCTACATTGCAAGGGCTGCGTGTTAAACTTGTTCTTTTTCTCTACTGTGTATATTATAATACGTGGTAACGCGAAAATCATATACTTTTGTAAACGCGCGAGCGACTCGACAATCGTCGAGTCGCAAACTATGAAACTTTACGATTTAGTGTTCCTCGTCAACCTAAACGTGTCCTAGCGCGTTTTTTTAAACGTCGGGTAAAGAAACTGATTTTTTATTTTGCTAAACGTGTCCCGCACGTCCTTGGTCCGTTTATTTTTTAAATCCTTCGTTGAAACACTCGCTCGATTGTGTTTTGTAATATACTTTGGTATAGTTTGACGCTTCTCTGTCTTTTGATAAAGAAGAAGAAGAAGAAGAAGAAGAAGAGAATTGGGGGCTGGCCACTAGGAAAGGGGGAGTTGACAGTCAAGTGTCTCTTTTTCGTCGAAATGTTTCTACAAAATTTGGTAACTCTGTATCAAACGAACTTATAATATAAGAGATGAAAAAAGTTTCGAGAGAAAGACTACTTCTGAATATAAGTTTGTTAAATATCAAAGTTGAGCTCGCCTTATACGAAGATCGAAATAAAAGAATAGAATTTTCGATTAGTATTAATCAGAAGATCGCAGTACTGCAATTGTTAAACATTTTTTCTTTTGAAATTTGGCACTCGCTCTTGACGAGGCCTGAGATCATTATTGTGACGATTCGAAGTAGGAAGATTGGCAAAGGATTATTCTTATCATTATGTGTACAGTCACATTTTATCTACACAGTTTTTTTCACTTTCTGCACTTGTTTCTCGAGCTATCTATATCGACGCTATTCTATATAGTTAGGTATATAGACTAGGCATGTATATTAGAACGTTTCGGACGATGTACAATTGAATTACGATAAGTAAAATAATCTCCTTTTCTCAACGGGTAACGTAGCTGTATATATATAAGATTTGAACATTGAACCCGATTTTGGTATAGTCGAAACGTGAGTCAAGTGTTTGTCATATCAAAAGTCACCATATAAAAGTTAACGAAAGGCCCGACTAAAGCTATTGAAAAATTTAGAAGTTTCACTTTCGACTAGTATAATATATATATCATATACATAGGTAAACATCGTTTACATCGACTAGATCAACACTTTTTTTTTGTTTACGTCAATTAACTACACAGTAGAAACCAGTATACGCTAATATAGCTCAATACTTTTATGTTTCACTTTTCGCCCCCATCATCAGTACATAAACTTCATGCGTTTTGTTGTTTGGTTGCGTCGTCGCAAATCATAACATCTTTTATTATTTTTTTTACACACCGTCACATGCAGATGATCTACAACATCGTATTATTTATACGCGCGACTGCGTTTTTTCTTTTTTTTTTGCGACACAGTGAAAACATTTTGACCTGCAGGGCTAAAAATATATCGTTAATCGATTGTAAACATTGAATAAAGAACTTTTTTCTCTATCGTAATTAGACTTTACATCTCGTTTATACTTGCTTGTTTATCCTCGTATTCTTAGCACGTTTATACTCGTATCTACATATGATAACATTTACCGCGAGAGACAGATATAGAGACGACGGCAAAATGAACTTTCGACTCGATTCTTCGATAGAACAGTTCGCACTACTTTCTCTGTCATGTATATATTATCGTGAAGATTCTGTCGAAAAATCAGCTCAAAATCTCGGCCCGCTCGGTTATCCCCTTTCGCCTACTATATCACACTTTCGACAGTGAATTAGTTTTACTCGTTATCCATTGCATTATATAGTTTAATAATTAAGTATTCTCCCGTAAGTTCAGGCCTGATGGGTCGTATTTCGATTCTACTTGAGTTTGAACAGCTCTGCTTTGTGTTTTTCAATTTCTCGCACTTAAATCCTCGACTTATTCTCGGCTGCCTCGCTACTGCTGTTCGTCGTTATAAAGAAAAGAGATGATGCACGATATCGTGTATGAGAAATCGCGCGTTTCCGGGGCATTTTCGTCGACGACCATTTACGTTGCGTCTCGCCGTTCGATTTGAGGTAGCGCTTTTGATTATCGATGAAACTGTGTATTTTTGGTGCTGCACGGATATAATAATATCATTACGTTTCACATATGCTTGATCGTTTTATACGTCTATACTCCGACATAATATGTTATTTCCGTTTGGCCTATATCTATCGATATACACGTTACTTGTGTAAGTTACATAGGATTTGTCATACTTTGTTTGTTAATTTCGACAAGGCGCATCGACCAGCAACGAAAATCCCAGAAGGAAGGCGCGACCGTTTGTTATATACGGATTATCACTTCAACGCTTTGCTATCGAGTGTTTTTTCCTCGTTTTATTTATGTATTTACTTTTTTTTTAAACACCTTTTTTTCGTCTAATATTTATTTAGTATCCCGCATTAATTAATCCTTCGACAACGTTTATCAAAAGTATCCGAAACTCGCCACCGCAACAATGCTGTACACGTTATATTCCTTCGCTTCGAAATTCGATAGAGAGCCGACGATCGATTCCGAAGAGCTTAAAAATTTCAAATCTATGCCTCAACGAAGATAATCTAAAAGGTTAATTCCCCAACTAATTGAAGCTCGATCAAAGCCGAGCAAATAATTACTCACTGCTAGAGCGAGTTTTGGCGCGCTATTTATTCAAACGTTTCGGCCGGGAAAAACAAGCGAAAGGAGAAAATGATTACCCTCGTCTGCAGGACTGCTACTGCACGCGACCGAGTTTTTCCAGAGACGAGGCGAACTTTTCAAGTCGCGGAGAGAAATGTTTCATGAAACCGGGCTTATAAAGAGCCGGAGCTCGCGTATATATACACAGAGGGAAATCATTATACAGCGATTTCGCGGAAAGGTATATATACATATAAAGCAGAGACGTTGTTTGCTGAGCTGACCGTTTTTCCGAGATTATTTTTAAAGGATGGCGAATAGAGCTTTCATTAATAATAGTTGAAAAGTACGATCCGAAGAGATTATTTTTATCAATTTGGAAGAGACTGTCGATCTAATTAATCAGCGTTCAAGTACCCTCGTTTATCTCCTTGACTAGCGGTCTCTCTCTTCTCTCTCACGGCGAAAATATAGCCGCGTAATTTTTAACGGCCAAACTAGGCTAAAGCCCGAGTCTTATAAGATCGTCTGAGAGAGAGAGAGAGTCTCAAGAAGTAGCTCTCATAGCGTCGCGTTAGGTCTTTACCGGAAATCCGGGTCATCGGTCAGATGACCGCTTGGGATTTTGCAAAGACTCTGATGGCGCAGCCGTATCTCTGTCGAGTAGAATTAACCTCTTATATTTTTTTTGCACACGGTATTATCCGGTGTCTTTATTGATTTTTTTTTCACATTTCGTTGAGTGTCAAGCTTATATCTCAGACAGCTCGGATTTTATGTTGAGGCTATATCTGAATGTACGCTTCGTATATAGTCGAACGCTGGGCATAACATTTTATATGCTGTTCGTAAAAAATCGTAGTACAATAATCAAAATATTATGTTCCGAAATTTTTGCTCTTCGGACGCGACGACCAATTCGAATTGAGACGAGTGAGAGAGAAATCGGAACAAAATGTTCAACTTGCAGAAATGGGAACCGCTGAAAAGTTGATTTCGGAAATGAACGGAAAATCGTCGGGCAATTAGACGAGCTATCTTCTAGAGTCCTCCTTAATTGAAACGGATTTAATCGCGAATCTCGAGAAACGGTTAATTAAACTCCTGATTTATACAATACACGTGCGACATCTCCATCGGACACAATAATTTTCCCCCGAAAGCAACTAAAAGTCAACGAGAAAAAAGTGCAACGGCGCGTGTGCGTGCGCAGCAATTTCGCCGCGGGGAGATCGATCGCGCGAAACAGCCAAGCGTGCAATGACGGGTCGTTTGTTGTGGACGTGAAAAAAGCCGGCATTTTTGACGCTCTGCCGATCGCCGCGGATAACTCCGGTCTGAAGCATCAGCACTGAAAGTTAACGCTTCGCCGACGTAATGACGCGCGAATGTACAAAAATGAGAGTTTAGTGATAGCGACTGTGCGCGCTGCTATTGTTGTTGGATTATTTTCAAAAAAGATTTCGCAAACCATGCTATATACTATTCGATTAGAAAAAAAAGTTGCTCGATCGAGCAAATCGAATTACGTTATGTACCGCCAGCGGAGAAAAAGCTTAACAAGATGAACCGAAGCTTTACGCAACGCATACGAAAATGCCTCTTCTCGACTTTTTTTTCATGGCACGTTATGTACGTTTGCAAATTTTTCAGAGAACGAACTTGTTTCGCGTCGTCTTTTTTCGCAGCTGCGCGTCGTGATGAAACTGCGCGATTCGTTGTACGTACATGAATGTGCAGCGCACACAGACGAATGCACTTGATTTTATTTCTTTGTTTAAGGAGGACTGTAGAGTCATCGTCGTTTTTCTCTGCGTGTATAATGTGCCTGTGCATTTCACTGCCTTCGGATGCTCCGTTGTTCATAAATATTGCAGGGGGAGAATCGGTTATCGAATTCATGATGCATGCGTTGCTACGAATCCACTTTGAATGATTGTTTCCGCGCGCGGTTCTATTGCTTTTTATTTTTACACTGGCTGGCTTTGAGTCTCATTGTTTGAAATTTTTATGCTAGTCTACTGTCACGTCTGTTAAATGTCGCGGTTGTAGGTTAGAGGGTTGTTATATCGCTTGCTCTGAGTGCTTTAGTTAGTAGTACCGTTTTTTTAAAGATTGGTTATCCCTCTTTTTAACAAGTTTTAGTAGATGATTAGCTTGTAATTAATCGTAAGAATAATATATTGATTGTTTTTATTGTGAATTAATATATGAACACATTAAAGGTATTACATTAAGTTGGATTTAAATTATTATGTATGAAATGCAATCGAATTTAGAATTTTCTTTTTACTTCAATTACAAATCGCATTGGTCACTCAATCGCGCATAACAATTTTGATTCACAAAACATTATAATTGGGTTAATCATGATTTTCAATCGTCTCCCTTTGGTGCAAGATGTTGAAACAAGTCATAGATATACTAATAAAATCATATAATTAACATAATTTTGGACTAGATCGCAAACTAATGGCTGAACCAGCGTGCGAAGGAACCAGCCGTAAAAAATTACTCCTGAATAATAAAAAAAATGCTAAATAATCATTCAATAAAACAATCGAAATTAAGTACTGTCGCAATAAATATCAAATACTAGTGTAAAAATCTCATCAACGAAAACAATATTAAAGCATTCATCTGCGTCCTAAGCCCAGGCAATAATTTTTTAACCGTACAGTTTCTCCGCTACGTCGATTCGTCCATCCGAATCCGTACGAGGGTAGATCTCGTACGTTATATAGTTAAAATAGGTCATTGTGTTTTATACAAAATTATACAGTTCATTATATATCGAATCTCCGATGGGAAGGAACAGCGATGTGGTTTATCGCGCTAATAAAATATTGCACATCGTCATATATAGAAACCAGTACCAATCATCGTCACCCCATCTCCTCTCCCCCCTCGAACTTTCTTTTAACTATAAGTACCCTATCTTATGTATACATATATTTTTTTCGCTTACATCTCATCCTTAGACTTTAACTCGTTAATAATCTCAATTACATAACGTCCGGATTCGCGCGTCAACTGTGTCTATATAGGCTCGACTCTTGTCTCATCGAGCCTTGCTCGCAGTAATTCACCTTCTCGCACGTTTATCTTTTTTTTTTCTACATTAAGGCAGATCCCGTAATTTTTTTTTCTTATTTCACTTATGGTCGCTTCGTAGGTTGCGCATATTTTACTTCCATCACACGTACTCGTTGATTCGCTCACAGCATGCACGTCTTCTTCGCACTCAATAATATTATTTTAGTTTATATATTTTTTTTACGTTATCTTAAGTACCGTCAGACCCTCGTTACTTCGACCGCACTAAATTGTCCGTAAAAATGCTCACTTTGCCGATCTGCAACAAAAACAATAATTAATCAACTCTTTTTGTTTTAAAGAAAGCCGTACATTGTATACGCGTATTTTCCGCAGCAAAAAACGCGACGATTCAGTGCCAAGTGAAACATAACATGATCTCACCGACTAAGTAGTATCGATCGAGCTATGTCAGACGTGGCTCGATTGCGTCATCGGCGTCTATATACAACTGAGACGTTTTTTTTTTCGCGAGCAGATGTTACAAACAGTCGGCTCGCGAGCAGATCAATGCACTATTATTACCCAGCACACCGGTGCGCGCGGCGTTTACATAAATAACCCGAACCACACTAATAAAAATTTCAATCCCCGACCAATCGCGCCAACAATAGCCTTAGATTAAAAAAAAATAAGAGTAGGTATAGATACTCACCGAAAGAAGTGCTCGTCGAGCTCACGTATAATAGAACTAATAATGCATATACACGTATGTGTATGTATATATATCCTGATGAGTCGTATATATATATAGAGAGAGAGCTGGGCGGTGATGATAGCGAGAGTAGATAGGCCTGAACATGTATGTGTGTATATATATATAGACGTATGTGAACGTGTCAGTTGATGCTTCGTGGCTTAGAAGCCCGGGATGACGCCGTAGGCCTCGAGGGTCGACATTATCAGGTAGAACAGCCAGAGCGAGAAGAGGAATACGGAAGTGACGACCTTAGGAACGAAGGGTCCACCAAGCTCGCCTCCGATCGCCTTCGATCGCCTCACCATTAGCACCACGATCACCAGACACGCCTCCGAGCAGAACAGCGTCACTGAGAAGGCCAAGCTGAAAAGAAATTAAAAAGCACGGCATTAATCAAGTTGCCCCCTGTAAAAATTGAGTTTTTAATAAATCTCGCTTGATAGGATTTTGATCAAAGCCGAGAAGTAAAATACTCATCATCAGTCGGTATTAATAAAGCTCGGGCATCGATATAAATTCCACGATGAGCTTTACCAAAATTCACGACGTCAGCCCTATATATACGGCTTCGTTTCCGTCGAGTCGACGAAATTGATAAAGGCCACCGCCATCTGGCCACGTAAGCTTGCACGTTGCAACGATAACTCGCACCCCCCCCTATATATACTGCATTCTTCCGCGGCGGCGGAATTCAAATTCCGAGTCACCCTCGCGGCGAATAATAATATCCCCGGTGTGCGGCATCTACGCTTTCTTTGAAAGACGCGGCGGCGGCGGCGGCCTACGATATATGAGAAAGTTTCCTTCTGTCTTTTATCATATTATTTTTGAACTTTGCGTCAGACACATATGAAAAGTTAATCAGAAACTTTGTCGCCGTGACGTATAAGTATTATATTTAGAGGCGGAGCGACGTTCATCCGAAAAATTTTCGTTAACGTCTTGCGCGTCGGAAACTCGCGAAGGAGCTTCCGAAATTTACACACAGCAAGTGCATACATCAGCGATTCTACACACGCGCTCTTGCGACGCAAAGTTTTGGCGCGACGAGTTATGAATTGCTCCCAGATGCTTTCGCCAGGAAAAAGGAAGCGAGGTGTGTATGTGACGAGTCAGAGGTTCTCGAGAGACAGGAAACGTCGAGGCCAAGGTAAACGCGAAGAGCTGTTATACTGGTTTGAAGAAGACACTTGGTTTATTAATTAGAAGCACAACTTCGTATATGAAGTAAGACTTCGTCGTCAATAATAAGCCACCAAAAGAAAACGACGGTTCGGTTTTTCTACAAATCGAAATCCGATATTAACGAGCTTTTCCGCTTAGCCATACCGAGTTAATTCGAAAATTTCACGCTCTAATTAACTCCCCTCCGGTATTAAATTCGACTCGAAGCTGCCCGCAATTTTTAAAAGCTCGCCTGCAAGCACTGGAACATATAAATTCTCAAAATCGCGATCAATCCGAATTAAAACTCGATCAAACCAAAAGTCGTTCAATCTCACGTGAGAGTGCTGCAGTGTCGCGCTCGAATATTCCAAGTCAACGCACTCTAGCGAGTATATACGGCGTCTCGCATGCATTTATGCGTGAAAGGTTGAGGCGTTGAAGGCGCTCACTCTCATAAAATAAAAAAAAAACGAAAGTATATAGTCTCTATACAGGAGTTTCTCTGAGGATAAGCCGGAAATCGATATTCGTTTGAGAGGGATTGCGCGACTGCTTTTTCGGAAGCTGCCTTTTTAGGGACCTCCAACTATATATATTATGCAGTGGCTTTCCGAGACTTTGGACTAGTATGTTTGAGAAGGAGCTTTTTCGGGCTGGTGTTTGGATATATAATATTAATTCAATTATCGCATAATATACTTTTACTCTACAAGTCATCAGTCATTCTGTGAGCTCCTCTCAAAAAGTTATAGCGCGTGAAATATACCGCAGAGTTTTTTAATTCCCCGACGTACAATTATACCCCTTTAACGACGGCGTCTTTCTCGCGGAGCGACCCCATAATACGGATTCGTCTTTCGAAAGACGCGCCGAAGATGGAAAATACCTTGTGCTTGTACACTACTACTACTTCCAAAGAGATAGAGAGAGAGAGACTGGAGTAATTTCCGGCTCTAGTGCAGCTCGACGCTCTTCTATGCAGACTCTGGCGCAGGAAATTAAGAAATTAAACGACTCTCGCGAGCTCTCGTTACTTTTATGACGCGAAATTTCCCCTTATTCTCAATTTCCGCACTCGAGAGGGATATCCCACTGATGCCACTACTTTATTTTTTTTAAATGATATATATTGGAATGGTATATTGAATACCCCTTTCTTACGCCGATTTTTTATTATTTATTCACATTTTCTATACTTGCCACGTGTGATTCTAGAATAACGCGAAACTAGAGATAGATTCTCGTTCGAATTGACTGTTTTGACGAAGAAAAATCAAAATAAAAGGGGAAACGCGAGTGGCTCCGTGAATTGGCTTTTATATAGATACATATATACGGTTTGTGTTTACATACTCATAGCTGAATTTGTGCTGCAAATACTGACCGAATCTCTCACAGTGTAAATATAGAAATAGATGAGAAACTTTTGAGAAGCCATAATAATGGCTCTGTAAATAGACAGTCGTCGAAATTACCACAAACTCGACGTAATTACTCCAAAGTCTCATGAATGAATTTTCGAGAGGAGTATTTCCGCGCTTCATCAACAAGTTCTGAATAGACGCACTATAGATCGAACTTTTTCAATCGAGAAATAAAGCCGTCCAAAGTCACTACTCGATTATCATTTCTCGCGTAATGAATAACCACAAACCATCCGTTCGGTCCTCGTGTGACCAATGCCGTTACACGAACTACTATACTATACGCCCACACCATCACTTACCTATACCTATATAAACCGATCGATATGTGAACCGATTTTTTTCTCCTACCAGAAATTTCCATACCGACATAAACTAAAAGCATTCTCTCCGGCAATTTCCCGTACTAAAAGCAAAGGAGACGCGATGGAACGTGTTTTCCTCTGCAGCCGCGGCTTTCAAGTCTTCAATAATTAGGCGAGAGTTGCGCGGCCTTATGGCGCGCGACTCTCCCATTATTGATAGATTCTGCATCAGCTTCGTGGCTGTTGTTGTTGTCGGGCGCTTCGGAAAATTATCGGTATCTCGCTTTTGTTCGTGACCAAATGGACGCTTGCATTGTTTAAATATAGCCCTGCAGTAAAGCTGCACTTTTCACTCTGCGGTTTGGACGATATAGGATTTTCACACACGAGGGAATGGAATAGTCGATATATCGAGTAAATTTGCGGTAAACCAAAGAAGAGAATTGATCGACTGCAAGCCTTAAGCCCACAGTGTACCGCATACTTTTTCGTAGAGGAAGACGCTGTATCTATACGGCAGTCGAGAACAGTTTCCCGTAAATAAGATCGCGGCTTTGCAGAAAACTTACGAGCTTGCAAGCTTACGCTCAGTTTGAATTCGCGTCTCGCGCGTGAATGTTTTGAAAGGGTGATTGGAGATCGCGATCTTTACTGATAATTTACGGGAATTTTATTTGAAAAATTGAAAGAAGGTATCTTTTTTGAAAGGAGTATAAAAGTTGAGTTTTCAGAAACTTGAAGCAGCCAATCTAAAGTTTATACGGGTACAGAGGATCTGGCTAATTAAGCAAATTGGATTCTTCAATTTTTTTTCCCGTCTCAAAAGTTTCTTATCATTCAAATTGACGATAAAATTCTATTTTCCAGAAATTAAGCTCGATTCTTCCGTTTTTCACGAATCATTAGTCACGCCTCGATTTTTTAATCTAACATATTTTCCGACAAAAGAAAAATCGGATTTACCTCGCCAAGTCAAAGATAGCAATAAAATTAAAATATTGAAAATAAAAGTTTACTCACCTGCCGGGCTCGACTTCGAATTTCGTGCCGTTGAAGAAATGGTAGATGGCGGCAATGCTCCACGCGATGCCGATTCCCAGGAAGACATTTACCGCGTTACTTCCGGTCACGTTGCCGACGCTCGCATCCGCGTACTTGTCCTGGCAGGCGGCCACCTTGCTCGCGAACGTGTCTGCAATAAATCGTTCACAATCAGCTGAGCTCTCTCGTTGTACATTTCGCCGCTATCGCCTCCTCTTTTTCCGGCTGCTTTTGATGTGCTTTCGCCGTCCTTGTGTATTGATATGTTATCGAACCGAACGTCGTTTTTTGCTTATATATATATAGCGATATTTCACTCAACGATTATCTGTCAGTGGCAAATGAATGCTATTACTCGCTAAAATGATCGCGAAAAAAATATAGATAGGCTATAATACAAGCTCGAGGACTAACGACGTATAATCCGCGTGCTTTCGACGCGGATGTGATTACGCGCTCGATCGCACAGCCAAGAGCTAGTCGATGTGTGTGATGGGACTATTTGTCTTTCTCTCTCTATATATATATATACTCGTCGATTTTATGTAACAGTGTGTATTACGCATATATTTATCCGGCTTCCATCGATCTTCGGTTTTAATTATATACCTGCTAGTTATAAAAACACAGTATGCGTATAATTTTATCTTACTTAATTATCTAAAAAAAATCTCATCCACACGCACCGGTGCCTGCAATTCTCCCGCAGCGATTTCGTCCCAGAAGCAACATGTCACCTGCTCTGTGCATCGGTACTGACTGACATACACGGATAAACCGTCGTTGGGGACGAGTCGCTTCGTCCGATACGGTATATACCCCCGACGAGAGTAAGAGAGCGATGGAAAACCGACGCGATTAACCTCGTTTTCGCTCGATGCTTCTGCTTCTTTTTTTGCTCGCCCGCGCACTTGTCCGGATCAATCGGCTGCTGGAACGAGCTTCGGTCGTCGTTGGAATTGGCGATATTGCATGCGATGAAATTTTTTTCTTTTTTTTTCGCTTATATATACACACAGATGTTTTTGGCAAGAGAGGACTTATATAACGACGTATCGATTTTTCATATTTATTTTCATCGACGTTGGAGTTTCCCATTTCTCGGAGAAAACAATTTCGACTAACCTAAATCAATCCCCCTCAAAAGAAAAAAAAAACTCATGCTGGTTCTCCTCATATCCAAGCGACTCAGCAATATAACTCAAGCTCTCGCTCGCAATTGGAAAACTCCTTCCTCTAATCTCCCCTCGCATCCACACACGCGATTATACTCACTACACACACACGTGTGCACAGAGAGAGAGCCTAATCTCTTTGCACATATGCGCGCGAGCCAAGAGAAAGAGAGTCGCAGATTTATGTAGGTATCGGTTTTCGGTTTTAAAAGCCGCTTACCTCCCGGGGCTCCGGATTACCGCAAAGGCATCCGGCGTATGAGCCCCTCTCTCGCTCTCTGTGCCGACATTTTATTGAAAAGAAACGGGAGCGACGCAACAGCTCGACGTGTGACGAGCAGACGTTTTCGTTTCCTTCTCAGCAGACTCGACTTTTTTTCTGAGAGGATTTTTGCCCGTATTAGTTTGTTTGCTCCGGTGATATATGTTTGGAGGAAGAATTGGCTTTTGTGAATTAATAGTTAATTAGTTTTGAAAAGTAATGACTGTTATGAAGAGCTTTTCGAACATTTTTTGTTTTTATACGCGATCCAATCGTCGGGTATACATCTTGAAAAGTTTACTTCAATGCGAAAGGGATGATCGTAAATTTTGGAGTCTATAAGAGAAAGAATTAAAGGTTGAACTCCGCATTTCTCAGATTTACTGGAAAAATGATTAATATTAAAAAGAATAAGTCTGGAACCGGGTCAAAAGGACAATTTATCGGACCCTTTTGTAGTAACACGTACCTACTTTCCAGACGGAAATTGTTCCTTCACAAAAGAACTCTTTTTTTTCATCCAATCGTTTCAAAATTTACATGACTACGTTTGATCCTATCTTTGGATAGAAACGATGATCATTTTCGGAGCAAAAGTAAAGAAAAATATAAACGAAAACTTTTAGTACCAGAATCTCATGGTACACTGGTTCCCCAGCGTTGAATCCATCGAACCAACCAAATTCTAAATTAGAAAAAAAACCCAAACCCGACCCGAAATAACGCAAATCAAGCGATATTACATGTCGCAGCAATATCTCTGTTATTTTTCCCTATAAAAGAGATAAAAATAACCACGCCCAGAAATCCGCTCGAAAATTCAAACCTCCCCAGCTCAGCCATTAGCCAACACCTTCCTCTCGCTCTCTCTCTCCCGCCATTCCGCACACCCGAGGGGGTCTGAAAAGTGCAGCAGCACACCGCATACCATATAGTTCCGCTCCCCGGAGCTTTCCCAAAACGCGTTGCTTATATACACTATATATATATAGCAACGCGTGAAAATTCCGAAAGCGAGAGAGAGAGGAGATAAGAGATCCCTGGCGTGATTCACACAGCTCACGAGGATTAAGCCGGCGGAGCAACTTTTGTCTGCAGCTCTCGAGCTGCATAAATATTTATGTATACGATGAGACAAGAGACGTGGATTGTATATACAATACATATACGCATCTGCAGAGTCGCGAGTTTTATATATACGAGAGATGAGATTTTGCGCTATTGTCCGTCAAGCCCAGCTGGATTACACGAGGATGTTTCTCCAAATTAAAAGTTATATGTATGTACACGAGCTTTTCGCGTTGTTGATCGGATATGCATGCGGGTGAGTCTGAGATTTTTCAGAAAATACAAATTGCGTCGTAATATCGCGCGGCAGTACCTTTTACCGATATATATAGGTACAGAACGCTCGTATTCTGCATACCAAATTCCATGGTAATACCGAGCAGACGAAATTAATGACACCTGCAACATTCTGAAGGGAAGAAAATGCGAAGCCTGCTATAACGGGAGAAAAATGACGCTCGAAATTGAAAATTTCACATATATATTTCTGAAAAATATCGACCTCTCGAAATCGCGATCGGAGTCTAATTAATTCACGAGTATTACATTAGAGCTACTTGTGTATATATATAATACATGTATTGGTAACGAGCTCGGCGTCAAATGAGCCGTATATTTACGAGGGATTTCAATAACTGAATAACTCGACGACGCACTCGATGGATAATGGAAATGGGAGAGTCTGGTTTCGCAGCTGTATATATGTGCAATGTGTATGTAATACCTTAAAAGCGAGAATCGACGAGTTGCGTTTTCGTTAATCGTCTGAACGAACGCGGTGAATAGAAATGGGTATCCGACTGTTAATTTTTCCGTGACAGGATTGCACGGCTGATCGAACCTTGAATTTATATACACTTTTTGATTGAAACGTCGATTAACTAAATTGCAATATGCGAAACGTCGTTCGACGATCGACGCGTCAATTATGATTAATCGCAAAGAGGTCACTTTATACTTTATCGTGTTTACGATGAATGATAGCACCTAATGAATAGCTCGAATCGATCGTGAATAATCGAAACAGTTGAAATTGCTCTAGCGTCGCGCGATGTCATTTCCACGTGTATTTCGGTATTATTGTTTAGTCCAAAAAATTCGACATTTGTTTTCGCGAGAAAAAAAGTACAAAAATACAGGTAATTTACACGCTGAGGATATCTGTAACAAAAAGCGACTTTACGATGGGTTTATCGTTGAAAATTGATTTATGTTGTATACAATAGGAGAAAAGTTTTTGATTTTTATTCGTACATACAGCAGGCATTCGAGATTTCGAATGACAAAACTTTTACAGCCGCGCGTGGATGTCGTAAATGCATTTATGTATTGCGAGAAGGGGAAAAATTTATGTGCGAGAACGGAATTTTTTACCTTTGGAAATAAAACTTTGTGTTGTTTCTCAGCGTACCGACATTCGCGATACAACAATAACAGCAAACAAGAATATTTGCTCGACGTATCGTTACATAGTGTATATCGATTTTTCAAAATCTTTTTCAAAATATCGAATTTCTCAACTGACACGACGTTAACGGCAAAGTATAAATCTCGGCTCTTATTTTATCCCAGCCGATTACACGTCAGATAATAAACTGAATAAATATTCAAAATCATAATACTCGTTCCGATATAACAACAATATACAGCTGAGCGTAATTTCGCGACCGAAAATCCCGATTCGCGCTTCAACTCCCAAATTATTCATAACAAGCGCGCGAATCTCCAGAAAAAAAAAGAGAGAGAACAAGCCGTGAGAGAAACTCCGTCTAACAGTCCCTCATCCGTTTACACAGCGCATCTATACCTTAAAGCGAGTCGACCTACATAACTTCTCTCTGTCCTCTCCTCAAATTCGTTACAGACTCGTCTCGACGAGTCTGAATATTTATGCGCATCGAAAACTCGGCGTTGCTTAATATTTTCCGGTCCGTAAAACCATCGCCCTCTGGGATACAGATAGATACTTATGTGTGTGTGTGTGTGAGGTCTCCTTGGCTCCTGCAACTGCGCGCGAAATTAAATCGCATCGAATTGACCTGGTTCTATATACTCTCGATTGAATTCGCGAGTCGTCGTGTCTGTCTGGCCGTAAGAGAAAATTTTTCAATTATGCGTATAGCCTATATATTACGCCGGAGCTGCGGGAAAATAAAATATCCGTTGTTCTTGGTGTAGGAATAATGAAAAAGGCTTCGTGTATTGTTTGCCGTCTGTGGTTATTGGTCATGTTTGAAAAAGTTATGTATCTGATCCGATCGACAATTAAAACTCGACGGTGTACGTGGACGTGGATGTAAAAATGAAAAGTTTTAGGATCGAGTGAAATTCGCGTATAGCAAAATGTGTTATGCATTTATGGAGTGTCAAAAATATTCGGCGGCTGCAGTTTGAATAAAGATTGTAGGCGCAGTTTTGTATTATGTATACGGTTTTAGATGTGACCCGAATTTTTATCACGCGACATCTTCGATATCGACATATTTATATTATAATCTATACGCACGTACATATCGAACGTTTTTAATTACAACATCGTCCTGTTCGAAAAATGAAACTTGGCTACAGATCGATATCGAAATGAAATTTTCCGTCCTAGCAGTCGATTAAAATCAACGTCTTTCACTAATCCCGGCACGTCTATATATATATACTCACACACAGCTTTTTACGTACTTTGGATGCTTTAACGGTCGCGGCTGCATCAGATGCTGAGCTCGTGAATCTCCGGCTGTTAATTATGTTCGGCAAAAGTCGTATAACGAGCCGTAGACATAAATCCGCGGCCGATAAAATCGCAATATAGCAGGAAATCGATGTATCGTATAAACGCGTGCAGTAGTCCTATACCCCGAGAACCGCAACCAAGCACATACGTGTATATAACAGCGTATGTGCGCCGCTCTTCTACGTATATACATACATATATAGATCGATGCATTTGCAGGAAATGCCCGGATTATAGATATTAAATAGTTGCTCATATTCGATGCTTCTCTCGTGTACGTGTGTGCTGGATAACAACGTTTATTTTATTTAATTAACGAGCAACAACGTTACAAACATCTTGAAAATCCGTATATACACCAAACCAAAAAATCTCATCTCGCTCTCGCGCTCTCGTAACACAACTCGAAACGCATCAGGAAATTGAATTTCCCGCGCGCGAAGGATAAGACGTTTTATTATTTTTCTCGCCTCGGGATATGATTCCCTCCAGCATAGTGTGTCTATCGCAACCTTGACCTTCTGTCCCTCTCTCGCAGCCTCCCGCTTAATTTATTAACCCCTTAACCCGGTTTTCGCGCCGATTCACACACGTGGATGAGTCATTCGTATAATATATATATACGTATGTATACTATATACATTGCCGCGACTAAAAAGGTGAGAATGAGCAGACACCCCCGCCGATAACACGCCGGCACAGAGACCATTCAGCTTGCTCTCCCCTATTGTTTCGGAAACAATGCGCGAATATAATCAATTATCAGCGCGAGCTCTCTCTCTCTCTTCCTCTTCGATGTCCCTTTTCTGCATTGTGTGCCAGCATAGCCGGCGATCTTTTTATGTGCGCTCATATTGCCGCGAAGAATCGATCGTCGGCCGATGATGAAAGACGAGGAGGTGAATTCTTTTTTTTTCTCTCTAGCGCGACTCTTTCTTTGGACTCTATATTATATGTTAAACAGTAGGTTAAAAGCTGCCGAATTGACTTGTTTACAAAGGGATTCTTCCAGCTTTTTTCCGGCGCTTTAATAGCGGAACAATGCGAGAGTATAAGACCGTATATAGTAGTAGCACAATATTATTGCTGCCGCGCGATTAAAACTTTCCAAGCATTTCAATAAGGATTCCATTGGATTCTATGCTACTGCTGTGAGGCTTAAAAACAGCGTTATCTAATACAGCTCACTCGATTCGATCGACTTAGTCCGTATAATTTAGAAGCGCTTGACTTCAACGTTGCTTTAATCGAGTACCATTATACACAGGTCGTATATATATATATATATAGTTTCAAGTTTACCGACCTCGAACTCCTTTGATATCGTATACCTCCAACATATAGCTCTCGCTTTGAATTCCTTTTTCGTGTCTTGAAGCATCAAGCTCTGCAAATTACACAAAATATCCAAAGGGCGAGCGTTTGAAAGCGCGTGTCTGACGGTACTCGACATTGATCTACTTATACATAATATACACACTGTTACACATCGCAAAACACACACAAGCCACAGCTCGTCTGTTTCTACGTTATATATAACTAAGGCAATCGCGCCATTAAGTCCAAGGTTTCTCAAGGGTGCATATAAACCTCGAGAAATATCTCGCAGTGAGCTTGTATAATATGTGTTATTTGAGAAGAAAGAAAGTATATGATATGCGTGTATATACTCACCGGGTATGCTGGTGCCAAGCGCGACGAACATAATGGCCGTAACGGAGTCCTTGATGCCCAGCGTACAGCCGAAATAGGAGGCGACGTCGCCGATTACGGCCGTCACCACACCGATGCCGAAGATACTGACGACGAAGCAGAGGTAGCCCCCGGCGATGTCTGGAACATATAGGCGTTTCTGCTTAATCGTGGGCTAATACATCGATTTGCGCGAGAGAGGCATGTGTGTGTGTATATACACAGTCCCTACTGCAACTGCAGAGGGATGAGCACTTGACACGCGCCGCTCGAGAGATTCGTGCTCAGTTGCTCGTGGAGATTACACGCGACTATATTCACTCGTTGAGTTATAATGGTCTATTAAACACCTAACGTTTATCTCGTGGATCTCTATATCTCTGATGGTGTCGGTCAAATTATATAATGAAGGGATCACGCGTGCGTTGATGGGTTTCTCAATCGGGTTTTTTTTATTGTGTTTATTTCAATTAATATTCCCAAAGCTATAATCGCTACCGGCAACCGATATGCTCTCGACCTTCAAAATCCAAGCGGCGAGAGCCTCGAGATCTTGATAGTGACGCGAGAACCTTTTTTGAAACAAAAAACGTACGTGATGGCGTGACTCATGCTCCGCATTATCGACGCGGATTATAATCGTATTCCCGAGACCTTTTTTTCACTTTTCGTGTGTGTGTGTGTGCATATAATCGAGGAAAACACGATATCAGCTTGTCCTAGAAAAAATAAATAAATAAACACATATTAAGATTCGTATAGCTCAGAGCCTAGTTTTTTTGCTTTCAAAACTGAAGCGCTTCCTCAATTAATAAAACAGCTTTTTTTTCGTCTTCGTGAATTAATCGAAAACGAGAGTTTTCGTGTATATAAAGCCTCGCAAGACCAGACATTTTCATCAGTTTCAAGTTGCTCTTCAAACATACACACAGCTCATTCACGACGAACAAAAAAAAATGGCTTCCTTCAAGTGCCTTCTTCCTTTGATCGTTTGCATGCTGTTCGTGCTCATACACACGACATCGGCCAACCCTCGTCCAGGTGATTATTAAATATCTTTGAATTAAAATTGATAAATTTATACAAACACGATGTAGACAATTAAATTAAATTAAAGTTGCACTGAAATCATAACGCTCTCGATTTTCTGATATACAGTGTTCGGAATTCCCTTGGGTCCACTGTCCAGCTCCAGCTCCAGCGCTCACTCGGAGAGTAGCTCAAAGTCCCTAAGCGGTAGCATCGGTATTCCTATCATCGGACCGGTCGCCTCTCTTGGATACACCTCGAGCCATGCTGAGGCTGATGCTCACGCTCAGACTGTCACCCAGGGTTGATCGTCGTTTTACATGCTAACGTTAGTTATATATGAAGTTTTTGTATAAGCCTATATATTGTTCTGGAAATACATGTTTTCGCTTCGACTTTTAAATTATTTGTTATCACTTTTTTATTTGTTTAATTTTTAACCAATTTCATGCTGGTAATTATACGCTCATCTGCCAATTGAATCCCTTTCTTTTTCCGGCACGTTTTTCTGGCGCGTCCTCGAATTAAGGTTCACGGCTCTGTGCAGCTGTATAACACACGAGGCTTAATTAAGTCTCGTCGTGAAAAAGTCTTGAATTTCCCTCTTTCTCTTTCCACTCGTCCTCAAGTACTAATACGCAACAGTTCCGTTCGAGTTCTATACATGCGCTTGTCAAGTGTGTTATAAGCCCTTTTACGATTGTTTCCGAGTTTTTAACGATAGAAACAGCTCTTTACGACAAAACGTTCAACACAAATATTCAATTTTATTTTTCTTGTCTATATAAGTAAGTCCTGAAATAACCATACCGCACATTCGTTACCAAAACTGCGCAACTCCATTACGGCAAATCACGGTCCCATTAGAATAATACGCAATTACGCGACTCTGCCTACGCGTAATTCGCTACCATTACTTCCCCGCGACTTAATCATAATATCCAGCGACCGGAAATACAACGGCTGAAAGCTATATATACAGCTCTCTAGATGTTTTTAATTCGAAAAAATGAAGCTGTCCGAAGAGCGAAGCTAAAAGTAAGGCGCTAATGGAAAAGAAATTGAAGCGGCAACGAAAATAGAGGGGAATGCAAATTCCTTCATTGCAGTAGCTAATGCATAATTATTATTTCCTCAGGAATTGCTGCTATATACTTTGATATATAAGTCGGAGATCTTCGTTTCGAACTTCAAACTTTTGCTGTTTCTTCAGAAATATTCGATTCTCGCACATGAATAATGGAACGCCGTTCCCTCTATATATTTTTTTTTTCGCGCGCGTCCAGCCGAAACCTAATTGACAGTCTGAGCCCTTCGGAAATATACATAAAAAGCGTTCGCAAATCCCACGATAAATCATTCCACACACACATACACTGCCGACTACGATATAATCGAAATATCGATATGGACACCGTCACGCATACGCACAAACACATCAGAAAATAGAATAAAAAAAAGCGCGTGATTGATTAACTCCCATTAACATATTCTCCTTATAATACATCAGCATCACGTGTACATACGTTCGGAGGAAAGAAGGAAGAATCGAGGAAACGAAGAAAGCTCTCTCTCTCTCTCTCCCTTTGCGAAGAAAGCGAATTCAGCGCACGCCCGAGGGGCTTTAATTGGCCGAGAGTAGTAGGAGGCGATGAATTCATACCGAGAGGGAGATGAGCAGCGGTACTCTCTTGCCTTCTTCAGATAACGAAGTGGTTTTTTTTTCTCCTCGTCTTTTTTTCTGCCTTCGCGAGAGACGACTACTACTACTCTTGGCTTCAGCCTCGTTAGCTCGCAAATTATCGTAAATACGATATAGCGACGACGGGAAGAAGCCCTACTAATTCTTATGGCATTGCTGTACTTTTAGTGGCTCTCGAGAGCTCTGCTTCACCCTTGTATATATACACAGCTTGGAATGACGCGACGAAACGCTTATACTTGGCTTTGAGGGGGGCTGTTTACCCCCTCGTGTGTGTGTATAGGATTGCTTTTTTCTTCTTGTTGCTATTGGATTGACTTGCAAATGATATGTTGATTCTCACCGAGAGATATGTATCGATCGTATATATCGGTGTGTCCGAAGAGGGTGAAAATGTGCTGTTGCATCGAGGTAACATTAATAATGTCGCGAATTTTTGCCGGATTTACATAATAGCGTTGAATTCGATCTTTATACAAATATAGGTATTTTATATCTCGGCTTGATATAAGTGTAATTCGCTTATAGCAGTTATGTAAAAGTAAATTAGTTCAGAAGATGCCGCATTAATACTCAACTCGTCGTGAAATAATTAGCCGAAGATCTCTCGCATTAACTCGATCATCGTAACCGACTGCAGCGTTCCAATTAAAATAACGCCAACTCCATTCGAGAGAACTTTCTCGTCTACTTCAATTTTAATTATATACGTAAGCTCATTACAAAACTGTAACGTGCAGTTTATTTAATTAAAGCTTCATCTGCAGAATTCAAACAATAACGGTAATATACAATTAGTCTGATGCACATATACAATGCATACAGAAGAATAACGGTAACCGTATCTCCTATAATATAATATACACCGACTAAAGCAATATCGACACTCGTCACTTCACCGACAAGTCAGTTCGACTTTCTTATTCCGATCTCTGAAACTATACCGAGGCAACAATGGGAAACGAATTTCGAAAGCCTTTCGTGCTGCAACATCATGAAAAGGAAGCTTTACATCGAACAATGTCGCGTTAAAATACATCCTCATGAAAATGGGTTTGTAAACTAGCGTCAACTACAAGTATATAATTATAATAGCATTAAAACTATATCGCAAGTCTGTGTATACCCATCGAGATTGTTGTTATAGAGCGGAGGCAAGTATTAGTGTCTCTCGAGAGTCTCCGGTGGCAATGTCGGAGCTTTGTGAGCATTGGATTCGCGCTTCGTTAATCACCGAGCTTGAGGAGGATTTACTGTGTGCACTGCTTCCTCAGACGCCGCGTTAATTGGGAGAGATAGAGATACAGAGAGGAAGGAAAAATTAGATGCACTGCGGCAAGGACTGATTCGGTGTAAGCCTTTACAGCGGCTCATTTAGTATAGTGTAACGGTCGGATGTTGCCAGACTTGGCCTACTGAACTATACGATGTGTTCAATGTATATAATCACGTTAATATATAATGATTTGTTATCGCTGATGAAAATGTTTAATAATTTTGTATAATTTAACGTAAAAGCCGCATTTTCCGTTGATTGTCCTATCGATAATTAGTAAAAACCGTTTAACGTTAACAATATAGTATACATCAGCACAAAGCGAAGTCGATGGCGTCGAAGGTTTATAGCTTAAAACACACGAAAATCTAACGCGATGTGCACCATCGGAGACACGCCTTCTATAATACTGGCACACGGTAGCAAAAGCCCTATTTCTTCCCCTCGAAGTACAACATATCATTATTACATCAAGAACGTTCACGAGCCCCAGCGTTGCATCATATCACCTCACCCTTTCTCGATCACAACCCCCTGCACTGAGATCCGAAGCTAATTCAGCAAGCAGTCGAGTCTAACGACATTCCCGCCGGTGACTTGGAAGCGAGATAGCTGTATATATAAACATACAAGTACACAGCCCTATAGTAGTGCAGGTGTAGGGTTACGGGCCAGATTATTTCAGCGACTGCTTCTCCCGCCAGAGAGAAGAAGCCTAGGAAGTGCAATTCGCGCGACGACACTCGTTGTTGTTGTTGTTTCTTCTCTCTAGTATAGTCAGCAACGCGTGCGACCAAGAGGGTAATTAGTTTTAGCGTTTTAGAAAAGGGATGGAGAGAGAGAGAGAGAGAGAAAGCTGGAGAAGAAGGTATATATATATTCTGTATTCATTGGATTGCGCTCGCGCGGGATCGTTTTACGCCGCGTTACGCCTTGGTGTTCGGAGTAATAAGCGGAAGTTCGGATTAGAGCGAATAAGCTTGACTGTTCTTTTTCTCTCTCTCTCTCTTCCTCTACATCGAGAGGAATTTTGTACGGTTTGTCGCGGAACAATCGGTGGAATGCAATATATGTATACGAAGCCCTAGGCGAAATTTTATGTCCGAATGGAATATCAAAGCGAACAATCGAGCGTATAGGACGACAGTCTCGCGAATAAGGGTCGAATTCACGTTTGGCTCTCAAATGCATAGAGCGCGCTTTGATAATTTACGACTCGCATTGTTAATTCTCCAGTCTAGTCGGGCTTATATACAATATATATGCGGCTCCACACTCGATGTTAATTAAACGGACATATACGAGAGCTCCAATGCGAACAAAAGTGACGTAGCCGAGATTTCTAGGATGTGCATATAGTGGACGCACAATAACGTTTTGCGGCTGTCACCGATGTTGGGGAGGGATGTATCGACGAACACGTTTCGGGAGTGATTGGTGGCCTGTGTGTACTTTTTGTTTTCGGTGCAGAGTAGGTTGATTGGCTGTCGATCGTCGATCGAAGTGAAAATGGATCGGAAGATTTTTTTCCTATCGTCGACGCAGATGAGCAAACATTTGTGTGATGTGCTTCAAAAACTGCTGCTGTATCACCACAAATATTTTGATTTTATTTCGAGTCGCAGCCGTGTTTTGAATTTCTAGAAACGAAATTGGATATTGAAAACGTCAATTTTTCTTATACAAATTTCACGCTCTCTGCTATACAGTAGAGTGTGTGATTATATAATATTAATTAGTTTGCGGCTACGCGCTCTCTCGACTTGAAAATCAAAACGTAGCATCAGCTAAACAATGTAACCGCGCGGCCATATAAACACTTCGTTTGTGCAGAGTTGTGTGTGGATACTACTGGTGTGTGGGGAGTTTAAATACAGCCGCAGAACAACTGGCCGCCGCGCGAGCAAACAGAACACAATTTGCGGTTGAAGCCGCGGCAATGATTACTGCTTTAAATTTTCCCTTCAGAATTATACACTTGAAGATTGCTGAGAGAAAAAAAGATGACAGTTATGAGATAAAATCGGATTCTTGATGGCTAACTAATACGTATAACGAGGTGTGGATCGAGGCGTGATAAGTGTCCACGCAGACGGACGTATATATAGCTATAGTAGAGTGTTATAGTCATTAACGAGCCAGCAGGCATGGATGGCCGGCTATCGTAATAATCCCTTAATTGAATGCCACGACATATCCGTCCCATTTGTTCGGCTCCTGCGTGTGTGTGTCGCGCATATGTGTTTGTCCGACGACATAGTCTGACAAGGACGTGAAGACACAAGGTTCACCGATTATCGAAGGGACGTTTCGAAAGGCGGGTATATTTAACGTTAGTTTAATTACGCTTAGTGCTCTTTTTTGCAATTTCGAACGACAGCCATTTAGAGTCGTAAATAATATAAAAATTCGAAACTTCAATTCTCCCCTATATATACTCGGTTTTAATTAAAATCGAACTATTCGGTATTCACAAAACAGAGAGCCGTAAAAGCACACCCCTTTAATTGTCGAAAGTACCGACAGCTCTCTGCTCACTCAGCCGTCGATACTCCCGATCAATTGCTCTCTCGGCAAAATTTACGAGCTCGAGAGCTGTAAGAAATTTAGAGTCGCCGCGTGCGAATCGAGAGTGGAATCCAAAATCAGTAAGAAAGTCATTCTCTCTATATCCTGAAGATGTTTTATGTGCATATATAAATCGTCGAAGTGAAATGTCATTTGATCATTGTATAATTAAAAAAGCTGCTGATTTGTATGCGACCCTTTTCCAATAACTCATCATGATCGTTTTTTGCATATATACATAAAAGCGAACGATGCAATCTGCTTTAGTCTCTCGAATATAGCGATCGAGAAAAAAGTCAATCCCGATGTTGGTTTTCATGAAGAGCCACTCCAAAGCCCTGTGTATATATTGACACGCTATCGATGTAGCTTTAATATCTCCTACGATTTTCACCATCACCATCAGATGAGATCTTTTTAATGGAATATTTTTCTCAAATATATACACCGCAAAATCCAGTATAGCTTTTCCATCGATTTTTATCATCAGTTTTCGCGCCGGAAATTCCTCAGTTATATACCTACGGGAAAAGTTCTCACGGACTTTCAAGAGGGAGACCCAGAGAGACAGCTCTCGCGATATCATCTTCTTTTCAACTTTCAGCGTAACCTCGAGAGCGTAACGAGATTTATATCAACGCGAGAGTCTCGTCCGTATCTCGAAATGACGCGTAATTAGATCAGCAACGCGTTGATGCATGAATTATCAGATGTTCCGCAAGTTTTCACTCGGAGTTTTAATGTGGTTTCGAGATTTTTTTCTCTTATGAATTATACACACGACTCTATCTGTTCCTCCTCGAATGATATATTTCTCTGCGTCGGCTATTTCTCTTTTTGACGCTTCCTTTCATTTGTCTTCCTTTATATACATTGTCCATCTCTCTTTTTGTCTCGCGCGGCGGCCTGAAATCGGGAAAACGAGTTTATGAATGCCGAGCTGTATATACGTTCTCTCTCTGACGAATGGTTCGAGTTTGCCGGCCTCCATTTTTTTTTTATTCACAAAGATTTTCATTGAATATCTCTGCTATACGAGATTTTTTATTTCATCGCGGGATCTTTATTAGACTTGATTTTTAATAACTTCGCCTTCGCTGCAGTTTGCGATCGCGAATTTTTAACGGCGTTTTCCTTGATTGCGCGCTTTGAAAGAAGAATTCAATCGTTGTTGTATATAACAAAAGCTTCTCGTCTCTGTCTCGGAACTGTTTACTTTATTCCCGGGGATCTATAATACAGCGACGCGCAATTTCCATTGTAAGTATACTTTGCATTCGTCGCGTATATATATCTGTCCTCGGTGGGATAATCCAAAAGCTATAAAACAGAATGACTCCGCCATCAAAACTAAGATCTCCATCGAGTTCGATTGCCGGATCGTATTTCAGCTGTGAAGACGAGACTATCATCCGGAAGCGAAAAGAGAGAGAAGATCCAAATGGAAAAAAACAGCTGCCACCCCAACGTTTCTGTTTGTCTCAATTCCACGTCGCTATATTTATTATTCCATAGCTGTACACAACAAGTGATGCAAGCAATACAATATCCTCTCGTTAATCAGCCGTCGATATATAATCTGGAGGAAAATCGATGCATTCTATTTTTAAACCTATCTCGCTTTCCATTTCCCTCGAAAAGTGGCTGCCTTCCCTCCGTATAAAGTGCTATGCTTCTTCCCTACTCCTCTATCTCCTCCTCCTTCTCCTAAGCTATATAAGAGAGTGAGAAATAGAAGCTCGCGCTGCAAGTGGTTCCGGGGAACAAGCTTTCCGAGCCAATAAATCAGACGAAAAGGGCTTCCCTCTTCTTAGTAGCGGCACGGGACATTCGAGAGCTTCGCTGAAAATCGATAGTATGGTCCAATCGCGACGAGCTATACGATAACGAGTGCTCTGTAGATTAGGCCTGTAAACAGGAAACATCCGGTTGCTGAGAGAGGAGGGGAGAAGACTCTCGACTGACTTTTCGAGGAGTTGTATGTGTGTGTGTATGGCAAGATGTCGAGTGCAACTCGATTGATATTATCTTACACTTTGTGTCTTGGGAGAAGTTCGAGTGTCTTGGCTATGCAGATTTCAGAGAGGATCCAGGTATTATTATCATCATTATTTTCGTATATAGAGCTTGAAATCGATAGCCAATCGAGTTTTCAGAATAGTAAGTGCGTATATAAATCTATATATAGGTATTACACTCCGCATTATCTTATAGACCCGAACAGTGTTAAATAAACTATATATATATAACGCATATACTTATAATAGCTTATTCCTCGAAAGCTCAATTCATATCATCAATTTCAAACTATCCCAGCCACAAAATCAAATCACCTCGAAAACTATGGAAATTCCAGTAAATTCCCGTGCCGAAAACAAGCTTCCCTCGAAAATTACCTTGAGCGTTACGTCATCGGCGCGGGCGCATTGTAATCCCTCGGCAATTAGCAAGTTTACGAGCCGCGTAACGTCCGACGCCATATACCGCCGATTAAAAGCTCGTTCGCGTCGTTCAATTTTTGACTTGCGCCATCACAAGTTATTGCACACATACACGCACCAACAATACGTGTCTCTACCTACGTTTTATACACGTCTGATGATGATCGAGATGCCGTGAGCGGTCACTTGTGTATATACATGCTAGATTGTTTACAGCTGATTAATTATGCAAGCTTGCGCCACTACCCCCCCCCTTTAATCACGTATTCACGAGCGCGCGCTCGCGCGTGGAATTCACGCTTGTTTAAAGGAACTGCAGCTATAGCTTGAATATTATATATAGTGTTTCGAAGTATGGGTGTCCGTCAGATTGTGACAATTTCATGGAAGAGATGTGCGTATAATATGCGAGTTTGCTTTTATTCTTATAGTCATCCGAGATTATCTTATAGAGAGCAAGTAACCGAGGATAATAGAACTCAGTATCACAACGTAATTCACTCTTTCATCCATAATTCAACACTATAGACCATCCAGAATGCACACATCTTCCGTCACACCAACAGCAGCGGGTGTATATACACTGCATCAGAGAAAGCGATAAATAGCCTTGTTCAGTATAGTATAGCCCGCGAGACAAATGCCACGACCTAATTTCGCAAGAAACGCGTGCATGACGCGGCCTGATTCACGAGGACGGTCCATCGGCGTACTTCCGCGCGTTACACGCTCCGTCTCTCCCTCTCGCCCATTGTGCCTCTGTTCCAGGCTTTTTGGATTTATACGTGCCTTTACGGAGTCGAGGTTTTATCTACTGGTTTTACGCTTCGCTGAGGACGTTTTACCGACTGGCTCACAAGGATTGTGCTGGTGGCGGATTAAGCTGCAGTTTGCGTGTGTGAAAGATTATTATGTGCGACTGCTTTGTAATGGGAAAGTTTGGGTTTTTGTAATAAAACGAAATCAGATTGTGTCAACTGACAAACAACTACTCTCGAAACAAAAGTTCCCTCGAGAACTTCTGTATACACCTTTTGTGACGCATCTGCAATCAGACGATTAGTTATCGCCTGCGCACAAACACACACACACACACACACACACATCGACGAAAAGTATCCGAAGATTTGCTGTGCAAGACAAGGCGGGAATGAAAATGGAGCGCGACGAGGAAGAAAAGTGAGAGACGAGGTACAAAAGTTCTCTCTTTCTCTCCGGACTTTCAGCATTTATCGGGCGAGCTTTTGCCGTTTCAGCAGACTTTTGCTCTGTCTATACTCTCCTTCTCTTTTCTGGCTGACGCTCTTCGCATACTGAAATAACTGCACACACGTGAGCCTGTATCTCTTTTGTTCCCCTCGTCCGAGTGGAGTATCTTGACAAATAAGACTTCTGATGAAATTTTTCAGATGTAATTCGCTCGGAGCTTGCGCTCGTTTTTGAGAGAGAAAACTTCCGACGGGACAACGTCTCGAAATTCCTCTCTTTTAAAAAAAAGCGATGACCGGATATCGTAAAGCTATTTGATTGGTTGAGAAATAAATATTTCAATTTGCAATTTGCAAAGTCATACTGGAAAAGTGAAGCATGTTAAAACGATATCTAATGCTTGTGTCTTTGAAATGGCGCTAAATTCTAACTTTAAAGAGAGCGCGCATATAAATGCAGCTAGTATTAAAAACAGTACTTTGAATACACGCTAGCTGCACACAATATCCCACGCTGTTTTTGCATCTTCATAATCATCCTCCCCCAGCGTTTCTAAAACTACCAACAATTTCACGACGACCCCCTGCCGTTTTTTTTTTTTATTTTCCGCGCTGGTATTTTCATTTTTACCTACTCTCTTCCGCACTAAAGCGTCAGGGACGACCAAGACAATGCGCAGCCCTCTCAAGCTTTCGAAATGGTTCTCTCTTTTTCTGTATATATATATATGTATATAGATACAGTTGCGAGGATTGAAAAATATGAGTCTCCCCCTTTATCGCTCTTTCCTGCTTCATTTCAGGCTTGTCGGAAGAGTTTCGAGAAGGTGAAAAATTCTAGATGCGACTGTGACAGATGACGGTGATCATCAGGCTGTGTGTGAGCCTATTCACTATATAAGATTCGTCTCACTGACAAACGAGCGATGGGGACGATTTTCGGATAATGGATTTTAACGCGCCGAGCGACTGTAAATTCACGCATACAAATTTTAGACGTCTTATTTATCCACACGTGATGTATTTAAGGTCGTTAAGATCGTCCTTGACTTACAAATACCTCTCGACTATTCTTTAAAAGAACGCATCGTCGTCATCTCAGCTGAAAAGTGCCACGGCCGAGTATAGAATAAGAGCATATCAGACAACGCGAGAAAAAAAAAGAAGAAAAGCAGCTATGCGTGCACAGGAAGAATATCTCATTGTCGAGGACGCAATTAGCCGGTATGTTTATATCCGGACCGGCATTGTCTGCGCGTTGAAAGACGTAGTGCCATTTTCCTTACTCTCTCTTGGTGTCTATATATACGAGAATAACCGAGAGGAATCTTCCCCGCGCGTATATAGAGGCGACGGCATATCGTCGAGTGTGTGCATGACAAAAGGCGCAAGGACGCCTTACATTTTTTCTCTCTCTCGCATTCCGCGGTTTCGCTGAAGATGCGACGATCAATGTGGCCTTGAACCTTTGAGCCGCATTTTTTTCTCTTTTTCTTTCTTTATATTCCAGCTGCGATATCGTGATGTAGGTCGTATTCGCACTTGTACTTAGCTGCGTTGGATTTGACGGGTATAATGGACCGTGAAAAAAATGTTGCTTTTATTCGCGCGTGTATAACGCTGACTTATTAACGCTGAAATGGAAGTGAAATTGAATTTTTCTTTTTTTGCGCGTCGAGAATTCAATTTATTTCAAACGTATATAATTACAAAGCGTAATTTATATATATATATACATAATTCAGGAAAAAGAAAATAACACGGGTTTTAATCTCTCGGCACTCGACCAAAAATAACTCACACTACAGCCAAAGACAATAATAATAATATATGTAAGCTGAGCCCATTATCGCGATCAAACGGCGTCGACGAAAGCTCACCTTGAAAGCTCATCTCGGCCGGCACACCACTGCGTGATGTATAAAAATGACACATTTCTACGCCGAGCAAAAAGCTCTTCAGTCGTATACACTCGGCCGAGAGGACCAAACAAAAAGGCAGCTGAAAAAAAGAACCGAACGTGAGAAACCTATTTTCGCGAAACGCCGGATCCCGGATGATATGCGACGCGGGCATTAATGCACGTTAAGCGAGAGCTTGCGGAGAAAGAGACACTCCGGATAAAGCGGAAGCTAAAGCTCCGAGTGAATGAGGCTGTGGATATATACGTGTATTATATACAGGGAAAGAGATACGCGGATGCTTTCTGACACGAATATTCTTTTTCTTTTAGGTTGTTAGCTCGAATGTAGGTATATACGTAATTTTCGTAAGGTTTTTTTCATTAATTTATTACTGGAATAAAGGAAGCCTGAAAATTTCAATTTCGTCCTTGCGAAGAAGCACTGCACGCACCTGTGTAATTGAAACTATAATATAACCGTATACGATCATGATTTCCCATCGTGTACGTATATAACTTCTCTCTCTTGTTGTACACGCCACACGTTTTCGCTTTATATGCGTCTCGAGGTATAAAGCATTCCGGCCATTGCTTATCGCACGAATGGCCACGCGTTTACGTGTCTCGAGCGACGCGACTCTCGCGTGCAATTTGCTCTTGGCAACTGCGGCATTAGGAATTCAATTCGTTTACGCCTGAGGCCACCGCAAGGAACTAAAGCTTTGGCTCGTTTGCATGATGTTTTCTATAAGTGAATCGTTGTTGTTTACTTGAAAAAAAAAGAGCATGGACTTGCATTTCGTAATTATAGAAAAAATAGAAAACGGTACAGATCGAAATCGAGTAAAAATCCTAATTAAGCGGCGTAATTGAAAGCGCGCGGCCTCGATCCACCGTAAAATGCAAAACAAAGGGGTATGTACGAATCGCAAACTCTGAAATCGAATCTCTCCGAGAGAAAGAAAAAAAAGGCTACTCTACTAATACTCTCTTCTCACGGACGTTCCCGGAAAGATAAGTTTCTCGACGCAGTATACGAGAGGTTCTCACGTAGAGAAACACACGATTGCAAGTATCGAGCTTTTTTCCGAAGTACACACTAGCTTCGTTATACTCACTACTCGTTCACCCTCTCCCCAAAGCGTATCAGCAGCACACAATGGAGGATTCTTTGCACATCCGCGCGATAGGCTTGCCGTAAAAGGATTTAGCGTATACCTAACGTCTATACGTGCGAGCGAGCTTTTTTTCGAGCTTTACGACAGCACTTACTTCGTTCTTTTTCGGCTACTTTAATGAATCTCGGATGCGATTAGTCGCGTGGGCGGGGATCATCTGTGTGCGTTTATCGAGGGGCCGAGATTTCGAGGTGCATTGTTATGCAGCGAGCGTTTTGTGGGAGGACGGTTGAAAATTCATTGTTACGAACGTGCGTGTTTTGACGATGAAGCGGATAGGCCGTCGCAATTTGACGCTATTCATAGGATGCGTAATCCGATATTATTACTTTATTTATAGTAACAGCAGGAACGTCAGACCATAGACTGACTCTCTTACTACTCGCTTGAGCTTGCAAAAAAAAATAATAATAATAACAACTCGCTGGTCTCTCTCCCCTATCATCACATAGCCAACGCACAGTAGTCCTAATCAGAGAGACTAACTCCTCTATTCTACTGCCGTCCAATCCAGGTGTCTACACAATCGTCGCGCGACATACTAGAGGCTGGAGCTTGCAGGCTAATAACCAGCTCTGCGGCTGCGGAAATTGCACTCGGAAATTTCATCCCGTGTGCGACGACGACGACGCACCACGCGATCCGATTACGCAGATATGCCAGACGCGCGGCTGACCTCGAGTACGCGATCAGGAGGTGGATTCTCCGGACGTTCTTTGCATCGTTGCTGTCTTTTATCCCGGTGAACGAGGTGCGACTAATACCAGTTGGTCTAGAATTCAAGAGATGAAAGCCTGCTTATTGATCGGTATATACAATTGTGTGTAGACGACCAATGTAATTGTATAATACAGAGATAAACGATCGAAAAATATATCGTTAAATTGTCAGACGGACAAGGAATTTCTCGACTGTATAGAGAGAGGTACCGGACCTTGAAGGAAAAATATCTTAGATGTATATAGGTCTTGAGAATTCTACAGCGGAGGCATGTTCGCACCCCCAACGACGGACAATAAAAAGGAAGGCCGCCGCTGCAACCGAGTGTAAAAAGAGCCACTCGCTCTCTCGCGCGCAACTTTTTCCACTCTCTTTTTTCCTCCCTTTCCGTTTCTCGTTTTCCAGCTGCGGATCGCTTTTCCAATCCGCGATACACCTTTTTATTTTATGCGGAAACTATTATACGCGCAGCTCTCGATCCGCTGTGTGTTACATTGTGCGTCTCTACTATATACAAATACCCTATTTTGTCCTCGAAATTTTCCGCTGGAACTTTTTTATTTTGGTTATTGGAAGGATTCGAAAAAAAGCACACAGCGCTGTGTATTTGAATATAATATTTTTTCGAATATAAGGAAGCGATATTGGAAAAAGTTTCTGGGACAGATGATTTATTTTTACGATCTATTGTCGTGTGCTTTATACAATAGTAGTTCGGAGACTATAACTTCCTCTGGAATACAAAGAAAAATTTCATAATGCCGAAAATTGCAGTTCGTCAGCAAACGCCGAAAATTATCCCCTGCTTGAATAAACGAACACACAAAAGCCGACACTCGGTAAAGCAAACACACTCCTCTCCCCCTGAAAAAGCTCTCGGGCCGTTCTCTCCACATCGCTTCATCGACTGCTGCTGCTGCTGCTGCGGAGCTCCGGCAATTATCGCAATAACCCGTTCCGCTGAACGCATCCAACCAAGCTATCGTGCGAATCAGCGGTTTACGTGTATGTACACCTACACAGTGCAGTGCAGCGTTGTTTGTTGAGATAAGGTAAAGCAATTAGGAGACACGGATTTCTGATAAAACTTTCATGGCGAATAGTGCAGGTTATATACATATTACGTGAGCTGCCCGTTCGTTTGGAGAACGTGATGAATTTTCTCACTATCCAATTCAAGTCACGAGATATATTATCCTTAGAAATTTAATTAAACCGTGTTAAGAAGTGCGTTTCCACGTGCAATCGAAGTATAGGGTGAAAATTCAATGGAAAAGATTTTCAAAATCAACGTTTTAATTCAGAGAGTCTCGCTAGATAAACCTATTTTCCTCTCTATTCACGTCCACTTCTTTACACACGCCCCTTACGAGCGATCCATCAGGATTAAATCACACATCCATAAAAGTTTCCCCGTCCTTCATATCTTTCGGGCTTCGAGAGTATACGGGCCTCTTTAGACCTCCGCGCACGTATACCTGAGCTCGTTCTCGAGAGACTATGGAAGACACTGTTATTGCATGTCGAGAGGGGGCATGATTTTCAGGACGCGGACGGTCATTCGAGGTATATATACACTGCGAATGTGCAGCGCTACGAAATGGGAAGTTATCGCTGCCGTTGTGTGTGTGTGTGTTAAGCGTGAATTATTGGACAGTTCTGGCAGTGACAATGAGTTTCGGGGATTTTCGGAAAATTAAAGCGTAGACTCTACTTTTTTTGTTCGGCTTTTTGGGTCAGCACTACATGTGTGTGTACGTGACAATAGCGTATCCGGTAATCAATTGGTGGATATCGGAAAACGTGTAGTTGATGTGTATAAAGCAAAAAAATTCTACCGGTTGTATATATCGTGTTTCATGAATATTCAATCCTTATAGTATAATTTTCTTTTTGATCGACCTAATAAAGCCGTGATTCAAGTTCATTACTGCGAGCGTGTATACTCGAGATACGTATACGAGAGAGAGAGAGAGAGAGAGAGCTTTTACGAGGTTGATAACTTTTTAGTGTGCTCGTAAACACGACTCGAGATTATGAAATTTAAAAGAGAAATTTTTATCACGTAGCAGGAAATAAGCCATCGAATATATACGCCCTCTTATTTAACGCGCATTCACGTTATTAGTGTGTTTAGGTGCAAGTGAAATCCTGCCCGATAATACACGTAATGGGAGAAGAAGCGTCGATCGAGTGCGGCGACCCTGGCATTGTCCTGTAGAGAAAAGCTCGAAAAGCTCTGTATATACGGGATTCGCGTGACGCGGCTGAATAGCGTCGACCGACTTTAAAGCCTTCTGTTTCGCTTTGTGAAACGAGCCGAGCCACACACTGTACATTTTATCTGCTATGTGTGGGAGTAATATCAATTCGAAAAAGTAAAATTCGTAAAGTTGGTTAAAATATACCGGGAGCCTGCCCGTCTAGAAGCGAAGTGGAGTAAGCCGGTTATGGTCAGACACGGGGTTAGGTGGGTATTTTGTATTCATGGAAAATATTCCTTACGCCATGTTGCTCGCTCGTAAGAATGGAATTTCTTTCTTGAATATTTATTTTTCCGGAAATTTAAAAAGCAATTTTCCGTCCCGAGATGTTTTGCAATAAGATGTAGTATGAATTCGCAATTTTATATAATTATCACCCAAAATTTCAAATTGCATACGATATAAACCTCCTGAATATTATTACATATTAATATACTGGTATACTATATATAACGAAACGTATAAAAATAATAGAGAGAAACGAAAGACACTTACCGGTAGGCGGAACGAAGGCGAAGAGTACCTTCCAGAAGATCGTAAGGCAGTGCATGAGATAGTCACCGGCCGTCGGTGAGGATGGTACCCTGGCAGCTCCGTCACCGGACTCGTCGCCATCCTCGTCGTCGTCGCCGCCGCTGACAGTCAGAGCTTCCGTGAACTGCTCCTTCCACGAGCTTGTGCCTGTCGACAGAACAACCGGGGAATCGCCTACGTTAGTTAGGCGCAGCCTAGTAATGCATCGCGCTTTGTGCTGAGCGGAGCGCATCCGTTAGCTATATATGTATGCTATATACATATAACGTTGGCGAATGCGCTCTACTGCAGATTAATCCTCCTGTCGAGATAACTTGCTGTGACGATCTGTATGTGTGTGTGTGTGTGTATAGTTTGGAGAGCTGTAGGGATGAGAGGAATAGTTGGTGCGGAGTATTAGAAAAGTTTCGCTGTGAATCATCACCTCTGGCTCGCGACTATAACTTTCAAATGCTTATAGACCTTTCACTGGCTCTGTGATATCCGATATGAGTTATTATAGCCGAAATATTGCTGGATGATACTATCTTACTCGGAATCCTATATATTGTACATCAGGAGATTTTCTCCGAGGCCCTGAACTATATTGTAGATACTGTACAGCGTTGCCTCGTGCATAATGACTCGTCTCTGTCTACGCGAGGGATTATTTTGCGCGAATGAATTAATTGGCCTGAGCCGCGCATAGGCGGTAATTGACAGAGACGTAGAGCCTCGTCGTCGCTGCTGATGCAGGTTTACCGCTGCAAAACTAACGCGACGTGACTATGAAGACACGACGTGCCGCCGAGAGTATTATATATTATACCCGCGACACAATGTACTTCTTCTTCATATTTATTACAATATATTCTGTGTTCATCGTCGCCAGCCGGATTAAAATTTAAAACTAGTTGATGTCTCTCTTCGTTTGACTTTTGGAAGTGTAATTCTCGTGCTAATTATAGCGCTTTTTGAAAATACACGAGATTCTTCGATATTAAAAGCGGAATTTCACGTCGGAGCTTTGTTATTTATGCATTACGCTACAGTATTCATTATAAGCCAAGGATGAATTATTTCGCAAATTATTTTCCCGTTATTTTTATTACCGCGCGGCGTCTTGCTAAATTTTTCATGCGCGGTCTATATAATATAATTGCCGACGGAATTTCTATTCAGTTCTCGCTATATATTTTATTCGAATAACTAGCATAACGCGCAGTTGGATGTATAAAATAAAACAAGCACAAATTCTCCGCATTGAAAACTCGTACAAAGTGCATTTTCTAATTATTCCAACGCCTCGACAGCTTTCAACTCGACGTCGTCTCTTTTTTCATCTTCACTCCGATTTTAAAAGTCAAAATACGATGCATACGCGTAATAACTCCTCATCAGCGAAAGATTAAATTTCAAGGCCGTGTCTGCGACAAAGCTCTCCCTTATAATATACCTGCCGAACCGATCGAATATTCCGAGTGCATCATCGTCCTCGTCCTTCTCTCCTCGCCTCGGATGAATTCTCTATCTCGTCTGAGAATACAAATTACATGCATTACTCGTGAGACGGCCGTCATGCCCCCCACCCCAGCCTCTCTCGGATATTCCGTATGCATCGAAGAGATCTTTCAGGGTATAGGTTCTTCTATACTTCTTGCGGTGGCTCTGGGATTTATCAGCGGGACCGGTCGAATTCTGGATGATCTATTCTATATGGGTAGGACTTATATTTTATCTGGTGTGTTGGTTTGTTATTGATTCTTGCGATTTTTTATTAGTCTTTTTTTGATATTACGTGTTACGGAAGATTGAATATTAGTTGTGTGATTTATGGGTTAAATTATACGCGGATTATTCATAAGAGAAGGATACCGTATTTAAAATTAATTTATTGCGTTGGTCTCTGATAATAGCTATAATATTGTATAATTAGAATTTACATTACGGATCGGTTTAGAACAGTAGTTTATTATGTATTCAATGCTATTATGACTTAATATAGTTTTTGAACTTATTTGAATATAAACGATCATACACTTTTATTGGGCATTACAAAAAACGAAACGACCGATCGATATTTATGTATCTCGAATAATAATTTTACGAGCCGAGCTTAATTTCCATATAGATATATATTCGCCTTCTGCGCGAAGATAAGGAACGCTGTAAAGAAAATACATCGGAAAAACGAGGAATATTTGAAAAAAGACCGTCCAAATCACTGTTTTTGCGACATAAAAACAGTAGAGAAAAAAAGCTAATTATTACCCTGAGATTGAGATTAGTTATACAGTTCTAGACGACAAGCCGCGTTACGCCCAGGTACTTTTGCGACGGCAACTATAATTACGTTATGGTAAAGCTGACGACGCCAACAACGTGTCTGGCATCGAGTCTTTAACGGACAAAGGGAAGCAGCAGCAGCAGGCCTCCTGCCGCGATCTGCCGGTCTGATTAAGCGCGTCGGCTTTGACTTCTTCATTCAGTGCGAAACTTGGCTATATTACCTATTACACTGTCATTTACGAGATAATTATAGCTATATAATTAATTTTTGATTTTATGTATATACTATTTTAATTTACTACATTTTTTTTACTTTACTTTACAAAGAATACCGAAATGTAAGCAGACAAAGAAACCAGAGAATCCTATTGAAAACTATTCACGAGCTCTATACATATACATCCCGAAGCATAACACACGAACGTAAAAGATATCAAAGTGAAATACGAGCTGCTGTATCAGTTTTGTTCGCAGTCCGGTGTGTATACCGAATGTTAAAAGAATGTTTAAAACTAGTATACACATACATTTCGCAGGTATACAATCTCACCCCGTCTGATAGGCGAACTGATAAAACTCCATGCGCCCTCACGAAGCTTCACGAAATATTTCACACCAAATAAAAAAAAAATGCGATCAGCAAAAATCCCTCTCGACTAAATTTCCAAGCCCACACCCTCGCAACACCCGAAAATTAGTTCCGTTCGAAAGCTCTCGCACGAGTTAGTCGGAAAAGCGTGGAATCCGTGAGCTTTCAACTCCCCCCGAGGGTATTTTTCACTAGCGCGTTAAAAAGCACATATCCGACACAGCAGAGTCTAGCAGATCGATTCTCGCCCTCGGGGCATCAGAATCTATTCCTCATCGTCATCCACAGAGCGGCGTTTAACATCCTCCCCTTCTTTTTTTTTCAAAGCACTACGCCATTAATTTCCAGTTTCTCTCCTTACGACCCCCCTCTCGAATAATAATAATCATATCGCGACGAATCCATTTCCCCCGTTTAAACTCCTCCGATCGTCGTCATCATCATCATCAGCGTTTTGCTATGAAGTGAAAAGCCAGTAGTACTGCCGCGGGTTTTATCGGCACACACTAACGTTGAAAGGCACAAAAGAGCAGTCGCCCTCGTAAAGCGGGACAAAAGGGATGTCGGTGAAACGGCGGTTGCGATAAAGACGCGCACGGAAATCGCTTCCGCTAATCAAGCACTGGCTGATGTCACTACTGGCCGACTAATCTCGATTGCGCGCGTGTATGGCCGTTGGAACTGACTTTTGAGTTGGGTAATTATAGGCGCTTTTATATACGGAAATTTTTGGAAATCTCTCGTTCTTTTTTTTCTAGTTTAAGAATTGTATACCTACATGGGGATGATTCGTATAACGCGCGGAAGGCACGATAAAACGAAGGGGATGAGTGATAAATTATAGAGTGCCTGTACAGCCCAGGTTGTATATCTCAAACTGCTAACGTTCCCATACGTCATTTTAATTTACTTCTTCTTATAATATACTCCCTCATGCAACACGCTCTCCTTCTCTCGAGCCTCTGGAGTAATAAAGCTATCGAAGAAGAAAAAGTTACGGGAATAACCCTCCCCAGCGTCCGACGAAACTTTTCTAATATATATGTCCGACTTCAGTTTTAACTAGGAGGAGCTAATGCTCGCAAATGTAGGTCAAGACAATGTTTTGATATAAAGTGTATAAGTGTATTATTATAACGCGTGAGAAAGAAAAAACGACAAGAGACTCACCCAAAATGATGGACGCGTTGGCTCTCTGAACGAGCTTGTCGACGGTGTTCTTGAATTCCTTGGACTCCTTGATCCTAACCTGGGCTCGAGATATCTCCCCGAGTTTGGGCCTGCCCAGCAGCGCCATCTTTTCTTCCTCGGTACGCTCCTCCGGAGCCTTCATTTCCGCAGCAGCTGCCAAGCCTGCCTCCGCTAAAAACAGAAGCAACGGTTTGTTGCCTGATTAGTCGGAGAGTAGAGCTTGCGTTCTTTCGGTTACACGATTTTCGGCGCAAGGTCAGCTTCTTTTTTTACGTATAAAAAAAATACGTGCTTTCCAAACCGGTCACTAAATTTTCACTCGTATAAGCTTGAAGCGAAGAAAAAATCTCCGGAAAAATCGACGTTCGGAATTCTGAAAAGCTCGTAATTGAGCCCTTACCATCGTGCGATTAATCGAAAACGTGACTCGTGTGCGTCGCGATGCCGTAAAAAAATGAAGCAAAATCGGACTGTATTATATAGCTCTCTCGCGCTGTTCCATATGAATAATGCACCGCGGCTGACCGTGCGCCGGTTCGTACTACTCGCCGAGTGAGTACTTGGTATTATATGCGTGTGGTATTATATATATATAGTATATGGCGTGAGATGGTTGGATTATTAATTTTTTTTTCTATTTTTTGCTCTGAGAAAAGCTACTGCGCATCTCTGCTGCGCTGGAACTAGGTTTTCTAGCTTGTGATCTTGGTATACTATGTATATAGCTCTGTTTTTTTTATTTGGTGATCGAAAACACACCCTACTCAGCGTTATAATACGTATATATGTAGTCTACTTGAAGCGTTTTGTATACAATCATTAAGTATACCTAATAATATACTTAATTGTTCAGTATCGCATATGATATATGGAAAACGTATATACTATTGATGAGTCGACATACTAAGCATTTGTATCATAATAATGAAGTCTATTTTAATTTCGAGCTGCTGCGCTCAAATTCGACAGCTCTCGTTTGTGTATATATAATGCATAAACGGCCGAAAACCGCATAAACTCGAAGCGATATACACATCTATATATAGATGAGCGTGTTGAATTTGCTAAATGATCGATAACACAATACGAGTACAAAATTAGATGCTGACGGCGAGCTGTCTCTGTTGTGGCACACAGCGTGTGTAAAAGCTTTTGACGCATGCATTTTATGCACGCAGCGGTATAATGATTTTTCAACTCTGACGATGTAATAATGTGTGCTGCTGGCAGTATGTATAAGCGTTGAGTTTGTACTGCGTTTAACTTTAAATTTTATAACAAAGAAAGCTGAATTAGAGGCGAAAGTGTGAGTGGAAAAACCTAAGCTCTCCCAAGCACTACTTTAGTCCGTCCAACGGCGCAATATGTATAAAATGTTTAATACTTCGCGAAGCACCGGTTGGCCAAAAGCTCTTACACGCGCTCGCACTTATATACACATCTAAGCTCAGTTCTTTGCGGTTCGCCGAGTACTTCTTAAGAATTTTATCACACTGCTACTATGTAATAGACAACTTTGAAACTTTTACGACTTAACGAGTTATTTACAAGTTACTTATCTTCCTTTCACACTTATTCTCGTTACACACATATGTCGTTCGTATATATAAATAAATTTCTCGATCACACATATACACGTTCTCTCTTTCTACTCATCTCAAGGCTCTCGATTCCAGCCGCAAACATATAGCAGCAAGTGAGCCGCGAAGCGTCGCTTTTGAAGTGCTGATTGCCAGCGGAAGTTGCTTTATTAACGCTGCCGGCGGTACTGTTGATGTGCACAGCGTCAGGCTCGTTTGCGCGTTGATAATGGCTTAGCTCGACGATCTCTCCCGCGCTGATTATTCTACTTTCCCTCCGACTCCTGTCTAGTAGTATACTGATGCGTATGAGTGTCTCTCTCTCTTTGCGGTAGAGCTGCGTTGTCTCGTTAGTTTCCCATTATCGAAAGGAAGGTATATGTATGTGTGCGGAAAACGACGTTTTGATCATTGCTCGTGGTACTGCTGCTGCTGAATTGCGTTTTCAGAAGGATTTTCTCTTTTACAAAATTTTACTTTCGTACAAACTATACACAATATAAATTCATGGGATATATATAGTAATATATCATGGCAAATAACAATGGAAATCATTGCCCTCGATTCAGTATGGAAAAATTCCGTCCCCCAAGTTAATTTTCAAAACAAGCCCCATCGAAATCAAAACCACAGCCGAAGGGAGAGACGCAGATGACTCGAGAGGCTTCTTACTGCATCATTTATGAACGACGGCGCGGCGGTGAATGCTCCGCGTATTCCCAAGCGACGTTTCGCTGTTTGTCAATGAACTCTCCTCATATATACATGTATACAGCGTTTCCCTCTTAGGTCGACGATCGGCCTAATAAAGAGCTACGTCTCTATATTCTCGATTATTATTGCTGGGTTTTTTTTGTTGGGAGGGGGCGCTTTCTTTATTGTTTTTCCGATCGGAAGCGTTACATATATAGTGAATAAATTATAGCGAAGCTGTTGCCGGGGTCGACGACCCAATTACTGGCGTCGATGCAACGATAGATATGTTTATTTCGTTTGAAATTTTAATCAGACCTTGGCGCGCTTTTTGTGTGCTGGTTCTATGCACACGCTTTGTTTTTATTCGTGTCGGGTATATTACTGCATAGATCAAGTATAAAAATTAATGAACGTGATATTTTTCGTTATTAGACTGGTATATTTTAGTTATTCAATACTGTCGGTGTGGATGATGAGTGGAATTTATGCAGTTTTTGTGGAATATTCACGAGAATATTCATACGAGGCGATTGAAGTGGCTTTCAAAAGTTAATGAATAAAGTGTGGGTATATTTCATACTTCGATAGTAGAGGTTGAAAGTATATAATCGATATTTTAAAAACGCATGCGATTATATTTTGCTTGAAATTATCTCAAGCGCAATAAAAGTAAAATTTTATAACGAGCTTATACGTCCATCAGATTAAACACCGTAACTCCTCTCGTCAAAATCCCATCACCTGAAAAATAATCAACAACTTTATACTAATCCCACGAGTCAAAACAAGATCCCAGCGGTCAATGTTAGTAAACCCCTTGTCCAAGCCAAACTCCACTTATATATACGCACTTCGAAAAGCATATCATCCGCAGCACATCTTAATTCTCGCGCTTATTTTCGAGCTGCGCAGCCCTCCGCTATTCCTTTGACGTACTGCCGTCACTTTATAAGCGCGTCTCCGTCGTAAAGCAAAGATATACCTGCGGCGCATTACGACAAGTGCGCCGAGTTTATGGGAAGCCGTAAATATCGCTGCTTCTGCATGCCGAGCGTATAAGCCGGACACGAGATACGCTCGCGCACCGAGAGGGAGAGAAGAAGAAAAAAAAATTGTTACTGTGTGTATACAGAGGATAGAGCTAGATAAACGACGTGTGGTGGGAAGAGGCTTTCGTTGGGGAAATTGCGCTGAAGCTGAGGAATGTTATGTTTTCGTTGTTGGTTTTATCTTTTGGAAGTGTTATATATCGAACGAGGCTACTTTCTCGAATATTTTCTTGGTAACTAAGTGATGTTTTGTACTTTAGATTTATATTGAATACGACAAAGTGATATATACGTTGTTGCGGCAACTGTTTGCTTTAATAATAGAGCAGAACACAAAGTGCCGCGTTGATGTAATAAGATAATGACATTTCGAAAAAAAACGGAATATATAGTGATCGCGTCAAATTTGAGTAGTTTATAATTTGAATAATAGAAAACGCGCCGGCGTTCCTTTCCTGAAAGCCGCTTTAGCTTCCAGCGATTATCTTATAGGCTCGAAGCGAGAAATAGAGAAAGCTTTTAACAAGTCGTAGAGTACGGTAGTTATAGTATAGGCTTGCGCTAGGTCAAAGATTCTTCAACGTGAGTATAGTTCGATACGCGTCGATTGTGCGGCGACGACGAAAAGAAAAAGTTATTTTTTGCTCCGCACATTTTCAACGAGAACTTTTTTTTTATTATTGCTAAACCCCTTTTGTTTACACGTCTCTGTATATATTACACATAATATACTACTCTAAAAACGATGTAGGCTGAAAAGCGGAGTAAGATGTGACAATCTCTCCTTAACCTAAAATCTTAATACACATTATATATACTCGCGATACCGAAGCCCTGCAATAACTCGCTATATAGAAGAGAGAAAGACGAAAATCAATGCGGCCCAATAGAGCCAAGGTAAAATCTTGGCAATGAAAGAGAGGAGATGGGACAATGTATATAATATATATAACGCTTGACCTCGCGAGTACAAAGTTTGACTCTCAAGAATTACACTTGACGTTTTATTGTCACGGTGTACTGTACACGTATACGTATAATAGGGAAAGGGTCGAGGGTCTCTTCCTGGGCTTAGTGGACTATAGGTTCGATACCGCTCTATTTTTAAGTGACTTTCTGGGTTGGCAGCTTGTTTTATAAATAGGATTTTTTCGATATGCTACTCTCGCTCTTTGCAGATGAAACTAAATATCGCCCGCAGTCTCTGATTAAATTCTTTATCGCCGTCTTTTCTGCAGAATCGATGCGCACACCGAATAAAAGAAGCGATAATTAAAATAAACCAGCCTCGCCCCACCTTAATCTTGATACAGTGAGAGAGAAAGAGGGAGAAGAAGACTAGCAGCACTATAACAGTGGAGGAACAGTAGCGCCGCTTGAAATGGCAGCCATAAAAAGGAGGCAGCGCGTTTCTTCGTCTCTTGCCATCAGTCGACGGCAGCGCAAAGTATACAGTACGTACATTATACATATATATACACAAGCGCCAAAGGAAAAAGAGAGTAGTAGCGCGCGGAGGGAAAATTAGTGGCGAATGGAATCGATTGTAACTGCTGCTGCTGCTACAGTCGTCGAGGGGTCGTCGTGCGCAAAAGTACAAGAAATGCTTCACCGGTAAATCGATAGCGCTTTTCTCTTCTATACGGTATCCGCACGCTAGCTTTTCTGTCATTTATATTCACTCGTTTTAGATATGTGGAATTAAGGCTGTATCGTGAGAAATTGAATATTTTTTTTAAAAACTCTCGTCTCACCAGATATGAGAACAGTCTGAAAGTATAGAGTAGTAGGCGAAAGTCAATTGTTCGAATTCTGGCAAGGCCTCGAGCGACTTCCGACGAGTCTCTCGCTGCTGTTTCGACATTGTCTCTTGACTATATGCTATATACTGACACAGCCGCGCCTTTTCAGTTTTCACAACATTTCGCTGCCAAGAGAGCTACTACTGTTTTGCCAATATTCGCGTATTTGTATTTTTATAGCTTCTCTAGACGCGTGTATTTTGGCTGATCATTCGTCGACACCTGCGTTCGTTTAAAATTCTTCATTTTCACAAGGCTATACGCGACTTGCGATCAACACCGATCGTAATTCAGCTACGGGAATTAACTCTCCTCATCTAACTTGCAATCTTCTCTCGAGAGCAACATGGCCGGGAGAGGAGGCTACACGCGCTGCAGCACTTTATGCTTCTTGGCGCAATTATTCGCGAGAAGGTCGAGCGCGCGTAGGAGTGGAAAACTGCAGCGGAAGGTGCAAGTGCGAATTATCTCTCAGAGTATATAGTGTAAGTGTGCGTGAAAGCTGAGAGCTTGTAAGTGAGTAAATATTTTTAAAACTCTCGCGGCTATTATATATAAAATGTCTGAATTTAGATATTGCATATTAACAATCAATTTAGCGAAGCTGTTAGCAGCAGTTCAAGTTATTCTACTCAAAAGTGGCTCTCGTCGATATAACAGCCGGAAGAAAATTGGCATCGGTTCAACACCACTCGAGGCACGACTATACATGTTCATATACGTTGGTCTATAGACACACCTCATCTCGAAAACTCATCACTTCCCAGCTTTAAACTCTCCTAAATCAAAACGCATTTACATCGGATTTTCATCTCACACATAGCACACGACAATTTCATGTAAATCTCGCGACACGTAGCTTCTGCTTGACATATCCCTCAGCTGCTCGTGTATTACCGTCAGTCGCGCGCGACTTGTCACATTTCATTGCGCGACGACGACTGGAGCTATATACGTATATATATATGCTTGAATTCGCTTGCGTGGTTATTCGGGCTTTCTGAATATTTTACGCCGAGCGGCGACTGAAACGCGGACAGGTTCACCAGTGCAATGAAGATGGAAGCGCCGTTGGTATATGGAACGTGTGCCTGTTGTCTCGTTAATTTTGTAAATTTTCAAAGATGAAATATTCAGAGTGACGCGATGAGAATCGATACAATCTAAGGATACTACTCGCGTAAGATCCAGTTTTTCACAGCTGACATTTATAATATTCATAATTCGTTATAAATAAACTTTAACCTCATACAGCTATATACAGAAGGAAAAATTCGCTCAGGCAACCTGCACCTCGGAAAATCGATCGAATATTGTATGGGGAAATTTCTTCTCGAGCTGTCGCTGAAAGACGTGTGTAGGAAAATACCAGAGACGAAGAAATTTTGATGGAACTACGCGAGACAGGAGATTTTCGAATTTCTCGAGCGAGAATAATGTGATTTGCCGAGGCTTGTAAACGCGATTTCACCTTGATTTACAGCTTTGACATGGCCTTATGCATCAGTCGGTATATCGACGTAAGAATATCTCGAATTTTCGAAACTCGCAAAATATTCAGAAGATAAGAGAGTTCGTCATCGCTGCAAGCAGCGATTTTGGAGTCGTCTACAACGACTGAGATATATATATATCGATTTTTGATTGAAACAACGTCGATTTTTCAAGCGTAACCACTCTTTGCTCCCTTGAGAATGAGAAAAATATTTTTCTTTCGGAAAAATCGGCTGAACAACGATATGACTTTACAGTGTGTCAACACAGGAGAAAAACGAATGGATTCTGATTTCTTGCCAAGTCAAGAAAGTATAGTCGTCGTGCGGTTCAGGGATGAAGTGACACGAGGGATTTCTGTGTCAGTAGATACGCCCCGTGTGTAGTCAGACACGATAACGGCTTAGGCTGTGAGGGAGGACTTGTCCTTGTAGAGGAGAGAACGTGTACGTGATAAACCGTAATTTTTTTTGACAAATCGTCGTTTAAAGTCAGTGTGTATATTTTTATTTGTTGCCTACTTTTCGAGGTGGCATTGAAGAATGAAAGGCTGTAACCGATTTCTCCTCTTAATTTTAACGAGCTGTTGCGTTCAAAGGTCACCTAATTAGTGTAAAATTTTGCAAGCAGCCACTTTAAGGACAATAAAAAGGAAAGCAGAAGAAAATAAAAACACAATTTCAGCGCACGAACTGGCTTCACGTGTAATAACCGGCTTTTTTTAATTATCGACTAAACTTATCGATCGAATACTAAACTATACTTTGCTTACCAGTACATGTAGCACAGCAATAATAAAGTGTGCGCCTTTAAAACACAAACAAGCCGAATGAAAATTTCATTACCACACGGCTTATAATTGAATGAGAAAAGTTTTCGCACTTGCGGCAACTTTTCCAAAAGAAGGGTATCTAGAGAGTAGTTGCATCCTCGAAAATAGCTAATCGCAAGCTCGAAACTCAAAGCTCCGAGGCGCGTAAATTGAAAAAGAGAAACTTTTTAAAAATTCGCTACCTTTAAATCTCGCTAAAAACAAGCGAGAAACTTTCGCGTCGCGGTGTTTAATGTCGAGAGACCGCAGAGGGGTAGAGAGAGAGAAAAAAAAAAGAATCGCGCAGCCGCGTGAACTTTAATTAGGCTCGAGACTAATGGCCTACTGGCCAGCGACGCGTGTAATCTATTTACGAAAGTAGGTGCCGTTGTGCAGGTGGTGGTTGAGATTCAAGTTGAACTGCGAGCAAGGTTATAGTCGCGGTAATTAGACTAGTCGACGTAGATGCGCTCTTGTATTTTTAACTCTCCTATCACACCTCGTAATTTGAATATTAGTTCGTCTCTGCAATAATAGAATTAAAATAAAATTGGGCTATCCTGATTAACCGTACATCTCTGATAGATGACACCACCACATCGAGTCTTCCCTGCTAAATGAGCTGGCTCCAAGAAAATTAGCTGTATAGGTGCATGAAAACGCTTAGCATCGCGGAATTCTCGTATATAAAGTCGAGTTTTTTTTCATACGATGCAGTACATCGCGAGCGGAGTGATCGATGGTGACGGGAACAGATGTGGCGGTGGGATGCTGAGCTTGCATTTTTTTCCTCACGAGGTTGAGAAAGAAATGGAAAGTGACGCGCGCGGCAAGGATGTTTTAAAAAAGAGTATATAAATGGATTGATTTATACCTTCTGCCGACTAAAGAATTTTTTTTTTATTTTTCAGGAAGAATATAGCCGTTTTTTTATAAGCCTTTTTCCGCTCCGACAAAGCTGCGCACATACATACGGGAGCGAAGGCCCGCATATACGAGTATTACTGCCGGAAAAACACTCGAGCAAATGCTGCTTCTGCCGGCGTCGACGCATATAAAGGATAATGGAGAAACGTAAATATCGAAAGAGAGAAAGAGAGAGAGAGAGAAAGAGAGTCAAAAAACGAAGGCGTGAACAAGAAGATGCAAGCAGAGGTGGAAAATTGCGAAAAGCAAATTCGCCTCTCTCTCACACTTTGCGTGAATAAGAGAAGCTTTTCTCTGGGCGTCGTAAAAGAGAAAGACGTCCCGTCCATCGACGTGATTGCCCGAGTATAGACGTGTTTCTTAGTCCCTCGACGTTTTTTTTTGTATGTATGTGTGTGTGTGTCCGAGAGTTTTTGCAACCCTTTTTACCCCCCGCTGCTGAGCTCGTTTTTATTTACGACGCCGGCGATGTACTTTCTCACGCGAGATTAGGATACATCGGAAATCGATAGTTTCGATGAGCTTCTCTCTCTCTCTCTCTCCTCTAAATTTGCCGGGGAAATTCTCGGGGGCGCCGGGATATAACTCTCAGCAGCAGCAGCGTTTCTGGAAATTATGAAAATTGAAGCGATACGTTATGGGAAACGTGAAAAACGCGCGAGAACTAGCGCGAGTTAAGTAATTGCTGCAGTTTAATTGCCATACCCGGATATAGATGCAGTATATAGCGTGTGTATAATGCGAGAGAGAGAGAACAACGGTGTCGTAGTGATTTATATGCTGCTTTGTTGCCGAAAGTTTGTAACGTATATAAATAACGTTCTGACGTATTTCGCATTTTTAAACAGGCGTGGGTGGACAATTAAAATTTGAAAAACCCTTGACAAAACGCGTCCGAGTGATATGCGCATCGTCGCACTTGACGATAACCCTGACCTTTATTCAACAACAAAAGCCGACCCTACTTTCGCTTCGCTTGTAATTAAAATCGATATGCGTCGACGCGATCGTTACTTTCAAATACAAATCTCTATGTTCTTTCTCTCATCAGGGAAACAAAGAAGCGTCAACACTCGACAACGAAATCTCTGAAACTCGTCGCGAACGGCTACACAATAATAACCCAGCCGCAGTGGTTCCCTTTAGCTTTCATTAAAACGAATTTAAGAGCCGGCCCGGAAGCGAAAAGCTCGAGCCAAACGCGGAAATGCAGCTAGCGACAAAGTCTATGCGCACAGCTGCGCTGCATATATATATATAGTATACCGAGAAAATGGGAGCCAAAGTGCTCCGCTGAGAGAGAGAGAGGAAAAGGAAGTAGGCGTCTCTCTCTTTCTCTTTCTGGCTTACACAAAAATGCAGCGTCGGGTTTTGTTTGCGAAGTATACCTTCTTTTTTTTTCACGTCGCATTGGCTTGAATATATTTCCGGGGGTTGAATTTTTCCAAACTAATTTTTAAAAGACTACTGGATTCGCTTTAAAAGAGAAAAGTTTGTCCGAAGGAAATCAGACTGATTAAATCGCGAATACAATGCTGCATATATTGCTGTGAGCGTTATTACTTTCGACTGAAAATTCAATTGTGATCCTACACTAGACCCGACTGATTGAATTTTCGTGTGCTCGGTGGTTGCTAATTACACACGAGAGCTGCGTGAAATATAATTCCGACGAGTGCAATCAGAGAAATGCTTGTAAGTCACGGATTTGAGGAGGATGCGTTGTACGTGATTTCCGGATAACGAAGGATTGTGAGTAAAATGGAAAAAATATTTACTTTGAATCTGCGAGTTGCGCGCATGTATATGGATGTTGACCGAAGCATATAGAATATGTTGTTCGCGTGCTGAGATTGAATTTTTCAATCAAAGTTTTTAATTCGAATTATAAAACGGCGTGTTCAAATAGTTTGTTACGAAATAACAATTCAATAATTTCATCAAGAATATAACGCGCTGCATCCGAAAGAATAACGAGTTTAATCAATCAATTAACTTCTTTCCTCTGCCGATGCTCGATCTACGTCAACGCGCCGCTTCTTTCATTCTTCACCGACTTCCTCTTTCGTCTTCGCTGCTATCACCGTTTCCTCTTTATTTTTCCCAACGTCATTATCCAATCCGTCTTGCAAAAGCTGCGCTTTCTATATATCCATTTGCCATTTATTCCAACGGTTCATCCTCGTCTTTTTTTTCTTCTATCTCACGATGCGCCATTTATTTGTCGACCTCTTAACCATCTACCCTTTTTCTCTATGCGTTTACCCTCGTATACTACTGTCGGATGCACTGTATATACCTACTCTAACGAAGAAGTCTTAATGTTGCTTTTCCCGCTGAGTCATACATAACGAAACTCCATCGGTTTATCTCAGCACTATGTACAATCTGTCGTATCGAAAAATATAAAAAAAACCATAACGGAAACCCTCGTAAAACGCCTCGATCCTTTGACACACTCCGTGTCGTTGTTGTAAAAAAATTCCGGTCTTATCGAAATTCCTGTAGCGATACGAGAATCTCCCGACCTTTAAGGAGAAAAAAAGACGGCGTTAAGTAACACTATAGGGCTCGGCCGAAATATATAACCCGATCCCTCGTCGACGGGAAGAAAAGTCGTTAGCTCGCTCGTTTCCGGAACGACGAGCGTGTAGACGAGTGAGGCGGGAGAGAGAGGATGAGATAATCTCTTTGGGAAAATTGTCCTTCGGGAAGAGTTGATTTGCCCGATGAAGCTTCTGCTGCTGCTGCTGCAATCAAACCAACCTTTGTGATGAGAGGATATGCACTTTGAGTGATTGGTATAAGCTTTTTGAAAATTGGTCAATCGAAGCTTTTATGAATTTGGAGGAAAATCTATAGTGATGCGAATCTACGACGAATCTCTTGATTGTCAGGCGTATAGATACATATATTCATTGAACGAAGCGAAAGTTAAGTTTCATATGATGGCAGGTTGTATGATGTATTGTAGCGCGAACCGATCGTAAACGATGTGACACACCCCGTTCTGCTATAGATACATATACATATATATTATAGGAAAGTTTGTCGCGTCAATTCTGTGCTGCAGCGAGCAGTTTCCGAGATTATTTTGTGGCTTAGTGGATATATGACGTACTCTAACGATTTCGCATCGATTTTACGACGCTGCCATGTACAGGTGTATATTAGTTTTTGATGTAGTGAGAATTTATGATTGAAACTTGAATTTTGAAATTTCGTCCCCAGAAAAGAGCTCATTTAATACAGTAGCGAGTATATAGAGGAACTTGATTATTGTTTGCCGAGTAAACGCGCGCGTGTTTTATTCAGAGCAAAGAACAGCACCCGCATGTTCCTTTTCTTTCGAGTTGACAGCGCAAACAGGCAACTTTTTTATACGCTCTCGCGACTTTTAATCAACCGCGCCGCGCGCATATAGTGGCGGTTAATTAAAAATCCTCGTGGAATAATAATAAAAGCGAAAAAAAGAGAGCTTAAATTACATCAGTCTCTTGAGAACGCAATATATCACGGCTTCGAAATCTCGGAGGCCATTTGACGACGACAGAGAAATTCCCGAGGGGAGTAAGAACCGCAAGAAAGGCTTTAGCTCGTCTTTAACGCCACCTCGTAACCCGATACATCAGAGTGTAAAGTCGCACAGGTGTATACATGTATATATGTGTGTGTGTGTATATATATGTACATAAGACACACATGTGCGGCACACCGTCGAAGCAGTTCGCGGTCAGCCGATGCGCGACATATCCGTTCGATCGATAATTAATCTCTCCTCGCGGTTAATCAATCTTTGTCGCAAGGCAACGCTTTCGTTCTCTCTCTCTCTCACCGCAAGGTATGTATATAGCTATACATGCTATACTGCTATACTGTCAATCGAATTTTTTCTCACCGTATATGTATATATATATATACGAAGAAGTATAGCGATTCAATCAGCGCGCTCTTTTTTTGTGTACAGTGGAATAGAGTTGATGAATTGCGCGGAAACGATTATTTGGAGACCTTCTGCTTTTTGAAATGTTTTTTTCGTGCTCGAGGACGAAGCTTTCTTTCGGGTGGACGAAACGAGCGACTGTTCCTGACGCCCAGCTGTCGTGTCGGAATAGTTTTAATTACCGAGTTTTCCGAATCCTTCAGCTCTTTCAGACGTGAAATACAATCTCTCTCTCTTAGTCTTCAAAATCGGTATGACTTTTGCAGACACGCGTAATCCTTCAAGTACATAAATCAGGCGACGAATCGATCTGAAATGTTCTCCTCCAAGCCAATAAGGAGCATCGCAAGCTCTTATCGAGAAATAAAGCTCTCGCTATTGCGCTGCTTCACTATCTCTCTCAGCTGGTCGTCACAGACAGCCGCAAGATGGATGGTTGGAATATAGCTGAAAAGGAGGAACGGACAGACAGAGAGTAAACTCTATGCGAAAATCGCGCTCGCGCTGATAACACCGCCATCCACGTCTGCTTCTGCAACTGAAGTTTCGAGCCGATTACGCGTCTAAGCGCTAAACTGGAGATTAGTCGGGGATTAAATTTTGAGGAGAGAGCTGGGCCTGTAGTAGTAGTTGCGCAAGTTACCGACTGTCACAGGCTTAGGATATGTCTTCTATTAGTACGATGCTGTAAGCGTCTTTTATTATACAAATGTAAGTCGTCTTGAATTTTTCAAAGTGTCATGTTTATAGTATTGAATAACTCTTGGTGTTTATAACTTTTATGGAGATACTCTTCTGAATCGGCTGGAGTTAAAAACTGTTGAAAGGGTATACGAAATTTAAATGAATTCGGCTGGAAGTGTCACACGTCAAGAGCCTATAATCCCGGGTTTTATACGCTCCGTGTCAATCTGATAGAGTTATCAATCCAGCTTACGCAACGTTTTTTTTTACTGAATTCTCTATGCAAATCGATTATATATAGGCATCGCAATCAAACGAACGAGAAAGTCAAAAGGTGTATCCTAAAAGTAAACGATAATAACAATATAATTGTGATGATAAATCCGTTTTCAACGAAAACTCAGTAAATCATCAGTTTTACTTTAGGAACATCTTTAATCCCTTCACTACATCCCAGTTAATCCGCCAAGACAACAAACGATTAAAACTACTACGTCAGGGTCTCGGTTAAAAAATAACAAACGATTCTCTCCAGTTCGCACCTCATTCCTCTCACATCAGCGAAGTTGTGAAAAATGAAGGAAGAAATTTTTCACCAACCCGCTTACTTATTGTTTCGCGCGTTCATCCCAGACTTTTCAGCGCAAGCTCTTTCAGAAAAAGCGCGCGTGTAAAGCGTTCAATCCCACCTTTGATCCTTTCTCTTTACAGTTCTCGCTCTTTCTATCTATACACCGAGAGGTTTACACAGCGCTTAACGGATGCGGTCACGCGAAAACTCGAAATTGCTTCCTGAACTCTTGCCAACCGAACAATGCGCCGGAGAATAAAAAGAAGCGCGAGATAGAAAAATAGAAAAATGTATATACATATATACACACACATACAAGAGGCACCTGATGAGGAGACGACGGAGTGATTACATAAATCAGAACGGGATCCGTAAGGCGAGTCGAAAATTGCGATTTCCTCAATTAACTTGGTTGCGAGACGTGTTAGAAACTGGTATATATATATATATATATGTGTGTGTGTGTGTGTACAGAGAATCGACATCAGACGGGCTCGAAAAAGGTCAAGTACTGGGCGTCGCGCCGCCGACTGCTGGTGCCTTCTCCATATTGATTTTTCTTTGGGCTACTTTTGGAGCCACCGTGACTCTAGATTTCTCCTTTTTCACCACAGGATTTTAGAGTCAAGTTGGCTATTCTCATGGAAAATAGTTTCAATGCATCTGTAACTGAAATACAAGGAAAGTGAACAAGCATAAAACGATGTCAGTTAGTAACAACCGCGAGTAGTCCAGACACATCCAACAAAGCACGATTCTTGATCGCAGAACTCTGCAGCAGCTCGATAACAGCGAGTCAATTATCTCTCGATTAACCAAACAATTCCCTACACCGCATCATTAAACGTCTCATCTCCTACCTCTCAACCAAACCAATATAGTCCCTACTATACCCTTTCAGGCAAGTCTCCCCATAATCCAAACATCAATTAGGCCTTCTTCCAAACCGCTCCCCGCAGCGTCTGAATTATCAATCAAAGCCCGCGGACTCGTATACAATTAATCCGGTAATTGAAAACAAACGGCTATATACACGATGTCTGGCTGAAAAGCTCAACTTTCCACTACAACGACGTGATGTTGGAAAAGCGGCGCGTTTTAACAGTGCTGCGCCAACTTTTTCATGCGAAATCTGCGGGGAACGGTTTTTGCAACTGCTGCTAGCTTTTTGGAAAGAGGCTGTTTTTTCAACGCAGCAGGGATTAGCCGGAAGGCTTTATGAGAGGAAAAAAGGCCGCTTCTGACAGAATGAGGGAAATGCGGGTATAAGGCTGGCAGATGCGCTGCGCTCAGGGCTTTAAGGGAAATGTATTATGTATAGCACGAGTCGGATGGAGATTTTGCTTTGAGTGGTGATATCGTTCTTTGAATTTCGCAGGGAATTGCTGAAATGTAAAGAATGCTGCTTATGCGTAAATTTGAAATTTATATTAAGAAATCGTTGGGGTATATCAGGAAAATTTGATAATATTCCAAGTTGAATATTATATGGGGAATATCAATATAGACCAGGCTTGGGTCTACAGTAACAGGTAAGATTATTCCAAACAATATGTGAAGATGATGTTTATAATCGACAAATCAGTTAGCGTAATATATATGTCTCAGAACACGAGTTTCCGCCGCGATGCACAGTTTGCTTTGTCGAATGATGAGAAGGACGGGTATCAAAGTGGTAACTACACAACACAAAGCTAACGTGATACGTTGAATCGGACACTACACCTTAGATCAATAGCTTGTGTGTGTTATAGATACAATTACACGTTTGATTATACTATTTGTTTCCGACAAATTCCTCTCTCGCACACATCGGAAATAATTCTACAGCACACACACACACGAACAACACAGAGATCTCGCCTATCACAAAAGTATCGCTCAACAACGCAGAATCTTCTCTGTAAATGTCACCAACTCACACGACTCCCCTTGTCATCGAGCTCGTTTACGTGCACCCTTGGGCCCAATTGTTGCAGTAATGGCAGTAACTGTTGGGTATTTCGCTCTGGCTAAACTTTAATAAGGAAAGCTGCGCGACGTGTTATGCGAGAGCTGTTCTTATTATACTGCTGCTGACACACGTGCTACCTGATGTTGCATTAGTGTATACACAAGATCGTGAATGTGAACGTGTGTGAGCAGCAGCCGTTTGTTCTGCTTTCTTTCTCACAAGAGGGTCGCGCGCTGTGCTTTTCATTTCGTTAATTAGAGTTGGATACCAGTGCAGGATGTAAAGCGTCTAATTTGTATAAATTGGATGAACCAAGTTCGTGAGATAGAGCCGTAATTTTCGGGGGATTAAAGCCGACTGGCGAGGTTTTCACTTGTATATTGTTATGATTATTCTGCTTATTGCTCATGAGATTGGTGGTGCGTGAGTTGTTGATATGATAGTAATCATCTTTTTCAGGGGTGAATGCACAACCCTTAATATTAGATGCGTATAGTTGGGCTGGATTCAAAAGGTCTCATTAAATTCAAATTTGGCCTGGAAACTTTGTAATGTTCCTATTCAAATTTGCAACGGTGTTGGTTAACAGGCTGCATTGCATTTCTAAGCAATTTACTGCTGTAAACGCTAAATTTCCTGTTTGAAAAATCAGTAATATATATACGCTTGACGAAAGCATATGCAACTCGTTCGATTGCCATGTTTTTCTCTCTATTAAATTGCAGAACTAGAATACAACCAACTCGCAATTAAGTCATACCACATGCGCCTGACTATACGTGACCTATTCTACTTCGCACTCAAAGTAATTAGTTTTTATATATATGCGAAGCTATTTTGAATAATTGATCAGTTTTATTGTCGTTTCGCCCATCGCTTTCAAACTCGCAAGTTCAACTCTTGTGATCGAGAGAGAAAAGAAAACAATGGCTTGCGTCCCACATAGTAAAAGAAAAAATCTCAGCTGAAGCAAAAAGAGACTCCTCCACAACCAACAACCGCATCGCATCGCAGTAAGTCGTTCCGTCGCCAAGAAGCAAGAAGCACGAGCTATACGTATAGCAAAACAACAACAGCAACAAAACCACACGCATACATATATATATCTATAGGTATAACCAGGCGAGTCCACAAGTCGTCCCAGGGACATTTAGCGGCAAGGGAGCACAGCAGCACGTGCCGAGAATATTTCAGCCTCTCGAGAGACCTGCTGCTGTTCGCGGACAATGGCTTCGTCGCTGCGGTTTCAACTGCAGCGGGACTTTTGCAAAAGTGCGCGAGAGTATCTCCGGTGGTGGTGGTATCTGCGAGTAAAGCTGCAGATCCGGATCATCGTCGTCGTTTTAACCGGGGTAAATACTCGAGAGAGTATTGGGCTCTTGTCTTTTTGAGGATACGTGCACTGGATATTTCTGTCATCGTATATATACTTTCAAGATGTCGATCCGAGAGATTTCGAAGATTGATTTGCTGTAGCCATGTAATAGGTGGATGTGGAAAGGTAATTTTGAAGGTATAATAATAGTTGAATTATGCAAAAATCTCATTAATTGCTCTACAACCGCGCCAAATTAAAGTAATACAACGAAATCCCGAACCGCCGAAAATTGCAGTCAAGCACCGCTAAGTGGCCTCGTATTAAATTTTCCAGTCGGTCTTTTCAAGCGTTCATTTCATCGGTTAACAAAGCCCATCGTCGCCGACCTAACCAGTCATCTCTCTCTCTCTTTCTCTCTGTGAAAAGTCTTTAACTAGACGACTCAAAGCCTCTCTTTCGTACATAAGCGTCTTGCTTCTTAACAGCTCGCGGCACTTGAGGCAAAATCCTCTTACCCCTTGCGGTTGGGGAGCCAGCCATCCACCGAAAGCTCGATAAAAGCCAATCCGACAAGATCTCGCTCAACACAAGACACGCGAAATCCACCTTTTCAGCCAACTGCCAGTAGTCACATTATCATTTTAATTAAAAAAAAGGAGGTATATATAAGGACTGTGAATAATCCTTGCGAGAAAGGGATAACAACGCAGCGTTTCGAGGCTGAGCTCACGGAAGTCGAGTTTTTGTTGCGCGGCTGCCGCTACTGATGCTGTTCTTCTTTTTCCGGGCGGAGGAGGTGCGCGCACGTGTCTTAGAATGTAAATGAGCTACGTGACGTGCTTAGAATCGACGTTGCTGGATTTATCGCACGCGTGTGGTTGGGATTCTTCCTCGTTTTTTATTTTTACCGCGTGGGCCGTCAATTTAACGATGGTTTATTCCGGGGGAGGCATCACGCGTTGCGGGGTTTCGATATTGTTGAATTTAACGTTTCGCCGGTCACAATTTCCGTTCTCTATATTGTATGTTACTTTATTGTGTAATACAGTAGTGTCATGACAATTGTAATGCGGTTACAATGTATATAGTACTGTTAGAAAGTTGAGTGCATGTATAGCATTCGCTTTGTCATATACTTGTTCTGACAATTACGTCACTCGTCTCCACTTTAACTTTCATCTAACGCTGAATTGTTTAAAAGCGTTTTCCAGATGATGCTTCATCAAAGTTCCTATTCAAATCGTTACACGAGGAAAAAAACAACTACTACTACTACTAAGACTCGAAACACCGATTAAAGTAACATCTCACCGGGCTCTTAAAATTCCATCTCGTCAAAACAATTTTACTCAAAGCGTTATAGCGCGCGCCATTTCCTCCGACGGCAGTAAAACGCACAATGCCACAACGTAAACCATCTCGCGAGCTTCCCTCGTCTCAAAAATTCCGACAAGAGGCTGGCAACCCTCCTTAAAAATGAAAGCACTCAGTCGGTCTAAACAAGTTTCCTCGAGAAATTCGTCGCCGGCTTATACATATACCGCGAAAAATAAAACCGAGGAGGAGCAAAATTTTTCCCCGTAGTCGTGATAAAGAGCTTCGTCGTGCATATGGGCGAGTCTCGTGGCTTTACGTTTTACGACCTCGTCGACGCGTTCCTGTGCTTGTGTTTCTCGAAAGCTTTCCTTTTTTTTCTGCGCTGTATATATAGAGCTGCTCTGCAAAGATGGAGCACAACTTTTTCTCGGCAGTTTCGACGAAGTTTCTCGCAGAGATAGATCAGCGCGAGAGAAAGAGAGAGAGAGAGGGACAGGTGGAATAATTGAAAGTGCGCGTGAGAGGCGAGGAAAAGGATGAATAGACGGAGTGGTATAAAAGTAGCGGAAATGGACTAAGAGAGGAAGATTGAGCGCGCGATAAAGAAGCGTATTGGGAATGAGCGAGAAACTAAAAGTGAGAGAGAGAGGTTTGAAAAGGGGTAAATCTTGAACGCATTAATGGAGAATATGAAATTTCATGGGAAATTATTATTCGAATATTTTTTATAAAGGAAAGCGTGAATATACTGCCTCTACGAGCATCCTTATCGCCAGTTCGCTTATCTCTTAGACAATACTATATAGAACGCAGGCGTTGGAAGATTAGACATGTGAAAGGAATGAGGAACATAAAAGCAATTTGGTGTCTTGAGGAGGGCACTTTAGTTAAGAAGGCCACTAGGTAGTCTTTTAGGTGACAGTGCGAAATTGCGCCGCCTCTTGACTCTCTCTCACTCTCTAGTTCCTCGCTTCTAGCTACGATACTAATTTTGTTTTTTTTTTCGGGTCTCGGAAATGTTTGCACTTTCTCGCCTCGTTCTCTTGATTATTATTCTCTCTCGGATATATATAGGAGAATTGCAACTACGAGACGGCGAAAGTACAGCTATTTTTCAAAATGACTATCACGCAGTGAAGTTTTAAAACGAAATGACGACGTTGTTACGTCGTAAAAAGAAGAACAAAGCGCGCACAATTTGCAAATCGGAATCTCGTTTAATGTTTCTAACGGACGCTCGTTATCAATCTCCATTAGAGAACTAAGAGGGAACTGTTACATTTAATCGGACCACAGAGTTCGTCCGACCGTAATGGTACTCACACTACTGGCATTACTGAATGGAAGGGGGGGATACCACACTGGATCGGCTGACCTCAAAAGGCTTTAACTTTCCTCCTCTCTCGAGCTATATTGGTGTGGCCAGACTTTTCTAACTCGATGTATCGCTCTGTTGTTCCCCCCACAGTTTAGCCTAATGAAAGTTAAGTTTGATCGCTGATGTGTCTTCGATAAGCATTCATTTATCATTAAGATAACTTTAGATTATTATCAAAGAAATGCGTGAAAGTGTAATCGTAAATGAAGCATTTCAGAAGATTGCAAAAATAAAAATTAGTATTCCATCAAAAGTAGGGGCAGTGAATCATATCCGTGAACACTAAAATGGGATAGAGCATAAAACCCATACTAAAATATCAAGTTAAATCTCCAACTGCGAAGGATATAGAGCCTGAACGACAGGCAAAATCAGCATATTTCAGGGCTCCACTTCTATTAACAGAGTCTTATCTTACTTCCAGGTTACTCGAAGATATCCCGCAAGCTGAAACAGTGAGCAAGAAAACGCGAGAGAGAGAGAGAGAGAAACTGCGAAGAAATAACTTTCGAAATTCATGGCTCGTTAAGTCAACGGATGAGAAAAACTCGGCAAGGCTACTTTCCGAAAGAGCTGCGCTAGTTGAGAATCTCTGCACTGCGGTGTCTTGTTTCTCGTGATTATATTTAATGCTGACATTGCATTCTGCACTCTTAACGTATAAGTCAGCTGCTATTTTGAATAAATCCAATCATTTTATCGAGATGCAATAAAAATCATTAATGTTTTAATTGCTTGTTGGTAAACAGCGTTATTTCATGCATTTATCATTGCGTCGAGTGATTCACGATAATTAATTATTGGTATAACTGATAATCTCATTGACGGTAATAAAAATATTTAAAAAATCGAGCCTCCCACTATCTCGTTAACGCTGTGTACTTCACTCCTCGCAGTTGATACGAAAAAACGGGCTTATCAATTTTGATTTTTTCCAAAAGATATCCCCGTCAAAACAAGTAGAGCGTTCATTAGAAGAGGCCGACGTCTTATCAAAATCGTTGTGTTGCGTGCAAGTGCAACCTTGGCGACGTTCGTGTGTGTTTATATATGCATATCTGGGATAGAAAGACCGAAGTGTCATCGACCGTATCTCACTTGCGTGATTTCCGTTTAGTTGGTTTTGTTAAATAGAGATACGCATACAAACAAAAGCCAAGTGAATATAAGTCCGAAAAACTTTGAAAGAAGATAAGAAGCTTAAATTAAGTATGCGTAATTCCGAGTAGCTTACTTTTAAGCCAGTTAAATCTTTTAAGTTCTCTCAAGTTTTATCGATAAAAATATTTTGCAAAATTTTCAATGAACAACTTTGAATTTTGCTATATATAGCTGCAGTTTTGTAAAAATTTCAACCTCTGCCAATCGCAGCATATCAAATCATTTTTAGAGAAAACTCAAAGCGTCACGTCAACTTCAACTCCCCTAAGCAAACATACCTCCTATAATAATATAGTGAAATGCACGATTTCCAGCACAATATTTATCCATTTTTACGTCTTTATTATCCAATGCCTATACTATTAGGCAAACTTCTTCCGGGTCAAAGACTCTTGCGGCTGAACGAAATTAATTCGACCGATAACAGCGGTACACATAATATGCATTAAATGCCACTTGGCGTCTGACTCTGACCTACATTATTCCGATGATCACTTCCTCATGCATGAATGCATACACGCAGTATGAGCATTTTATACGCGTATAGGTATACAAACACTGCCATATGCGTGTGGCCGAATGCATTAATGACAAATACTTTGTCGTGTTCGATGAATTTTCCGGCGTCAATGCCTGTGTGTGTGTGTGTGTGTGATGTATATTTACAAATGAAGTTCGACGCATAAATATGCCGTTCAGATATAAGCGCTCTCGTTTGCTTTTGCTTTTTCGCGCTTCATCGAGTTGTCATAGCCGGGATTTATATCAATTTCGAATTGCTCGTCGTCCCTCCTTGTATTATATGAAATCGCGCAAACTTTTATATATCGTTGGAAAAATTTGTTATCCCATCAGCGGTGACCGTAAAATAAAAAAACTCACTAAAGCGCAGTGTCAATCAAATGCAAAGTGACTTTATCAACGGAAGCGCGCGCGTGCCTATATTATATGACGTATAGATATAGGTCAGCGGCAGTGGTAGTATAGAGTCGCGCCTCCAATATTAATTCCGTAATCGTTGCGCGCTCTTATATGTACATTTTTACGATCGAACGTCGCCTTATCGCTCGCTTCCATCGTCGCTCTGGCGTTTTCACACGCGTCACACGAGGCGTATATACCCTTGAGCGTTTTCCCTTTTCGATTGCCCGTGTCTTTTTCCCTGCTCTCTGACTTTGAAGGGGCGAGAGAAGCTTTTATCGTGATCTTACATAAGTATTCAGAGTGAGTAAACGAGTTTACAGTTCACTGCAAAGTTTGTTATAAAAAACTACCACAGCAAATGTAAAAAAAAAAACTTTCTTCCAACATCGCTTATAACCTAACTTATCCGTCTAAAGTCACGTATCAGCTTAATTCACTTAGGCGCTACGTGAATGTGCAGGCGTGCTGCGATAGAGATCGAAGTCGCTGATGGCCCATATATATATTAGGAATTCTCTGTCTCTCTCGGGATCGGTTCGTGATGACGACGCGCAAAGGGATATCGTTATACACACACACACACACACAGAAGGCAGGAGATTCATCAGAGTTTATTGCTCGGGTAATGCGAAGCACGATATCGCTTGTCAATCAATCAGCCGCGGCTCTGTCGACTGGATTACACTCGATGTTTTCTCGAGTGCGACCTTGTCCGGATGTGCATGTGTATATATGACCGTGTTTGCTTTGGGCGCGTACGTGTGTGCATTGTTTATTAGGATACAGGTAGTGTGATTTGGTTTTAAGTGCGGGTGTGTTACTGGATTTTTGATATATTTTTTTGTAAAGTTCCTTTTTAATGTGCGAATGGTATGGAGATGAGCGCATTATTACCGCACTTAAGGTACTTTTGCTCGTCTGCTACCGCTCTCGAGGCTTTAATTAAGCTTTGCGCATTATATGCGCGAGGAAATTGAAATGTATGCATTTATGCGAAGATTAAGCAAAAAAGAGATTAGACATTAACGTATTTTTAATTGCGCCATTATTATGAGGATTATCATTTATCATATTATGTATATAACTTCATGGCCGTTATAGCATTGGGATATAAATTAGAATATATTCGAAATAATAAATTTCATCTCGCGAAAAGCTCTTAATATATGCCGGTAAAATTTCGCCTGACGCGATATTCACTTTTCGCAGACAGAGCGACGTGCAATTTATCGACGCGAGCTTATGAAAAAAAAAGTACGCTTTACACGCCGAGAGTCAACGTTCATCAGTTATTGGACAACAAACTGTCCTTTTTTGCCTGTACAGCAAATTTGCATGTAAATGCAACCGCACGTCCCGTTATTTGTGCAAATATTAGGAATTTCGCGTGAAATATTCACCGACGCGCGCAGTATATATTTGTAAATCTGTTCATATACACCCCCTATACTACATTTTAACATAAAAAAAAACAATCCCTCATCCCTACCGACGCTTAATCGATAGAAAAAACTTCACACCGCATAATTATTCCACAATTCCCATAAGTACACGGCAAACTCCATCTCGTGAAAATGAGAACCGAATGAAATATTCACGTACACCGGTAAAACAATAATACCACGTCATTAGCCTTATAGCATCCGCGTTTGTGACTTTTGTGATGAAGGCGACATTGTAGCGGTCGTGATGCGTTTCTCTCGCTCGTGTGAGTGTGTATACCTATATACGTGTTATCCGGCGCGATCGCCGTTTGAATATTGATGCGCGGCGAGCTTGCACACACACATATACGCGCGGGGTTCTTTATCGTCCCGCCGTCAATTCAAAACTGACGTATCCAGGCCAGACGACGACGTTAGTACTTCAGCGGCAGATGTGCTATAAGAAACATTTTTTTTATTTATTTTCGCTGCAGAAAGGGGTCTCCGAAAAGTTTTGCCGTCCATTGTTCGCTCTCTCTCTCTCCCTCTTGCCCGTCGTTTCCTTTATGGCTCCTTTTGTCGAGCATAATCGGCGTATATATCATTATTTTCCCACCTACGCTTGTAATTCCCTTCTCCTCGGAGAATTTTTTCCTCTTTCAATTACTGTTTTTTGAAAGAGCTGCTTTTTCAATTCGCGCGCACTACGAAAGCATATTTATCAACGGCCAAGTGTAATTACACGTCACGGCTCACACGCGATAAAAGAGTATAGTAGATTTCAATTCACTGTTTCCGATGTACAGCGGAAGTTTTCCTAAGTGTCTGACGTACGATCGATGCGCCTACTACTGCTCCTCGTGTATACTGAATGTTCCTCATCCGCAGATGTATTTTTATTTTAATGCATATACTTTTCCACCCACCGGCAGCAGACACGTGCCATTAAGAGTTTGCGAGATCAAAGTTTTGACGTTTCTGTACATATATGATGGAAATATCAGCGGAAGGAAAGAGGGAAAAAGCGTTGATAGCGTTTACAGGTTTTAACGATTCTATACCGAATCAATCAATAACAAAAGCGTAAAAGCTCCCACACACGCATCAGAGAACTGTGATGCAGATTCCCCCGACTGATTCATGCCGTTTGCTGTACTGATCTGCATAGTCCATCGATCAGCTGAAACAGGATTCCTGGCAACACAGAGATGATGATGATACGTTCTCTCGATTTTTCTTTTGTAATAAATAATAAAATATATACACCATTCGCCAAAACGATTTGATTGATTCTATTCAAAATACCAATCTCTTCTAATCGAACCAACTCGGTATAGTCGAAATTTTACAGAGAACAACAGTAGCAGCAGCATCCCCCGAGTTACGCCCTATTTCAGCGAAGTTTCCATTTGCCCCACCCTCCGAGGGAGAAGAACAATTAGTTCGTCCGGGATCGAGGCAAAGCCGCGCCCGTTTACACCTGAAGCTGTATATAGACACGTGTATACGCGTGTCCCCTGATAGTGTAGTGGAGCCTTATAACTTTGTCTCTCTCTCGAGTTTGTTGCGCCGCAAGTTTCGACAGACCACAGGACGACGACGCCGACTAATGTTGAGTATACATGTATATTATAAGTTAGCCAACCGATGGCAAGTTTTTATCGAAGAGTTTGCGATTCAATTTGTTTAACGCTTCGCGCGGTCTTGGTATAAGAAGAAAGATTCATTGTGTATTATAATATAGCTACGTGTATAGAGTGCAATTTAAATTGTAATACACGAGAGCGCTGTAGTTACGCCCACGTTTTTCATTTCGTTCGATTTACGAGTGCGCAATGTAGATGCGGTCGACGTGTGCCGCCGTAACTCACGCTTTTGCGTTTATAATTTTCCTCGCCTAGGGTCGAAGTCATAATGCGAGAGTGTATATTATACCGTTTTGCCTTTTCATAAAACGCAGATTTAATGTCAACAACAACTCTCCATCTTTCTCTCGCATCATTAACGCGCAATAAGAAACTATCAGCTACGCTCTATAATAATTCCATAAATCCAACGCACCTCCTCGTAAAACTTAACGGCCCTCGATCGACTGCGTGGAGGTATGCGATGCAAGTTTTACACTCCCGCTATCAATTACGAACTAGGCGTGGAAATTACGAGGCCGCTCTCATAGTCCACGGACACGCGCGGTGTGTCGATAAAGCATCAACGCTCTCTCTCTCTCTCTCTCTCTCACTATATATTTCAATTTCAGCATATCCGGCCTTCGTAAAACTCGAAGGGCGCGAAAAAACAATCGCTTCCGGCCTTACACGAGAGAAATTACGTTTACAAGTGAATTGTGTATTTATATATAGAGAGAGATATAGAGAAACACGCAGGCTTTATGACGTCCAGATTGCGCGGCGACAAGGCGATAAACTTGCGGATAAGAGACAGAGAAAAATAACTGCCGAGCGTTTCTCTTTTTTTTCCTGGATCTTTTGTCGTCGTGAGCGTGCTCGGTCTTTTTATACGCTTGGGAATTCGAGAGAGAGAGAAAGATGTTTCTTCTTCGAGTGTGTAATGCTCTTCTTATTTTCGATTGTAAAAAACCGAAGAGGTATATACACATTTTTGCTTTTGTCAGGGCTCGTTTCTTTTGGTCGGTCTCGGTTTAAGTACAGATATGTATACGCGCATTGAATGGAAAAGCGTCAGCTAATGGATATTGGACATCAAACAGAGGAAGCATGTTTCTTTGCGAGTGACAAAGAGGAGAGAGAGAGAGAGAGAAAAATAAAACTTTGCACTACCACCACTCGGCGACACTGAATTAGAGACATCGGAGTGCAGTCTCTTTGTTAATGCTTTCAGGCCGCGAATGAATGGCAAATAAAAAGAAACTGTTGCTACTCGCTCATGCGACAGGGCGAAAGGAATCGATGAGCGATAACGAGAGGAATTTTTTTTTTATTCTTCGATGCGGATGTCTGACTATAAACGTCTGCTACTACTAGCTATACGCATTCAGTGTGACGATTTTAATTATAACTTGAAAAAAGCTCGAAATTGCACAAAAAAGTACGGCAGAGCCTATATACAGAGAAACATCTCTCAGAGGAAACGAAAGTGTCCGTTACTACTGGATACGCTTCCCTCGCTCGTAGAAATAGAAGAAACTCTCGCCGACACAGCTCAATAACATTCACACCTATATACACACACTTACATACACATACAGACTAGAGTCTCTCACTCGAAGACAGAAAGGCAACGACGAAGAAAAGAAGAAAGCCGAGGGGCGACGCTTCCATACAATACCGTGTGCAGCAGCAGTATATCTCTATATACCTATACATATCCAGGCGAGTCTCTCTCTCTCTCACCTTTTGCCCCGACGCCCGCGGCTTGATTTTTCCCCCTGCGGCCCTCTTCAAAAGCCTAACGACGTTTCCTCCCCTTCTTCTCTCGTCAAACATCTCCTGCGCGCGCGATCCTTTCACTCGCGCGCCCACACACCTTTTTCTTCTTCTTCTACTAGCTCTCTCTATCTTTCCGTCCGTGGCGAGATTGGCAACGGGAAACCTCGTTTCGTCCCGGCTATTTACTCGAGCGCACTTTTCGCGCGTCGGGTAATTTCGTCGCTTTTTTTTCTTTATTCTCATCTCTGTACCATTGTACCGAGCGACTGAGTGACTCGTAAAAATTCGTTGATAAGATCTATACGATGATTTTTTTTTTCAGCGTTAAACCTGAATAAAAATATTTGCGGTGAGCAACAAAAGCGAGCTCTTTCTTTGTATATAGAGCTACCGCTATTTCAGCCGAAACCGCAAAAACCACACAAAGCAGTCGACTCTTACCTGCCAATACTTGGCGTGCGGTATAGCTTCCCGCATTTATTCGCAAACGAGGCAAAAAAGAAGAGACTAGAAAGCAGCATCGCGGCGTATATACACTCGTCAATATTTGACCCGAGTCGAAGAAGGAGAGCACCGTAGAAAAGCCGGAAAATGTAAACAGCCGGCCACGGGAGAGGAAAAGCTGTGTGTGTATGTGCCTTTGGATTATCCTGAGGAATACTCCTCCCTCCCCTAAGATGATTTCTCTATGCGGCTGCGCAGCTTGATGCATATGCATGAAAGCTTCGGCACGTGCTGTGTAGAAGGAAAAGAGAGCTATGCAAATCGAGGGAAATGCAAAAGCTATAATGCGGTTTTTCTCCGGGTATATACTCTGGAAAATCGGGTCGATCGCGAGGCGTGTGTGTTGCGGAGAGCTTTTTGGTATGATGAAGCGATCCTGGAAAGTCGACGCGTATATTTCGCGCGGTTATTTTTTGATAAAGGTATGTTGTAGATGGAATCATTGATATTATTGTTAACAATTTCTGTTGAGCGACTAAGAGAAAATCCTTTGTTCTTTGAGAGACTATAACGCTCCAGTAAGTGAGCCAATCTCTCAGAGGGATTTCAGATATACTGCATGTACGTGATATATTAATTGGACGTTCTCATAATCAAATACGCTTATGTCACATAACTTCAGACGTCGGCTTAATTGGATAACGTAGTTACTGTGATTAGTATTAGGTTAACAAAATGTATTTTGCAATGTCTCATTTAGAATCGACTGTTTTCGTGAGAGTAAATATATTTCTATCTGTTGTTTTTTCTTAATTTGACGTCGACGTCTAGTCAAGATGCTATTTTTTATGACGAGGAAAACACTCAAGTGTCTTAGTGCAAACAATCATCATCCATAGACTTATTAAAGAAGTGCTTCCATATTCAGTCTTCACAGTTCACTTTGGGTTTTCAAAGGATAACAATTATATCGGTTGTGCTTTCCACAGAAATGCAGGTCATATGGGAGGCAGACAGTGAACATACACATTAATAAAATTTAAGTTCGCTGTGCGCCTTTTGGTACAGTATACCACTTTATCGGTTATTGTATAACAAACGTTTTCAATGTAAACTATTAACACAAAATGTGAATCGTCTATCCTAAACGCTCGAGTTTAAGAAATATCCTTATAGCAATATAAGTATATATATTGGAATAATGTGTATGTCTAAGTGCACTTATACAATAAATTTTTCAACTCAATTATCTCTGTGGGTGCATCATTTATACAATTACTATCAACAAACTTTCACGCTTACGTTTTCTAATTGTCTTAATCTTGATATATACTACTACGTAATTATACCAGTGGAATTTGGGTAACTCATTTGTGATGGATGATTCGTAGCTGCTTCTAGGACTAACTAACAGCCAACACACAAAAACTATTACACTCATTGATTCAATGGATGTTTTATTGCCACTACGTGCTCTTATCTTATCACTAGATGTGCTCTAGAATTTATTGCTGTACACATATATGTATATACACTTGTTCACGAACACAGTGAATATGCTGCTAATTTGCATGGATGTAAGTGTATTTTTTTGTATGCCAACTAGCTTTTCAAAACAAATAACTTATTTTTAGTGAGGGTATAGCATCTATCAATCTAATACACTCTATTTATAGAACTTTTTATTTACTCTCTTTAGAAAAATTGCTCGTAGCTTTTTTTTCATAAAAACAGTGTTATTTAATCTTTTAAATCAAAAACGAAATGCACTCAAAAAACTGATTGAATTCAAGTTAAAAAACGTGAAACAATCGAAATAGATTTTTTTTAAATGAATTATTGCATGTAAGCTACTGTAACAAAATAGAGAAAGAAAAAAAAGACAAATCACAGCCACAAACTGCACCTCTAAAAAAACACGCACAATAATGTCTGTTTCACGATGACAGAGAGTATATGTGCGACTCGCGTGAGCCGCAGAGAAAAAAAGTCGAGTCTGATCGTATTTGCGATTAGTAGCGTGTACATGTCATTGGATTATAGCATCTGATTAACAATTGCTTATACAGGCTAGTAAATATATCTACGCTCGCTTATCAAAACTGCAAGTTTCAAGAATAAAAAAAAAAAAATACATGATGCGCTAGGTTTATCAATAAGTATACAGTAATAACAATCAAAAAATGGGTGAGTTACAAAAGCGGCAACTTGTGTTAATATTTTTTTTTTTTTTTTCGTTTCCTTCAACTGAGCTTCCAACCAAGTGGATGCTCGCGTAAATGATAACACTTACGGACAATCATCATCATCATCATCATTGCCACAGCCGCAGAGGTCCAGAGGTTGACCAACATCGCAGTAGCGGCAGATCACGCAATTTTTGTATTCGGGCACACCGAAAAATACAATTTCGCCATATGAAATATGACGCTGCGATTAAATACTATACAGAAGCTTTTCTTTTCTTTTTCTTCAAGAAATATTATTATATAACAATAAGAAACATATTACCAAACATTCGTTCTGTATCTTCAGTGCAGACTCCATCTACTTTAATAGTCGCGTTTCTTTATTGCACAATTAATCAAGCAATACGCGATGATAAATACGATCAAAGAAGTCCTACCCCCCTGGAAATTTAATTAAAACGGCGATAAGAAAAAAGCAGACTTCAGCAACGACGTGCTTTATGAACAAAGTTATCGCTAAATGAATCCAATGACAAACGATTAAAATGTCCCTTTTTCATTCCTCCAGACTATATAGAAGCCTCACGTCGAGAGACAATTCAAAGAGAGACTCTGATGCGCATATTACCTCGGCCAAGTTTCCTAATCAAAGCGGGTCACAGCGATTAAAGGAGCGCGAGCGCCGGCAAATTTCCTTTTTTCTCTCACAGCCACATATATAACGAACTTAACGAAAGGTTCCATTGAATACCTCTTCCCGCGCTTTGATAGCACTCGACTCATCCCTCCCCGACTAATTGCCACTAATTCACCCCAGCCACCGCTTCATCCGTCTCAATGCTGCTCGTCGATCTGAGAAACGCCCTGATTTTCTTTCTATACGCAAAAAGGACTTTATATCATAAGTAACTGCGTAGTAGCTCTCGTCTCTCTAACGTTTATAAGGATAAGATTCGTTAAACCAACACAATATAATAGCTTCGAGGCGTCAACTTCTCCTTGTTTTCTCAGCAGGCTGCTTTGATCTCTCGAGTGAGTCGCTGCTGCGCGTCGCGATTCTCAACACGCTTGGCTGGGCCCGCGAGGAGCCCACTGAAAAATTTTTGCTTTGCCCGGGGATTCCCCGGGAGCCGTATATACATTGCTGCACGGGAATGGAGTAGAGTTGACTGACGAGCGCCCTCGTGATATACTCACGCGGAGAGGACTCTCTCTCTCTCTCGAGAGGGCTTCTGTCCCTGTAGACGAGTTAACGATTTTTTGAATTTACTCTCGCCATTGTTGAGTATAAATACCTATATAAGCGCGTACGAAGAAAGCGACGTGTATTTATTGTAACCGAGAGGCTGTATGCTTAATTGCTTGAGAATACAATTACACGAGTCTCTATAATGAAGTTGTCTCTCGACGTGCTACTCAAGGGGGCTTCTTGTACACAGAAGAAGACGAGAGGCAAGCGTAATCGATTGCCACGCTCTTTTCAATTAGGACAATTGTACTTGATTACTGTGATAATGCTCTTCTCGCACGGCGGCTCTTAATATTTTGTAGAGAACAATATCGAGTCTGTTTCGATTGTGCCATTGTGGAGAGCCTTTGTGCACTCGAAGAAAGAACGAATGTTTGTTGCGTAACTTATTTTACCTGTTATTCATTGCATTGAGAAATAGAAAAAAATGGACAAAAAATATTTTGCTCTTTTCATTTTTGTTTCTACTTGAATTCCTAGAAAAAATCAATTTGCATGGTAGGAAAACGGTAGACTCACCTCCTTGCAGCTGCGGCTCGCCGAGTTCGACGTAAAACAGTGCGTCCTTCTCGTAAGAGTCTTCTTCTATTATCGTCAAGTTTATCGTTTTCCTGCAACAAAAAAAGAACGAACGTCAGTATTAGAAATCACTATAATCTCCATCAAAGTATTGTCTTCTATTGAAAACAAACCGAAGCTTATTCGCCGGGAACGAAACAGAAACTTCCCACCCGATTTAAGAAAAACACGTACGCCCAAAATTCGAGCTCATCTCGAACTTTCTGAAACAACTTGGGCTGTTAAATGCAGAAAGTACATAGTACAGTGGGAGAGTGCCGCGAAATGACCCAAGCAGCAGCCGCACCGTTGAAGTTAAAGAAGAAGAAGAAGAAGTTTCATCGAAAACAGCTCGGAAAAGAGGCGGCCCAGCCGAAGAGTTGGCTTTCCGTATCGGGAAGAAAATACTGCATCATTACTTTTCAAGACAAACTTTCGGCTCTTAATCCTCGATTGCAACCCGCGGCGGCTGCAAAGAGTCAATAGCATCGATCTTCTACTACTGTAGGTAATTCGTGTGTCTGCCAAGCACGACTTGAATCATTCCTCTGCTCTGATATTACGTATACTGGTATCTTAAGGCTTTGCCTTTTTTATATATGAAAATGTATAAAAACGCTGAATCATTATCTGATATAGTATTGTAATGATGATTTACGGTTCTGACAATGATTTATTTGGTTGTAAGCTAACCATTGTAGTGTACCAATAATTGGATCAAGAGACGGTCTGTGCATTCAGACGATGCATCACAAGGGACGAGCGACCTTCGTCCTTAGTTCCAGACATCGGGAGAGAGAGAGAGAGAGAGAGAGAGAGAGATCGTACGTCTGGGATGAACACAAATAATCTAATTATACTCCAGGAGCGAGTAGTTCTTAGTCGTATCTCATCGAACAAGGGCGACACAAAGCTACGCTTTCTACACCAGGGATTGATTTAATTGCTTTGATTGATTACTGGATTCCAATGCAGCCAATCACGAACGCGTCCGGTAACGTTAACTTTAAACACTCCATCTTCGAATCCAATAGAACGTCCAGAGTAAACAACAAAAAATACCCAGTTGGCAAATTAACCTACGAAGACTCGATCAAATCCTTCGTATCCTTTTCGTTCCCCTCAATAGAAAAAGGACCCGTACCTACTCTCAATCACTACACCAAGAGGTTGTAGCCCAGGAAAAATACTATCGGAATCTCTAGCTCTTGTATATATATACATACTTTGCTCCACCACCTTAAAGCCGGACAGGAAGTCCGCTTCGCTTTCGTTTCTCCAAGGTACTAAAACTATAGCGCCTTCGGACGATTTTCCTTCGTCTCGTGCTCGTTTTTTTTCGAGCTCGAGTCCAGGTGCAGGATCGAGAGGAGATTCAATTTTCTTTTACTCATGTGCGAGAACACGTGTGTGTGTGGACGAGTATATAAGTAGTTGAAGGAGAATGGTGGTAGTGAGATAAAATGTATACACTATACTCTACTGAGGTCTGAGAAAGAGTCAGTAAAACTTTAGTGCATTTGAATGTAAGGAGTGGGTCATAAATGAAATTCGTGATTTTTATGTACGTACGCGTAAAAGTTTTCTTTTATTTTTGTTGTTGTCCTTTGATAAGAACAAGTGATTTAAAAGAATACCCGACAACGTTTCCGTGCTTCGAAATAAAAGAATTGAATATAAAATCACCAGCAAAAAAAAACCTCGAACAATTTAGTTCATAGCATAAGCAAAGCACACGGTTCACTACTCTCAGCCTAATCCCCTTCCGCGTCCAGAAGCGATATAATTCGCCAAGCGGCTTTCCGAGGTCAAGGCCTGCTCGTGCAAGCTTATACGGAATATCGGCCTTGCGAGCCTCGAACAATTTTCCCTCCAACGATTCGCGAGCACGCCAATGTTAGCCCACAGGCCTACTTACTTCACTCTCTCTCTCTCTCTCTCTCTCTCTCTCTCTTTCTTCGAGCCAAGAGGGTATTTCCCTTTTTCAGCCTCCGGCTCTAAAGGATCTGTGACTCTTTGAAAAGCTTCGGCTAATATTTTCTTTTGCCATTGCACGACACTGGACTTTTTGAATGCGGCGCAGAGCTGCGCGACGTTTGTTTAAAGTGCATACAGCTCTGGGAGGAAGGATTTTACGGGCAATAACAGCCAGAATTATGAGCAATGTCGAGCTGAAGGAGGGGAGGGGAGTATTTCATAATGGTACGGCGTATCTGGAGCGTGCGTTCAAGTTTGTCGTGTTTCGTTCTTCCTCGCGCACGTAATGGATATATGCGCGCCGAGTGCAGTTTTGTGAAAGGGAAAATTCGGTTAGCGTTTCTCTCGCGCGCGCGAACCGGAGGTTTTATTGTGAATGAATCGTAAATTCGACTAGGGTCGGCTATCGTATTACCGCGATAAATTGATGTATTATAAACAGGGTATATAATATACCATAACATTTTATTGTAGCGCATTTGGGTTCAAAAATTTTATAACTTTAACAACCGCCTCTCTCATCGGATGGAAATTTAATCGTCTTCACCGATAGTATTATGTCATTTGCATATATATAAAGTGTACGGATACGAAAAATCAAAATAATACACGTGAATGTTTTAATATTGACGTTTAAATGTAATATGGCACAAAGCCAACGTGGTTATTGCTGTTGACAAGCCTGGACTGGCGACTGCGGTTGACAAATACATCGCATTAACAAATTGAATTTATCAAATATGTTTTGAGTAATTGAAGCATAAAGATGTGCAACGCATCTAATTATCATGTTTTCATATGAATTTTACGCGATTTAATTGGAGCTTTCGTATATCCAATAATAAAAGGGAGAGAAACTCGATTTCCCTTTTGCAAAACGCTTAAAACGCATATAGTGACTAGTCGATCACTGAAATGTTGTGATTGGATACGCGAACGCTTTTTAACGAGATATTGCAATAACGCGTTCTACTGTTTGGTTATTCGATATGCGGCATTGGGCATCGACGAGTATTATTGCATCGCCGGTATAACGTAGATTAGATTTCTTTGCCTGTGTTTCCATATAAAAATTGATTTCATCTTTTAATTCAATATACACCTATATATTCTCATCATCAATTTCAAAATCCAAATATTCCAATCAAATTTCGTATCAATATTTAGTTACGAATTTCCCCGTAAATATTTTACAGCGTAACTTTATTTCTCCTATATAATATCTTTTGAAAAAACGCATCGCGTATATTGTAGCAGCTCGACGCTTAAGCGTCTTATATACCCCTGACGCGCAGTCATCCATTATTTTGGTCAAGTTCAGCGGCACTTTTACGCGCAGAAGCTTTATGCTTCACGGTATCCTGTTAACTTCCAGCGTCGGGTAAATTTTTCCCTTGTGATTCCAAGCGCGTATACAGCGTTCACGACTTACATTCGCGCTATGTCTATGTTATCTCTCGTTTCATCCGGCACGCTTTTTGTGTTTCGAGAAAATGAAAAGCGAATTTTGTATGCTTTAGTCTGGTTTGAATGAAAAATAACTCGTATATTTTGGATTGATGAAATATTCAAAGCAAGAGTAAACGGCTATATTCAGTCTCTTTTCAAATCTAATCTAATAAATTTTAAAAAGCGCTCAAAAATTTGCTCTCGAAGTAGCTTGACGAATAGTAATGCTATTTCATCTCTCTCTCTCTCTCTCTCTCTCTCTCTCTCTCTCTCTTGGTCGGAGAAGAAATCCTGCTTGTCATAAAGCAAACATTTGCTCTTTTGGAGAGAAACGGAGATAGTTGAAAGCCTGAATAAAATTTTCATTCGAATCGAATGCGTTATTACTTTAGTAAATTCCCAGAGCAAACTCCGGCGCTTTAGGAAAGATAAACTTTATCATTTTCCGTGACTGGAATTAATAAGTGGGATTTTTATACCGAGTCGCGACTGATACTTTTTTTTTCCTCTAATTATCATGAATCACGTAGCAAATGTTGAAGAGAAGGCTTCACCGCTAAGTGAATAGCATTTGATTTGGGGTAATCCATTACGCGTAAAGAGATTTGAAAATTTAATTTTTGATGTACGAGATGATGTCAAAACAGCGCAGCGGCAGTACTTTACGAGCTAATCTAATTTCAGTTACATCTCACGCCGAGTATATACAGAGTGCGGTTCATAAAATTCACAAAGTAGCCGTGAGCTCATTATGCAATGTAATAAAGGAGGTAAAGTTATGCTACGAAAATGTTATTCAATAATTTCAAATGTAGTGACATGTAACTTGTATAACGTGATTTTATCGACGAAATTTAAGTTAAATAGACTCTTGAACCCTTTTATAACGAAAGCCAAAGGAATACCTCCTACAAAAAAAGGACAAGAAGAATCAAAGAGACGACGAAGGAAAGGAAAAAAGTCGCGTTAGAGAAGAAAATGTGCCGCGACCTCGACCCCAGATTTTAAGCATGCTTCGCATATAGTGACAGCGAGGCTTTAAAAAGCTTAAACAGCGCTCAGACACACTCGCGACGTCTGTTATAGGAGCGCAAGTTCTCGAAATTTCACGCTCGCGTGCAGCTCGTTTGTGTGTGCCAGTATTGAAGGCAAAAAGCGATCGACGTTGTGCTAACAATTGCCGGTTGAAGATGAAATGAAAACGCTCGTAAATATATTGTTGTGTGTATAATTGAATTTTATTTTGTAATCTCCAGGTGTGGAATTTCTTACACGTGTTAATATAAGTATGCAGCAGCGGTTCCTTTTCTTTTGTGCAATGCGCAAGAATCCGGTATATGCATATGAAAGCATACTTATTACGGACCGCAAGAGAGCTGCTGTTGCGCGAAAATTAGGTGCGCAGCGGTATGCTGGCTATGCGACAGTCAGAGCAAAAAATTCCTTGATTTTTTTCGGACTTTATGCTGCGGATGTGTCAGGGTGACTTTGTAGAGAGACGTTTCATTTTTCTTTTCATTCCGTGCTTGTAATTAAGATTTCTCGTGTGCGCGCGTATGGTTAATTCAGCAATGATTATGTGAGTCAAGGTGTAATTTTTGTTTGAGGTCGGGCAAGAAGAAAAATAATTATTTCAAAGCTCCTCCAAAAAGCACACGCACACACACACGTATGCAAAATTTACGCACGACCTCCTTATGTATAGTCGGATATCGATCTACCTGTAGTGAAAAAGAAAATATTCGCGTATAATTTTCGATTGGCAAGGAAAACACCTTTGATAACGAAGAGCTTACATAGTATGAGTCGCATACCTGTATAAGCTTGTTGGCACGCGATATCTGTTGGGGCCCTAAGGGTTTGAGCTTATTTACGCCTGTCCACGTGTAACCGACAGGTTAAGTGTACACTTGACACATTTTCCAAACCACGTGTTAGTGCAACAGACAACGCGGTGCAATATATATATATATGTATATATACGACGTGCAGCCAAGGAAAATGCACTATACATCCCTCGAATCGTTTTGGAAATGTTATAGGGTATGTACATACCTGCGACTTATTAAAATAACTTCTTCTAGTAAAAAAAAAAGGAAGAATGAAAAAATTTCCCTCATACGCGCTTTAAAGCCCCGGATTTACCTGGAGGTCTGGTATGTGCAATATTTGCTTGCAGTATAGGGATAAGTGTCGGAGTATATAGTCCGTACATAGCTGTATATAAACAACACTCGGACCAAAACTGTGTATACGTGCGTCCGGATGTATCTCTCGTGAAGATAAAGAGGCAAGTTTCGCAGAATTATACGAGTGCGCACTTGACGTTTGCGCGAGTTGCAAAGTTCGGACGAGTTCCTTGAACGGGATCACAAGCTACAGGGCCGACAGCTGCAAATGTACTTTAAGTGAAATTGAAGTGCGCGTCCAGATAGGACCGGAAGTTTGCTCGCCCCTATATATATCTGTATGTGTTTTTGAAGTGAAATGTTGACGTGTGATAACCTTACGATCTTGGAATCTCTAACGAAGCAAAGTTAATAGTTAAAGCTGAGGTATAGCGAATTTTAAAAAAATTAATAAAGTCGGTCATTTCCTCGCTCGTTCAACACATCTGCTCGTCTGCCTCTATATAGACTTTTTCACTTTAATACAAGAGAAAGAGAGAGAGAGAGAACTGCGTGTATATGATATAAAAGAGCAAGCAAGCAATGCAATAATTATAGGCACCTGCACTCAAACGCTCGAGTGACACATTAAAGCGGAGACGGAATATTACTTTACGGCCACCACCGCCTATATGTATATATAACGTCTGCCTTGTCATTATACGTGTAAACTTCGACCGAAAGAGAGAGAGAGGGATGCGGTAGCATTTGCATTCGGCATTAAGATTCGTTCGTTGTTTTTTATGGAGGGTTTCTTCGTTGTTGCTTAACTAATTCTTTGTTATTATTTTAAAGACTAGAATATTGAACTATAATATCGAGTTCGTTCTGAGAATTGAGTAAACAGTGTACTGATGGATTATTCATCAGACGTCGGCATTAGTTATTAAAACGCCGGAGCGTTTTTTTAGAACGTATGATCAATCAAAGCCCGCATAAACCCCTAGAACGTACGTTGACTTTTTATACAGTTCACGATTCCATGCATGTTCAAGGTTAGGTAAAGAGTGTGCGAGCAGCCTTCGCTGCACACACACACACACACACACACACACTGCAAGCGCAGTATGTATATGTGTGTACATGCTTGTTACATAAATGTCAAGATTAAAGAGAAACTCTATATCATTTTCGTCTATAGGTCGATATCCGCTGAAACCGTCTAATATTTAATCGAAGCTCTACCGGCTTGATATACACGTGTCTGTATAAATTTTGTTCTTAACATATGCGAATGTATAATATTACCCGTTTTTGATAATTCCGTTAAATTATACTCGCGTTAAATTTATCAAGCTTTAAAGCTGAACAAAGAGATTTCGTCCAACAGGCGCAAGCTCAAACCAAAATTACTCTTGGCTAACGAATGTTCATCGTCATTTATGCTAACGAGCGAAATTGCGCGGACAAAACAAGCAAAATAACGTTTCTCTCTCTCTCATCACACATGTTGACCAAATGATTGCTATTCTATCAACGAAACACACGATTTACTTTTTCTCTGAAGTTGGAAAACAAACGGGAGCAGATCAAAATAGATTAAAAGAACGCGCGCTCCGAAAGCTCGAACTTGATAATCTCCCGAATCTGTTTCTCTTGTGCACCGACTCTATAGTGTATATATCGAAAGCTCTCTTCCCTTATCCACGTGCATCGGCACTGCTATATTCCAATAAAGTTCGAGCTTATAAAAAAACGTATTACATAAAAAGATAACAAAAACGGCTTCTCGTATAACCTGTCCATCTACAATTTATATGTCTACGTAAAAAAGAAAATAATAATAATCATTCTAAATTCACGCGATGCAACGCACTGCAATGCACTGAGTACATAATAAACCTGAAAATCCCGGAAGACTCTCTCATACCACAGCTGCCAAGAAGCCGACGCCCCATTACGGATAACAGTTCGACAACACATCGCACGTGTTCGGGCCAAAAATTCATCTAATATAAACCCGGTGCAGTAGTCGCCGAGGCCGTCACCAGGCGAACCAAAATAAACGAGCGGCTAACCCACGCGTCTATATAGATGCATCTCTCTCGCGTGTGCGGCTTAAAGTAAACGTAAAGTCGCGCGCGTTTTCGGCCAGAGAGAGAATGAATAGCCTTCAAAACTATGCAGCGCAGCGTATGTATAAGCTACTCTTGATGTGTTGCTGGTGTTTACGACCTCGACTGCTACTGCTGCTGGTCTAGTTTTAACGAGGTTCCGAGGCTTGATTGTGTGTCTTGGTATTATACACACGCGCTTTCTCTCTGTTTTATATACTTTGTATATATACAGCAGCGGCATCATGCGTTTCACGTGTTTTTCACGCTTCCAAGAGCGTCGAATGGAGGAGTATATAAAGCGTGAAATGCGTGCAGTATACAGTACCTCCTCTCGTCTACGAGATGTATAGATAATAAGTTTACGTGCTCCACGATTATGACTGTATAATTTCAAGGGGGCCGATTCTCGGGGTTAATTTTAGATATTTATCACGAATTATAAATTCATTGTTCAAATTAACAAAACACTCTGTTCATACCCTAAAGCAAAGAGTGACTGGGTACGTATAATCAATAATAAAATGCGCGCATTCATCGGAGCTCTGCCGAGACTCAATTTCCAGTATCTCCGGTGCGTTTAAAGCCATTAATCTTCCTGCGTAAACGCGTATCAAGCCACCTGCAAATAAGATAATTAATTAACGTTCCGCGTGCCTAAACGATGTTATAACCGAAACGCACGCCTGCACACATGTCGGCGCCACCGTTGATGCCGCTAACTCCGAGATAGACACAGCATATATGTACATGCATCTTCATTATATCGAAAGCAAGGAATTGTGTGTTGCGAGTTTACATGCATATAACAAATGAATGATGACTTTTTCTGTAGTTACAGCGTGTGCGCGTATGCTTTAGCGGATTTGTTTAGGGATTCGATAGGTATTATCGCTTAAGCTTGTTACCTATAGGTACATATACGACGCAAGATAAACGGGAACAAGCTCTAAATTCAACCAATTAAAATTAATCTTGACATTCTGCCCTGTTAACTATAATACGCTTTTCACGTTTATATATAGGTATACGGAAAATCGCAGGAAACGGCGCCGTTAAAAGTCTTTCTTTCCATCGCGCGGGTGCTTTCGACTCTCCGAGAGTGCGTTCGTAAACTATTTTAGTGCCTCCGATTGACGAGACGTTGGGTAAATTTTAAAATAGTTTGATTCTATCGCGCTCTTCTTTTTTTTCTTCTCTCGCCCTACATACGATCACGTCAAACTATAGGTGTGTGTAATAAAGTTTTATTGGCTCACGAACTCTTCCCAGCTTTGAAATTATTCGGATAACGAAATAAAAGTTGAGCTTTGTGGTCAAAATTCCGCGCTCTCTGTGTGTCTTCCAAAAATACCCGGCAGTATAAAGAGTTGTCACGAATTTGAAATGGCATTTTTCACTTCCCTTTGAGTATTATCCACTATAGACTACTGCGAACGTGCGCAACTCTATTCCAAAAATCGAAAAATCAATTTCATCCAATCTTATCCAGCTCGATCGCGGCCATATTTCCTGGGGGTAAACCACCGATCGGACTTTGTATTAACGAGCAAGCTGCAGGCGCCAAAAAGAAAAAAGAAAGTATAAAGCAGTAAAGCTATATCTCGCTGGTGCTGCTCTCGGTGTACTTTACGCACAGGCGGTGCAGCAACAGCGGCTCTCGTTCACTTGGCTCTCTCCGAGGTAAATGTCGCGTGATCGCTTTCATATTTATAGCGTCGCGACGGCAGGGCGTCGCGACGCCTCGTCGTTATCGTTGCTTTTTCGAAAAGAGAAAGAGATCAACGTGAGAGTCGACCCTTGTGTAATAATCTTTTCCATCAGCTACAACTTCGTTAAGCTCGCACGGGGATAAATAATGCAGGGATTTTTTTATCGTTAATGACAGAGACGCTGATTTACGATAGTGTTGTGCGGTATGTCCTGATTTTTTTAAAGGGTGAGTTTGTGGTTGAATTGCTGATTGGAGGAGAATTTTTGCACAAAATTGCTTCTGAGACGAATTTGCAGTTAAAAATTCGAAGCATTTTCAATATAAGCGCGATTCATACACGCACGCGGTACTGAATAGGATTCCAGAACGACGTCTGATGGAAAACAATTTTTCACGTAAAGCAGAAGAAAAAAATTCAATAATGGGATGCACTCAAAAGATATTCGCAGAGAGAGAAGTGGCTTTCACAAAGTAAAATTCTCTTCTTTTTTACATCTCCATTCCATTATATATAACGAATTTCTCTATTCAATTGTTAGCCACAGTATAGCAGTGAGTGTTCCTGTGCACACAGGCATTTAAATCACGGAAGCACACATACACAAGTATATACACTTAAACACGCGTTTAAACGATACCTTTTATACCGTGTCGTGTGTACGCAAGCCACACTCATTCATATACATAAGGTCATTCGTTGTTCGAACGAAACGCTGTTCCGATTAAGAGCTTGTTTGTGAATCGTTTACCGGTCTTTACGATCGGGATACGAGTAGATTTGAAAAACCTAATTGAATTTTGTACAGAGTCCAGGTATAGCTAAAAAGTTATGTCGCCCGCAGTAGTTATAACCGGGCTATAGACCAACGGTAGTGTCGACGAGACTAGCAGAGTAGCTCTAAGGCCGCAGGGATTCTCAACCGTCTGTCCAGGGTCAAGCCTGCGTTGCACATCCGATGGCTTCAAGAGAGAGAGAGAGAACTCACAGCAGAGGCACACGCGAGGGCCGCGATCGATTTGACGTGCGTAGAAACTTAAATGGATGCTCTAATGCTATTTATAAACTAAACTCGCCCTCGCTCTCGAGCTCCAGAGGTTCTCACCTCGACCTGCCACCCTATGCGCGAGTCTTATATGCTGCTGTATACTGATGATGATGACGATGATGATGACGACGACGACGACGATGGTGAGCTGGGTGTTGTATTATGTATATATACTGGAGAGATGGATACTATACTGGGCGGTGACGCGGCAGTGGCCGCAGGGCTGATGAGCTTGCGCAAGAGACGCTTGTCTCTCTCTATGACGGAGACTCGTTTCGTAAGAGACGAGGGCTTGACGAAACGCTGCTTTGATCTTGTTTCCGGATGCGCTGCTGCTCTTTGGAAGAGAGAGAGAGAGAGAGAGAGAGAGAGAGAGAGAGACAGACAGACAGATAGTTGAGTTTAACAGATTGTTTGCTAGACTTCAGAGACTTTTTACGATTGACGGCTTTTTTTCGAAAAGGGTTATTTCGAGTCGTGAAAGAATGTGTGCAATTGGTCGTTTCGACACTCGTCTGAAATGGGTTAATAGCTTCTTCCGATCGAGCGCTGAAACACATCGCGAGACAGAAGCTTTTCTGTGCGGAACACGTAATCAATTGTCAAAAAATATCCAAGTTTTAATCTATCCGCTCCAGATTCCGTGCAGCACACGAGGCAAGGACGAAAACGTGTTTCGTCGGCTTAGTAACGACATACTTTTAATCTTCCAAGGATTTTGCAAACTATGATATTTCGGAGATAACAACTCTGCGATGGGAAAATCTATATAAATGGTGTGGCTGTAACATAACCGTTAAAACTCCATTTAATAATAATTCATAAAAGAAGAAAATTACTTCTCATCAAGAAGAAAAGGTCCACATGAAATATTCAATCGAGCAGCATTCGGAAATTTCATCAGCGCGAAATCACTATTACCTACCGGCTGACCGCAAAAGCCCCATTCACAAAATTTCTCCGTACTACGCGTAGGCGCTAAAATACGAGTCGGTTACTTCATGAAACATTCATGGCTCCAGGCGTTGGACGATGAAGGCGCGGAGGCCGAAAAAAAAGCTCGCGCATCGTGCTCTAAACTCATTGGTGTGCGCTGCATATAACGCTCTCGTCTCTCTTATACCTGACGATTATCCGCGAGAATTGCAAATTTCGAGTCTCCCAGGAGCAATAAAAAAAATGCTCGCGCTCTACCCACCGGGATATTAAACTTTATGACTCGGATGAAGAGTAGGCTGAGAAAAGAAAAAAACTCACCGAGAGATAAAAGTTGGAAGGTATAGACGATATTTATCAGAAGTCTGTGTGCGTGTCTGTGTTGAGAATACAAAGAAAAAGTATTTTTGGGAGAAAACTTTGTTTTGACTGTCGAAAGATCTTTAGTAGGATGAGAGATGATGTATATTGGGGTTTCTGTATTAGCAAACAATTTTTGTTGAAATAAGTCCGGTAATAATAGCCCTGTAGTTTTGTGTGAGAACTTTTTTTTTTTTAGTAAAAAGCCAGGGATTTGCCGAGTAAACAGTAGTAGTTGAGTTGAAATGAAAAATATAGAGCTCCGGCAGGAAAATGAAACAATAAAAGAATATGAAAGAGCAGAAGCTGAGCGTAAATCTGTATAAAACTACCTGAAGTATAAAAACGAAAAAGGCACTCGCAAGCTCTCTTTTTGAGCTTGTATGCGTAGAAAGCTTCAAAGAGAGGTAATTAAAACGTTCCCTCTTTAACGATTACTTGAGATTCAAAAACCCACTGTTATTCAATTTATACAACGATTCACTTAATACTCGAAATAGCTGAAATAGCTTAGAAAGTTGTAACAATGGCTTATTAAATTCTAATTCGATAAAAGTGTGTAAATTGTTAATGTAAATTCTCCGATAGCTTATTGCGTCGTTAGAATATTTGATGAAGTTCCCAACGATTCCAAAGTTGTGAAAATGAAAACTCATTCTTCAACCGCAAAACTAAAGTACAAGCTAAACTAGAGAATACAGTCAACTTAATTCGACTCTATGAGGAGAACGAACGGAAAAGAGGAAACGAGAGCTTCGACGCAAGGGTTAACGCTTTGACGGCGATTGTTGCTGCATATAGTATAGAAAAGTGGCGCGCATATACTTATACATAGGCGCGCGATCGATGCGCGGGAGCTCGAATTCACATGTGAAGTAACAGTCGCGCGGATGTATATGCAGATATAAGCACAGTCGTATTCGCGTGCTCGCAATCGTTCTCCCAATCTCGAAACTCATTGCTCTATTACAATTATTAGTGAGCTTGCTTTTAGCTTCCTGACTGCTCTATATCTTCTTGCCTTCTTTCTTTTTTTTGAAGCTGGAAAGCAATAAAAATTACCGTACCTTGGTTAGTGTTCTTTTTCTTGCCGCGGCCTAGCGTGAGACTGACCAGTGTGCAAAGTGCGCGGAAATAAATTTCACGGGGATAAAGTGAAATAATTATCGTGAGTCTGCTCGGCTCCTTTTTTTTTGTTGCTCAGCCGAGGCTTTAAAAAGCTTCACGACTCTCTTTAACATATCGCGATGGCTTAATGTTCAAGCTATAAACGAATGAATATAAAACTAAATGTTTTCAGCAATTCAGAGCCACAATATTTATCTATCGTTAATTAGAACAACTCGAAGCGAGCTTGCACAAAATGTGCAAAGACCTCGTTAAAACATCAAGTTCAGCCACGCGATAAATTACACACAAACAATCAGCCAAGTACACACGGCTTTAACGGTCCTGTAAACTAGTAGGCAAGGCGCTTGCGACTGCACAACTCCGAGAGACCTATGAGTAATAAGCAAGCAAAGCGCGCCCAAACGGCCACCTTTGCATATCGACGCTAAATACCCGTCTATAACTCATCGGGATCCGATTATACCGACGTATATTCGAAAATTATTGCTACTATCGAGTCTGTGTCGAATAGTGTCCCTAACCAACTTATTAGCGAATAGCCCCAGCATCAAGTTCTACGAAAACCGCGTATAGTGAGAATTCAATTAAAGAATAGAACTAGCTCTCGACTTTAATTTCGCGAATGCGTCCAACGCTTAAGCTGCTTCTCTTAAATAATGCCCGATTTTCCCGACTTAAATTTACGACGACGCTCGACCACAATCCAGTCGGAGAATAGTAGGTATGGTCCGCAGTCGCGACGAAGCGGAACCCTTTTCACAGAAAGGGAATCCCTTTTTCTCTTTGATTCGTGAGGATTTTTTCCAGCTCGTTGAGCCGTATGAATCATTGATTTGTCGAGAGCAGGGATAATGAAAAAGCTCTTATTCTCATCGGTTAGTCATTTTGTTGAATATGAATTCACATCAATACCTATGCGCAACGACGATAAATATTTACAATATTTCAAATAAAAAAGGACGCGAGCGCTCTTTATCATCGCGTGCACTTCTATATCGCGTTAAATAATAATTACGCGTCTCTCGCAAGGATCCTCCATTTATTACAGCGAATTATTCACCATCATTGCCCCTGGAAAACTTAAACACGGACGAGCGCGAAAAAAGAATCCGGAATGAGAAAAATGGGATATACGAGAGGAGACAATGAGAAATACGGTAATCCGAGAAGGAAAGAAAGAAAGAAAGAAAAAGAAAACAAGCACGAGATAGATGAGAGTAGGGGGATAGAGAAAAGGGAAGCTCACTCGAAATGACACTTGGAAACCACGACGACGACCCCGACGCCGCATTGACTTTTAGATCCGGCCGTCCCCCTCCGACGACTTTAATTATCACGCTGCAAACTTCTCTCTCCCGCTCAATCTGTCTTCCTCTCCTCTGAAGATATCTATATCTATATCTATATACGTGTAGTGCAGAGAGTCAGCTAGTCTCTCTTTATTTCCTTCATTTCCCGCGCTCCCTTTTTTATACGAGTCTTTGCAACTCGCGCGTTTTTGTTTCCCTCTTTCTTCGGCACTGCTCATTGCCGCGCACAGCTGTATAGAGAGAGAGAGCTTCGCATGCTGAATAGGCATTCGAACTCTCCGGGACAATTTCGCGCCCGAGTAATGCCTTCCTTCGACCTAAGGCGGAAATAAACTTGGATTTCCCGTGATCTACTCGTCGAGTGAAATGGCTCTCTTCGAGGGGCTATTGTTGCACGTAATATATTGGCATATCCTTAATATTGAGGACGATGTATTTACCGTTAGATGAAAATGCATGTTTCAACTCACCTGCAACAGAAAGAAAGAAAAACCACGATTAGAAATAATATAGAAGAAACTGTAGAGCGGAATAAAATGCTTAAATCTCGTTAGGGCAATCGCTTTAAAATTCACACAGCAGTAGAGAGTATTCCCCCCTATAGCAAGTCTCGTTGAAGGCAAATACACACAAGGCTTTCATCTCGTTTAAATCTATCAACAGCCAGACGTCTCAATGAAACTCGATACACGCACTCGATATACCCGAGGGCAAAGCCATCGTCGTCGTCGTCGTCGTCACAGGAGCATCAGCTTTTATTCATCAAATAACTCTTGGCGAGCGAGAAAAAAAGCTCTCACTCTCTTTGTATAGAATTATAAAGGAACCGGTGCTCGCTTCCTGCGAATAATCGGTTGTCGATATTTCCATCGGACACACAATACCGATTATTGTACAGCAGCTTTGAGCCCTCTGAACTGTTATAACTAGGCTCTATTATCTATAACGTCGCTGGCTTTAGCAAAAAAAGGAAGAATAGCAGTCGGAGAAAAAGGACGAAGAAGACAAGAGGGCGACAGTGAGCTATGGCGCATCTTTTTTTTTATTTCGACGCTTCTCGCTTTTGTAAACGACGCTGCTGCTGTTGCAGAGCGAGCCGATTATTTCCTTTATCTGCTTTTGATCGCTTCCGGATATTAATTTTCCGCGAACGAGCTTTTGTCGAGTTGGCGCGCGAGAGAAAGAGCTTTTTCAATGCACATTTTATTTACGCCTCGACGGGGTATAATAATATTTCGGAGGGCTGGTTATTATTTGCCGCCGGCGTCAAATTCAATCGCTCTCGCGTGTGTGTGTTTCTGGCTGATGAGCGATGAGTACGATTCGTCGGACGGGTTTGATAACGATAAAGTATATATTCATGATTATTCTAAATAGAAATATATCCAAGTGCCATTAAATATTCATCACACTACTTGAAACTCGAAGCGATAATACGTCTTTTTTAATGGAATGAGCCTCAAGAAAGCGCATCTCCAAGCTTAATACTCTCGACAAACGCAACGAAACCGCAGATTAACCCCATTCCAAGCGTCCGTAACTCAACGCCACGCATCTAACGCAATTTATATAGACATACAAGCTTCGACCAATTCTCTCACACGCAGCGAGAAAGTCTATGTATACATACCGGCGGCAACAACAACAACAACAACGCCACAGCCAGATTAGAGCGAACAAAGTGAGAGTATAGGGGCTAGTATAGGAGAACAATGCGGTGAGAGATACCTAGCCGCATTAATTATGCTAATGAGCAGTCGATAAGCGCGCGGCACATTCGAGGTAATACTCTGGCGCGCGATGTATATATATATAGGTGCTCAGGGTGGATCGTTAGGAGAAGCTTTTTTTCTTTCACGTACCAGCCGCCTCTCGATCGACTGCTGATTTATAACTGCGCTCCGGCGTTTATGTAAGGACTTTATACGATTTGGTTTTTGCGAAATTGAATTACTGCTCTCGATGTGTCTGAGCTTTTTTTGTGAGATTTGTGTGACAAGAGTCGTTTGTTATTACTGATTCGATGCGATCATTATACTTTTATTTGAATTGATTGGAAGTAATGTAGCAGTGCAATTAGGTTATTGAATTTAACGAGAGAGAGAGAGAGCGACGAAAATAGCCTAAGAAACAATAATCTATATTCTCGAATTTACTCTCTGGGAAGCCACAATCGGAGAAACTTGGAATTAACGGCGAATGCCTGAGAAAACAGTCATAATCTTGCGGTTTCATCGCGTTTATCGAGCAAAATGCAAAATGCAATTTTATCTTGAGATAAACTGATTTTGTAGTAAACAAGCGGCGGCGAACGAGAGAGAAACGTCAAACTTTCCGATTCAGTGGCGCAGAAGAAAAATTTTTAAGGAAACTTGGCACTTTGTAGGATTTGAATTTCTAGTTGGTGTATATGTTCGCTTTCTGTGTTACTTATTGGTTGATATTAATAGATTTGCCAAGCGATTTGAAGTTTTGAAGTTACAGCTGAGTTTCAGTATCACGCCGCAAATTTTGAAATTGAAGTGCGAGCCGAGTTGGTAAGGAAAGTTGTGTATATAACTATGAATTATATCATCAAACGTGTATGGTGCTAAGCCAAGGAAAGGTTTGCTTGCATCTATCGTGTAACTTAGAGCAATAAACTAGTGCAAGTTAGTCTTACACGAAGTAAATTTATCTTTTGGCCTAGATTATATCTATACAAACTGTGAAAAACCCGCGCAATTTCGCCAACATCTATATAAAGGCGCTACTCCTACAAACGAATGTGAGAAAGTCTTCCGATCGGAAGCCTTTGAAGGAGGCAAAATCAAATGATAAAAATATTTCACATTCCATCGAAGCGATGCAATCACACGATCGATCAATTCATAGACATCGAAAGCTTTCGGTGAAAATAATTCAGAAGACGCTGGGAATTGGAGCGTATACATACAAGATATATGTATATACCACATAAGCTCAGGCCGTTAACGGAATATTATGTAAATGCCTCGACGGCTTCTTCGTCATCTTCTTCGACACCTGTGTATACTCGACGCGAAAAACCGATAAATATGCGCATATATATACACGTGTGTATTATACGTATAACACTGACGGAGAAATCAACAACTTTACGGAGCAGGAAGAAGATGAGGTGACAAATATACATAGACAATGCGCCAGAAAGTGAGAAGCTCCGGAGAGGACAAAGACGCTCGAAACTACCAAGATCCTGAGAAACATATATATATAGAGGCTATTATGTTGATCCGTTCAGATCTGACTTTCGAGAGAGACGGTTTAAGCTCTCTGCGGTACGAGACGCGTATGATTAGGTATATCCGACTTGAGATATGTCGATAAGACGCTTATTTATCATCGAGACGAATAACCTTCGATGTTATCGTTCACCATTGTTAAAAACATGTATATTAATACCCCTAATAGTACACACAAAACATCATCGCTAATTCGGATAATACTTCAAGCCACAACTCGTACATCCCCAAAACCAACATTGAATGAATCATACCGCACACATACATATACATATATATAGAGCCTTCATCCCCGGAATCCTCAAGACGTCATATATATTTCCCTCGGGTGACTTTCTCGTCGTATCTTCCTCTTCGATTCGCGAGAGAGCTGCAGCGTATAATCGGCTGCGCGACAGAGCTTATGCTGATGCTCTCGCTGATTTATATCCCGACGTCATTTTTCATATTTCCCGGAGAAAAACCCAACTACTGTTTGTGCGTGCAAATATATGCAGGAATCCGCGGGGTAAGGTTGCGTATATACTTTCGATAAATTTTAATGGAAACTTTTCGGATTTTCGATGTGCATCGCAAAGTTTTTCACTCTTTTTTTTATTGTATACTGCGAATGCTGTGAACGTGACTTTAAAGGCAATTTTTCACTCGAGAGAAAAATAGCGAAAATACGAGTGAAGTTATCGAAGTATATCATGGGAACGTAAATCAAAATTTGCATTTTCTTGTTGCTTATGTACCGAGATATATACGGAATCGGATGTTTCACGATTTACAGCAGTCTTTCTCTACGCGTCAAAAAAGCCATTTTCTTCATCTGAAATCGTATTTATGCAAATGCATATAAGATAAGAAATAAGATTGCGGAGAAAAAAATAGCATCCGCAGATAGAGGCAAAATTCCGGATTACTTCCGCGTTACTTATATATATATATATCTCCAAAAGAGGCATCCCATAAATTATAAGAAAGAAAAAAAAGAACTTTAAGATCCCCCAGATTAAACTCAAGTTCAGAAACTTCCAAACACCCTCGTGCACACCTCCAAAGAAACGCAGTATAATACCACAGCGTTCGACTTCGAGAAGATTAAATCTTGCGCCGCTGCATATACAGTACCGCGTTTGATTTATCGCAGCCTTTGGGGTAATATATACATATATGTGTATACGTGGAGAAGGGGGGGGGGAGAATTTATCGGAGCAGCGAATTTATTCGGCAAGGCCCGAAATTATGAGCCTACGGCAGGCTTGCTTGTGTCTGCCTTTCTGGTTATCGGATTCCCGTCGGCTCGCGGATTTAATGCGAGTACATACATATATATACGCATAATGCGGAAGCGCCCTGAGGATATTGCGTGTCTCGCACGGATGTTTGCTCGAGCGAGACTCGATGAGGTCATTCCTGCGGTCGGAGGGATGTGTGGACTATTGGTTGGCTTTATTTGTTTGTGCGAGAAGCCTGGCCTCCGGCCGTGTTTCTATGTGATTTGCGTCTGCTATATAAGCTTTATTAGAAATACTTTTTTTTATTTTTATATGAGATCGTTAGATTTTTGTGAATAAGACTGTGTCGGCGGTGTATGTGTGTGTGTGATCTTGGATATGTCGTGCCTACTGATGATTATTGATTTATGACTGCTCTTAGGTGTAGTGAACGCGACAGTAAATATTTATACTGATTTGCATAGCCATTACTGTGTTTCCGAAGCTCGTATACGAATAATTTACAATAGCACCTGAAACCTTAGCTAAAGTACTACTGTTTTACGAGCAAACACGCGCGCGCGCACGCGCGTGAGATTCCCGTAGTGTAAAATTAACTTTTGACATTTTATGATAGGAGTAGTTTATGCGCATAGTAATTTCTCGGTGAGTACTATACATGAGAGTTTCATCTTCATGCCGTTGACGCAGAGGAAAATTCAGAATTCATAAAAGTGCACTTCTTTATTAAGTTTTTCATGGGCAAAGAAAGACTCTTTTTTCGACAGAGACGATAAAATCAGTTTTACTTTATTGCTATATATATACTGCGAGAATGTAAAGGGATTTTACCCTTCGTAGAATGTATTATGTGCGTACATAAGAAGTTTTTTTTAGGTATTATCAAAATTACGTCGTGTGAGCTTAAGAGATAAATTTCAAGATTCAATTTTCATCGCATACATGTTTCTTGCGTAGTCGAACGAGTGTACATATATACAAGTATTGTATTACACGAGTAGGATGGCATATATAAATTCAACCACGTAAGTCTTTCCGCACTAAACTAAAAAAAAATTAGAATTTTAATTCTTAGTGGATTGATTTTCATATAACGATGATTCAATGATGACGTTATGCAACACCTCATTATATACGTCACGTATCATGATATCACCAACGCAATAACTTATTGATTCATAACTATACTTCAAATATTCGATTACACACTTCTACTTTTCTACGAAGTATTCAAGAATCTGAAGCTTCAGTAACAAGCAGCGACTCGAACTTCCAAAATACCCACACACGTCCCAGTCTGTCCACGCACATAAGCCGTTGAACATCACTATAGATATATATCCATTCCGAATCCCTGCACTAGATTGGCGACGAAAAGAGCAAGACGGTCGAGTCGACTGCGGCTGGTGCCCCAACTAGAAAGTTGGTATACGATTCAAACGAGATTCCGAGGGAGCGAGGGCGAGTCAGTCAGACAGGCAAAGTTCTATACGGCAGAGGAAGTTCCGAGGAATCCGGATCGAATGCACTGGCTGCTGAGGCCCCAAACCGGCGCGTATTTTACACTCTTGTCTAAGTGTTATCAAGCGCTCGTGCGTGGCTCGCTAGTTTCGCGGAATTTTCGAATTTAGGAGCTTGACTGACGAGAGAGAGAGTAATTTAATATATGGAGAGTAGTTGGTAGCAGTCGGCTTGACTGTTTGATTTGGCGGTGTGCGAGTAGTTTGGAGTGTTTGTGGTTCTTTTTGTTTTTTCTTTTCTTTTAATTTCGTACTGTTTGTGTTGTCTTACGTTGATGAGATGCCGGCGAGTATTGTGAAATTAGTTTTGGCCGACGTCATTATATTAAGCTGATGAGTATTATACGCAGGGTAACTAATAAAGCCGTTTAATTCGCCGTTAAATTAACAGTGTATATATAATCGACACACTTTGTTATATTACAATAGGTATTGACTAAAATTTATAGCGAACTATAACACCGGGAAATCGATGAATAATATTTGACGGTCTATCGCAAACTTTGCTTATAACAATGAAAATTATAAATTTTCAAACATAGTTTTTTCCAACATTTTTTTTTCTTCGGAGGAAATAAAATAAAGCCTTGTTACGGGAAGTTTTAGAATTTAAAATTTAAAAAAGTTTGCCGCGATGCGATTCGAGAAGCTTGAAACTTTCGAAAGTGTACCTAACCTAAGTCGTAAAAAGAAACTCTATTAGGAAGAGTTGGATAGTAAATTAGCGGAAGGATTTTAAATTTACACACAATAATTGGCCACTCATCATATAACGCTCTTTTTACGACCATTTATTCTCAAACTCTTATACCATTTAAGCTTCTTTTTTTAACAAGCGGCGCTCGTTAAAACAATTAACGAGGTGGCGATATTTTTTTTCGAAGAATTGTTTACGATTTCTCGATATACATCACTCATCATCACCCATAACTTCTAAAAGCCACTTTTTATGTTTAATAAATCTCCTACATTCTTACAGAATTTAATGGCGGAAAAATATCACACAATTTTCCAACTATATACTTGTAAGGTAACAAAGCTCCGATTCGATTTCACCCAGAAAACTCGTTATTCTATCAACTTATTCGCCAGCAACTGTGTCAGCGGTGTCAAGAAAACTTGAAAAGATTCTTAAGAGATACTTTGAGGGGGAAAAATCGTGGGGGAGCGGTGTCCCCCGTAAAAACACACTCGGTTAAGTTTTCTCCTTCGTAAGCAGCGCGCGCGCGATGTTTTTATAATTACTCGTAAAATTCGCAAGTTTTGAAACTGTCGCAAGTTTCCGGAGTGACTTTTCTCTCTCTTGAAGCGACGCGCAAAAGTCAAAGCGGAAAAGGAGCAAAGGAATTAGCATGTAATAATGAGACGCCAAGTTGTAATCTTTGTAAATTACTTGAAAAATGTATAATTATGAGAGAGGAAGGTTGAGTCTTTGAACAGCGTCGCATTAGACACCTGACTTTTCCATTATCATCATGCTTATAATATTCTTTGAATTCGTGATCTATACAAGTAGGTCAAAGAACGTTTTTTATCCAAACGAAAGCTTGGAAAATTGTCAAAAGCAACAACAACACTCGCCGTTGTCAGGAACCACACTACACACTTTCCGCTCGGGTGCGAATTCCACCGCAACTTTTCGCTGTATAACCTATACTCAGCCCGCAGCCACACGTCGAAACTTTTCCTCGAACAAAAAAGGAAGACATTGCGAGCTACTCGACTCTCGGGTATCTACAACTCTGTTTTCCCAAACGACACGCGCAAAACTACGCAGGAAAAAAAGAGAGAAAATGTCTTGGCTGAAGAGCATATAATCGTTCTGAGACGATGAGGAAGCATAAGATACAGCGAGAAGACTCTCGATGGAAATGATGTAGGTACACCGTCTCGTGACATACTGGGATTACGGTTATTATTATGTGGGTTATCTCTCGATTTCTCAACCGCAGATTGTTTGTCTGAAATATGAACGGATTTTGACTGACGGAAATGTCTCTGTCTGTGAATATTTCCGTGTTACTTTGTTTTATTTTTCATCACCTTCGTGTTATCCGACACCATCTATGCACTGAAACAATAGTGAGACTTCTATTACGCAACGAAAGTTTTGTCCGCGTCTAGAATAACTGCGTGATGCAATAATTTCATTCATTTTTTTCACTTTATGAATTCCGTTTTCAAAATAGTTAAATCCACGGCTCAGTCGTATTCGACGGCTGGACGACTGCTTTAACGACACTTCCGAAATGAGGATCGTCAGAAAATTCAAGTGAAATAGGAACACCTGTATTATCTATGCTTTTAACTTTATTGCGGATCCGAGACTAGAAAACGAGATACATTTGCGAAAGCTTTTAGTCGTTGTGGCAGTAGTGAAGCTTCTCCTAAGTTAACAGCCGTGGATTTAAAGCTCGTTCGCATTCCTCTCGTACGTTAGCGTTGTTTAGGAAAAAAAAGTACAAACTTAAAACTGCTTTTTTTTCACAAATCTTCTTCTAATCGCAGGATTACTTCTACGAACATCACACTGTATAACAATTGCGCGAACCAATTAGCGCATCCGGATAGACGACAGCTATTTCGAAGCCATATCCGCGCGTAAGCACCACCGGATAATTGAGCATGGTCGAGTTATCTATTAATAACTCCTATTAACGGCCACTTATACACGCGAGCTGAATTTTTCAGGAAACGAGCTTCCGCTCAATTAGCCAGTGTCATCTTCGCGCTCGGCTGGAGCTGCATCAGCAGGCAAATTCAATTTGTCATTAAAACAAGCCTCCGCTAATCCCTGTAACAAGGTCACACATATATACACTCTAAGTGAGCGAAAATTAATTTCCCTTTCTTAGCAGCAGTCTAATGCAGAATTTCGGAGACGAGAAACGCTGACGGAATTAACGTGCAATAAGCTATTCAGGAGTAATCGCTATTAGCGAGTGCATTTGACGCTCGGCTTAATAGACATTCTATTGTTCCGACGCTGAATAATTCAGTATATTATAATATAATCTACACTAATCCGACTGTGCGAAAAAGCCTAAAAAAGCGAGTCTCAGGCGGGTGAGGAAAAAAAAAATGAGCCAAGGTACTTGGCGTTGCTGCTGCTCTGTGTGTAAGCTGGCGGGTCCGAGGTATAACGCACCCCAGGGGCTTCCCGCCCCCGATTGTCCCACTTACAGCTCGTGTGTTTCCTTATCCGGTAGAGTCTTTTGCCGCTCTCTGCTGCAGTGATGCTATATATGCGCAGTCGACAACGTCTTTTTTTTCCTCTCAAACGCGACGACGCATCATCTCTCCCTGTCTCTCGGAGCTTTCGTTTTTACGAGGATTGGAAAGAAGGAGTCGTATAAAATTTTACGGTCGCACGCGTATCGGACAGATGTAGCTGATATGCTGTAATTCTAACGTGCTTTTTTAGTGTATGGAAGAGAAGTGGATTATTCGCGAGGTACATGCAGTATTATTATTGTGCTTTAGAAGCGTGAGGTGAAGAGATCTCTAGAGAGAACGATCCCAAGACTGTTGGCAGCGTTCCTCGGCGAATCTGTTTCGAATCGTACCGCAATATGTCGTTACACTGAAGCGGTCATTCATACGTGTGGGACAGATCGATGCGTGTATTTGAATACAATCTTAGTTTAAACGTGCACTTTAACGATTTCCAACAGGCCAATACCCGCCATCATGACCAAACAAGCCAGAGGCCCTCCAACGCAATCCCTCTTTCTACTATATATACCTATATATAACGACGGCGTATCACCGTGGCGGCCAGGAGTCATTTGTCTCCTCTGCGGCAGATGCTGATGTCAGTGGCGGCCAAAAAGCCATCGTATCCGAGAAATTCGGGCACGTCTATACCTCGTGGGATAAAGAGAGGAACGAGAAGAGGAGATAAGGCGAGCCAGACGTCAGGGATGAAGGAAGATTTACTCGGACGTAAACAAGTAAGCAGAGGCTGAAAAGATTCAGCTGCGAGAGACAAAGAGACTGACGTATTCTGTTCGAGATAAGACGGGGCAGAGATTTTAATTGTTTTTATTCAAATGCGGCTCTTTGAGACTGACGATCCGAGGAATGAAACGTGATGGGAGTTGCCTTTCGCGATTTAATCTCGAGTATTTTGAAAAGATATATTCCAGGAGGAGCCACGTACAGCAAGTATGATACTTGAGTGCAGCAAACAGCTCGACTGAGAGTAACGAAAATAGACAGTCTCGTTAATTGAATGACGAAAGTTTTTCTTCTCTAAAACTAAAGCGTTATTCGCTGATAAGACGAGTCAGAGTTTACTAGAGCACTAAAAAGAAACATTCTCGCATCGAAATTCTCAAAAGAACAAAGCTCTCATCCACAAAAGTAGAATAGCTATATAGCTGGCATATAAAGCTAGACACGCAAGTCTTAAAAGCGCGTCGTCAAGTGACCGCGAGAAGCATCTCTCGAGGCCCTGGCCCGATTTCAAGCGATAACGCGCGGAAACATCATTCCTGTTGCCAAGAAAATTTTGCTCGTTCTCCTATTAAATTCGTCGCGTGTGCTACTGCGGTCATTACGGTATCAGGCGACACGACGACGAAGCTGTGTGCGTTTGATAACCTCGCTCGGTGGCTGATATTATACCTTCTGGAATCGTCGTCGGCCTCAAGATTATTCCCTGTATTTCGTCACGAGATTAGAAAAGTGTGTTAGGATTTGCGTGATTTCGTCTATATTTTTAGAAGTTAACTGAGCTGTCGGCCGATTATGCTCGTCTGTTACTACTGGAATATTATACGATCTCCATCACTCGAGCGAACGACGTATACACATAATTCGAAAATATAAAATGTGTTTCGTCAAAGCGACTGACTGACGTGAAATTTGATCCATCACTTGGCGAACTGCGTTCGATCTGTAATAACTTTCTGAGAAGCGATTCCCCGTCGCGTTTTTCCTCTTCACGTGTATAACAACTTCACTTCGACGAGTCATTTAAACTTCAGCAAACAATTTAATCGATGCTCTCCTTCTGCAAAGAAAAAAAAGTCGATACAACCGAAGCTGTCAAAAATATCTACTTCCTGGCTCGTTACCTCCAACTGACAATAAGCGCTTCTCTCCGTCGACGCGTCTTGTGCCGTCTCACCCCGTCAATTACTCAACCTCGAGCGTGGGTAAAAGCTCGTTGAAGCTAGAAATTCCGGAGTATCACGACAGCGTAACAATTTTTAAATCCATTCCACGTCGATTCCGACACGAAAGCCATTTTACGGCCTTCAATAATAATAAACCAACATTTTTTTGGCGAAGATTGCTCGTAATCCAATAAGACGACGTGGTTTTCTCGCGAGTGTGTATTGATTGTAAAACTCAATTCTGAATTATTAATGCTTGCATAATTAAGCTGCAAACAAAAAACTCAAATCTCACGCTTCGTTCTCACCTATAGTTTCGACGACGCTACTTGGTATACTTGGTGTCCAACATCAGATTACGTTTAATTACGCTCGAAAAAAAGATTTATTGTCAAGAGAATCAGGAATCTCGTATACGTAAACTCAAGATTAAGCAACGAGACCGAATAACGACAGAAAAGCTTGATAAATAACAACGCGATCAGCAAATCAAGATACAAAAGACCGTGTATATAGAGCCTCAAGAACCCGCGGTGGCCGATACGGATCAAGCTCTTGCAGCGGAAACGAGTGGCGCGCGCGCCGTCATCGATCGGATTACAAATGACACGGAGGCACGTCACTCGGGCGCATGCTAATGCCTTTAAGCTCGCCTCTAATCCGGAAACTCGTAAGAAAGACCAGGAATGCAGAGAGAGAGAGAGCTTTGCCGGCTGACCCCCTCGAAGCTATATACTCGCGGTCTTATATTTGCGGATGGAGACGTCCAGGGGAGCAATGAATATTAATGAGAGGAAAATTCAACGGCCGATGCGATTTTTGAGAAGATAGAGTGGAGCGCATTACGCGAGAGGCCGATGGAGTGTGTTCTTAGAGCTTTGCCTGATATGTCGTGTTAAAATTATCTCGCTGAATCGCGTCAACTTACGCACCTCGAATTTTCAGAGCACTGATTATATCGCTAACAGTAACATTTTTCCAATAACAAAAGCTGTAACACAGATGTGAAAGCCGCATGAATATTGATGAAAAAGAAAACACGATAGTCGACTCACACCTGTGCCAGCGATATAAGAGAAAAGAAAAAGAAACCTCATGAATATTTACAAGTGGCTGCAGAACCTTGATTTATCCCCCTCGTAATAAACCGCTTCGGCGTCGACGAGATTTTTCATTTAGCCGCGAACGGAGAGTATATAAAGTAAGTAAGTAAGAATCGGGAGTCACTCCCACTCGCAATTCCCGGGAGTCATTCGTTCCTAATTACGCGGAAGATCATTAATCTCGGTTATATCTTCGGCCGCACTGCGCGGAGCGCGTTTAATTTCAGCGCTACGAGGAAGTAGTACCTCTAGGTATAAGCGTTATATATATAGCCAGCACAGCCGCCCTTTCATCGCCGACACAATTAGCCCTGGATTTGGAAAAGTATCAATTTCTGTCTGCTGTGATATTCGCAATTTACACATTGTCTATTTTACAGCGAACAAACAACTCGAATCGTCCATTAAAATCAGCGACTGCAGCGGAGTATAAATAAATCATAATCTTCTACACGAGCCGTTGTAATCTCGCAGTCCCGCGACGCGCTCGTCTAATTACAGCGACTCATTACAGCAGGATTACACGTACAGCTGTATACATCCGCCATAAATCGAGCAGCTGATATCTATATACTCACTCTGTCTGGTTATCCTCGAAGGTGAGGCTACCCTCGTTGTGTAGATACTGCTTGCCAGGCTTGGCGGTGCCCTCGACGGTCCGATAGGGTATGACTACTCGTCCCCTGGCACCACTGTAACGGATCACCCGTAGCGGAAACTGGCCGATGCTCTCGATCAGCTCGATGTCGCGCTCCGGGAAGCCGAAGATTCCGCTGTGGTCATCATCCAGGATCATCACCGTCGCCAGACTCGGCGACGCCAGCATCGCCGGTTGCGAACAGTTTGTGAGTCTGTGAAATAATGGAAAAGCGTTAATTGGGTAGGTATTTTTTTATTTACTCTCATTTGTACTCTCTCTTTTATACTTTCATTCTCGAGTTGATTAAAGGTCAGGAAATGTTTATATACGCGGACATTGTGGGCTTGGATATGTTGACGTGTGGGATACAAAGGTTATGTTGGCCGGGTATTGCTGTGTATACTGAGAAAGGCATTGTATTTTGCAAAAGCAACACAAAACGCCCAGTTTTTACAAAACCATTTCACCCGAAAACAGTGAAAAGGTAGGTCTGCTCTTTTCTGAAGCCACAAATGTTACTGAAATCGTAAACAGTTTTCCAGAATTACTGTTTACTTCATTTGTATTTACCAATTCTTATAAGTATTGGAATAACTTAACTCTTAGATATCCGTATTAAAACCTGACAAACTTTACAGATCCGCGAGAGATACAATTAAATCGTTACATATGCAAAATCATAAAGTCGATAGCTAATTATCATCAGCCTGAGAAGCACACACGCCCACAATAATACATCCGTAATGCGAAATCATAACGAGAAAACGAGGGCATTTCCTGCTCTCTTTCTCTTGCAATTCGTCGCGGACGTAAACACGCACACACATATAGCTATATAACAGTCGCGCGACTCTCGTATAACGACCAATTCCGGGATTCAAATTTCCCGCTAACGATATGATTCGCGCGCGCGTCCAGTCGCGCACGAAAAGTCAGTCGGTCGCCTTAAGTGTTCGGTAATGATTTCCCAGTCGACCTACTTAAGCCGCCGCGTATATAACGACAGAGAGAAAGAGAAGCAAAGGCCTTGTCTCGATCGACGCCGGTCGTTATGGACACGAGAGGAAAAAATTAAGCGAAACGAGTGCCAAGCGGCTTTTCTCCTCCTGCGCGACCCTTATCGCCTTATACTTCTATACTCGCGCTCTCGTTTATCTCGGGACTGTGATCGCCGAGGACGACGATGACGACGACTCGTGTATACTTGTAATGTCTCGGCTATCCCTGCATCAATAAAGAAAGGTCCGAGTGTAATAAGAATTTTCTCTCTCCGGTCAACAATTACCAGGTGAGGTTCATTATGAATACGGAAGAGATCGGCAGGATAACAAACGTGTGTTTTTTTTTGTTTTTCGGGAGATTGAGTTTGTACATACATTTGATGTTTGTTTACTTTTACGCTCAACCGAAGTATTATAATTACGAAAGTCGGTAAGTTTTAAGGAGCTCTGATGTGCTGCAGGGTGTTTCAATAAATTCGCAGAATGCAAGTTTGTAGTTCTCATCAGTGAATTTCGAAACTGTTTCGCATAAACCAATTAAATTTTTTCATTCGAAAGACCTCCCATGCGTTATTTGCGAGACGTGACTTTATTCTCCCGAAAACTCATTCGCGCAGTTTCACATCCAGCACACTCGTCACTGTCAGTCTCTCACCTCACGTAAAAGTGCTCGTCCTCCTCGAAGAGCTCGTCGTCGATAACCGAGAGCTTGATGGTCTTCCTGGTTTCGCCGGGCTCGAACCTCAGCGTACCCTTGACGCTCACGTAGTCAGAGCCGGCCTCGGCGGTCCCGTCCTCCGTACAGTAGTCAACGGTACAGGGTCTGTTGAGGTCGCCACCAGTCCTAGTGACGCCGACCTCAAAAGTGCCGACGTTCTCCATGACGGTGTAGTGACCAGGCTCGAAGTAGACCCTCGTCGCGTTGATGTTCTCGATGTCGATGCTCTCGGCCTCGGCTCGCTGCAGCTCAGCCTTGACCTCGCTCAGGTCGCTCTGGGCGCGCTCGCTAATCTTCCGGCTCAAATTGCCAGCGCCGACCATCTTGCGCGTCGCCTGTACCCGGTAGAAGGCCCTCGATTTCGGGCCCTTGCCCAGCACCTCCTCGTGCGCCATCACCTCCAGCTGCTCGAGCGACAGCTGCGGGTACTTCTTGCGCAGCTCCTTCAGAGTCTTGATGTAGTCGCGCCTGGTCTGCTCGAACTCGCGCGACTCCGCTGTGTCGGCATCGGCGTACTTGTCAAGCATTCCGTTGGAATGCTCGTGCTGGGTCTTGATCTCGAGCTCGACGCCGCCGTCCGAGTCGCCGGCTTCCGTCTCGACGATGACGCCGCGCTTGTTCATGCGGTAGCCCTTGTGCAGGTACTTGTAGATGAGGAGACGCCGGTCGGCCACGTAAGCCGTAAGCACCGTAGCCGGGAAGAAGCTGAAGGTGAGCAGACCCTCCCAGACCTCGAGCTCACCGGGACTCGTCACGGCGAGGATGATGTAGAGCCAGACGTAGGCGAAGATACTCCAGGTCGCGGTGACGAAGAATACGCGCAGGTGCTTGATCTTACGATTCTCGCCGTTCGGTATGACGAAGACGCAGAGGGCGATGATGACGAAGAGGTTGTAGGCCGCCGAGCCGACGATCGTACCCGGGCCGAGCTCGCCCGCCTGGAAGTTCTTGGCGTAGATCTCGATGATGGAGAGCAGGATCTCGGGCGCGCTGCTGCCCAGCGCCATGAGGGTGAGGTTGGCCACCGTCTCGTTCCACACGCGCACGATGATGATCTGCGGCTCTTTGCCCTGGCGGCGCACCACCAGCTCTTTCTCCTTCGAGGTGATCACCTCGATAGCGGCCATGAAGCGGTCCGAGATTATCGAGACGCCGATGAAGAGGTAGAGCAGCACCAGGAAGTAGATGATGCCGCGGAAGACGATGTCGAAGAGCTCGAGGTTCTCGAGCGGATACCAGATCGGTATCATCAGGCCCGCCTCGCAGCGCGCCGTGTAGTTGCCCGACATCCTGATGCTTCTTCTTCTTCTTTGTCTCGCACACTTTTCTCAAGATTCTCGGAAGAGCGGGGGAATTCTAATGCTGCAGATGGAGGCCTCGCGGCCAGCTTCGCGCTCGGTTCATGCTGGCGCGTGCGTCCCGGTCTTTTCTCTTGGAATCTTAGGTATTTCCATCCGCCGGATCTGATGTATAGCAGTATCACTCGCGCACTGTGCAGGCTTATTGCTGATCGCGCACGCACTCGTATTATCAGACGCTGCTATGAAATATCATGTCGCTCACAACGCGCGCGCGGGGACAGACGGAGACGGGTAGGTAAACAGACACAAAGAGAGAGAGAGATAGAAAGAGAAAGAGAGAAATAGAAAGAGAGAGAGAGAAAGAGGAAGCGGTGTCTGCGGCGACAGGCTACATCTGCGGTCCTACCGTCTGAGCGGTAACCCGGTGCAGCAGCCGAGGGCTCCGTCGCGGCGGCCGCTCGCGAGCACTGCTCCCCGCATGCCGAGCTTCTCGCAACTCACAGTATGGGCAACGAGCACAAATCAACAACAACAACAACAACAACAGCGGCGGTGGCGGCGGCGGCGAGTATAAAGGCGCGAGCGCAGCGGCAGCGAACGTGAGAGCAGCTAACGACCGGAGCCGCGTTCGAGCGAGCACTGAGCTAGCCGCGCCAGAGAAGCCCCGTCGCTCCCTCTCCTCCCTCCCTCTCTTTCCTATGTATTCCCGCGCGCGCGAGAGAGAGAGCTCTATAGGTGCAGTGTATCTCTAGTTTGTGGGGCGTCGCGGCGTCCCTGCGCAGACGGAGATGGACGGATAGCGCTATATACTGTGTTGTACGTGTACATATACCTATATATACAATACGCGAGGGTAGAAGATCACCGAAAAAGACGCGATGCGGTGGAGGGGTCGGACGACGCCGGGAGAGAGATGAATGGGCTCCGCGCAGATATATACGCGGGATGAAAAATGACGAAGAGAGAGAGAGAGTGCAACAGCAGCGTTGCGGTCGTAAATGTTTACAAAGGACTCCGAGGTTTCAGTGGAATCGTCGCTCGGACAGATCTGAGGTGAGCTTTTTTTTATACACTGGATAGAGAGGAGATGAAAATGCGCGTGGAAACAATGGAAAAAAGGCGGCGAGGTACGTTATTGTTGTAATACAAGGGTGGGGGCGCATGCGCAGGAAGGCTTGTTTTCACCGGTCGCGGCGGCGGGCGTAGCTCGAACAGTGCAGCACGAGGCTGTGCGCTATGCGCAGAGGAAGCGCACCGGGTAGACTACTCCTTTATGCCGGGCGTTGGAACGCGTCCAGAAATCGATTTCAAGGGCGCGTCCCGGATGCAGTGTGTTAGACTTTGAAATGCTTTGCAGGGATTTGCGACTGCTTTTTTTTTTGTTGCGAGATATTTTTGTACTTGTATAGGTGGGTGAGTTTTTGTCTTACCGTACCCGACTTCTACTACTTGCTTCTTTTTTTTTTTTTAGTGTAGATTGATGATGGCGAGTAAATGCGCCTTTCTTTATTAAGATTAAGGAAAATGCGTGTGACTTTTGAAGAGAAAAATAATAATCATGTATTGTTTGAACTAATTAAGTTTGGTGAAAGTATATGCAAGTTTTACAGATGCTTAGTCGGTAATAAGCGCATTTTGTGAAAACTGATGAAACTTGGCAGAGTATCGATTAAGCATTTCGTAAGAATCACTTACCATTGCGTCGTATCTGGCGATTGGATTCCACATTCTGGCGGAAGATCGCGCTAGTGGTGATAGTTTATAATTCGCTTCTGTTATTTGTTTTGCTGAGGTTTTTATTTTAAAAAGTACTGTATTTAAAAGGACGAAATGCATAAGTAAAGGATGATTAAATTACAACAACTCATGAGATTTTTTTTATTATTAATTGATTTATTTCGTGATTTGACAAACATTAAATTTGTATATTCGCAGTTTTTTGTAGTATTCTATACATACATAGACAGTTTATTTAGACATACATATTGCGTATACAGCGTTAATAGAACAACATTATATAGTCAAACTATATTACATTTTAAAAACGAGGTCATTTTTTAAATGTTTCAATGCGCTCAGTTTAAAACTCGTTATCAAATTATTTTGCAGATCTAAAAGTTCTAAAGACTTTGCATCGCTTAATTCTAATTCGTCGATATCCAAAATTTGATTTGAATTCAGATGTAGTTTTTGAAGGTTGCTTTGCCATGACCAGGATTTTAAAGATGCAATTTGATTGTTACTTAAGTCCAGTATTCGTAGCTTTGGTAATTTGTTTAAAAAGGTAGATGATATAAATGTTAATTGATTTTTTCGGAATGATAACATTTCCAGCATAGGTAATTGCGGTAATTCTTCAAGAGATTTAAAAATTAAACTGTCCTTCATGTCATCCATAATCAATATTGTCAAATTTTGTAACATGTTAGTTTTTGGTAAAGTAGATAAGGAGTTACTACTTATGTTTAAACCTGTCAAATTTGGCATAACATCAAAAGCGAAATCTGGGATTTTATCAAAAACATTATTGGATATATCCAAATAAATTAAATTCGTGAGGTCTTGGAATGCTTCAGCTTCAATCGTTCTTGTGTTACAACCAGATATATAAAGTGATTTCAAATTACTTAAACCCTTCAAACACAGAGAATTGCTATTACACTTCCGGCTACTCAATGTATTAAAGTTGTTAAAACTTAGCTTCAAAACTGTGATATGTTGTTGTACTTCAAGATTTTTTAATGAAGTCAATCCAACGTTTTCGAGTAGTAGGTCTGTAACCGTAGACGGTATATTTTCCATTAAATTTTCTGACTTTTCTTCAAAATTATTTTCTGAAAGATCAAGACAAGACAAATTTGGAAAATGATTCTCCAAGTCTGTTGGCACAGAATCTATGTAAATATTTCGGAGAGAGAGATTATTCACATTGGGATAATTATACGTTACTTTCATGTTAGAATATTTCGAAACACAACGATGCTTATTATAATCGAAATATTGCCTCGTTCCGCATCTATTAGAGTAACCGTAATCGTAAGACGAACTCTGCGAGCGAAAAACAAAATTATTGTCCAAAATAAGTGACTTTAATGAAGGTACGCCGCCGAAAGAGAATAGTGTTTCAGTTGTCAATTGATTATTTGCTAAGTTTAAGTATTCCAGATTGGATAGAGAATCAAATGTATTTTCTTCAAACTTCGTGATACCGTTATGTTGAAGCGTCAAACTTTTAACGTAAGGACTTAAAACAAAATTTTTTTTAATTGTTTGCAAGCCCATGTATGAAAAATCTAATTCTACATTACAATGTTTTGTGCTGTTTTTTTCTTCTCGAAATTCACTTTTTTCTGTTGTAACAGTAATGACTGGCTGAGCAATGACTACCGAGAAGTAAATACTTGTTACAAGCAATCCATAAAGTAGATGACACTTTTCCATGATTCAATTTAACTAACTTTTCTGCTTAACAACTATTGCTATACTTTAACGCACTACTATACTCGTATTGTATAATATTTTAGTATTATAAATTAAATGTTTTTGTTACGTGGTATAATTTACAACTAAGCTTTACTTCCAATCTGATCCCTCTATTTATAAAGGCAAATGTGCTGTCAAATGGGTACAATTCCAATTATCAGCTTCCCGAAAGATAGCTTAATATAGAATAATCTATTAAAAATGTGAAGAGAAACTCTGTTTATCTTCCCCAGGCATTGGAATATTATTATCTGTCTTCACATTAACATAATATCGAGGGGATATAATGTCAGATAAAATAAAAAAGGAACTCTGTTTCTACAACTATTAGAAATGTATATTTATGAGAATGTGCATAATTTACAATGTACAAAGCTTAACAAAGTTACAGACACTGCTTCCTCCTAGAAAAAGCTTCGTAAAAATAAACATTTAGGTTTGCTCAAAAATTAATGTGCAAAAATGTAAATTTTGTTGTTCATACAACAACTCTCTAATTCTGAAAGAGTGAAAAATGACTCCTTAAAAGCAAAATTGAGTCACTAATATATGCAAAGAGTGACTCAATTTTAACTCTAAAAGGAGTGATTTTCCACTCTTTAGATTTTACACTTTTTCATATTTAGAGAAATGAAATTGGAGTTATTTGTATGAGAACGGAATATTTTTAAGTGTATAATACATTAGTTTGCAGGAAGCTATCAGAAAAATAATGATAGTCACAATTAGCGTATGTTGATATTCTATACATATACTTTTTGTAATTAACTGCATGTACACGTCTTACAAATCTAGAATTACATTAGCACTCGGAAGATTTTTTATAGAGTCAACTTTTATTCGTGATATCAAATTATGTTTAAGAACCAGTAGTTCCAACGATCTAGCTTCTTTAATAGCTAAATCGTCTAAATTCTGAATTTTATTTGAACTTAAATGGAGCTGTCGAAGGGCTTTTTGTGTATCCCACGATGGCAGAGATGATATTAGATTATTGCTCAAGTCAAGTTTTTCCAAAGACGGCAAACTATTAAACAATGTTGCTGAAATTTTCGTTAGTTTATTACCACGCATTGAAAGATATTTGAGCTTGGGCATATGCGGAAATGTTTCCAAAGATTGAAATAGTTTTTTTGGTTTCATATCATCTAACAACAGAGTCGTCAGGTTTCGCAAGCCTTCAAAATTTGGTATGCTATACAATGTATTGCTACTCAAATTTAGGTTCGTCAATGCAGGTAAATAATCGAATGTTCCGGTTGCTATTCTTCTGAACATATTATTTGAAATATCAAGTTCTAATAAGCTGGTCATAAATCTGAAAGCGTTCTCGTCGATGGCCTTAACAGAACAGTTTGAGATGAAAAGAGATTTCAAATTCTTCATATTCTCTAAACAAAATGTATCAGGATAGCACATGGTACTAGTAAGTCTTACAAATGTATTGTGATTCAAGTTTAATTCCTCAACAGTATCAAAATTTTCGGTTACAACGTGATCTAGTTCTATGTTTTCCAATACAAGATGTTTCACAGTGGACGAAGTATTCTTTTACAATAAACTAACAGATTCAGGTGATAATTTATTTTCTGATAAATCAAGATGCTTCAACTTGGGAAAGTAACTCCTCCAATCATCTGATAAATGTTGCAAAGAAACATTTCGCAGTGAGAGATATTCTAAATTCGCATAAACGTCGGTAACATGAAGTTCGTTATTTGTCAAATAACTCGATTTTTCATCGATCACTTCACTTGCACTAATTGTATTTTCCAACGATTCCTTGTCTTTGTAGGAATTATCATAACCATTATGATCTGAAATAAAAACTTTTAAACTTGATTCTCCGCCATAAGAAAACAATTTGTTCAATGACAGTCGATTTCTTGATAAATCCAAGTACTCCATGTAGAGATACTGGTTAAATATCTTTTCTTCAAAATCTTCTATTTCATTGCTTTGTAGAATCAGGCTTCGCACACATTGAGCATTCGTGAAATTCGCACTTAAACGTCTGAGGCCCGTATTCGATAAGTCTATGGTTATATCACAATTATTCAAATTTTCGGTTTTGTATGCAACAACATTTACCCGAGCGTTAATTGTTAAGAAATGTGTAAAAAGTAATGATACACACTGGAGAAAGCGTACTGAACGCATTTTTCGTTGTTGTTAATTTAAAAACCAATATATAATTTATGTAACAATGATGCGCACAGTTCGAACATACAGACACTTTTGAAGAGATTCTGTGGCAATTACGTTTTTATATACTGTCTGTGATTTTTAGTCATGCTTACAAAAAAGTAGGTTTCCTCATTAGAAGAATGAGCAAATTGCTTGTTTATATAAGTCGAAAGATACCAGGTATCATCAGTTGGCGATACTATAAATTGCAAAAAATTGAAATCTCTGCATCCAAAGTTCAGCTCTCATACGTACTGATAAATTCGTTTAAAAAAAAAGGTGACAAAAAGTATAGGATAATTGTAATTTTTTTATTAAAATAAATTCCGAACACAATATATTTCTCAAATCAATTCTCTTTATCACAACAATAAATATCTTAAATCTCTAAATTAATATACACAATAAATTAAGTAACTTGTCTCATCGCACTTATTTCTTTCCATAATTATTATAAGTGTGCGTAAAGTTGGTCTCCGTCTTCGAAGTGTAATTAAATTTATAATAAATATTTCCGGGTGTGTGTATAATTTCAGGCGGTGGCAGAACGTAACGCGATGCGTTGCACTTTAATTTACAGCTCTCCAGATGAATTTGCGCATACGGACAATATTTCTGTATCTCAGCCTTGACGCTCTCGTCCAGATTATTGTTTTGCAAATAAACTTGCGTCAGCGACGTCGATACGACGAGCGACAGCTGGTAAATGTTTGTAAACCTATTGCTTCTGAGATCGAGGTGAGCTAGTTTCCGCAAACTCTGCATCCATCCATTGGGCAAAACATCGAGCTGATTGCTCGAGAGATCGAGTTCCGTGAGTTCGATGAGATCAGTGAAGCTATTTTCTTCGACGATTCTTATGCCGTTGCCGCCGAGCAGCAGATTTTTTATCTTTTGGCACCATAAGCCACTGAAAGTTCCCCACCTTATCTCGGTCAGTCTGTTGTTGCGTAACGAGAGCGTCTTTAGATTCCAGTTGCCGTTGAAATTCGGCACGCTCGTCAAGAGGTTGTTATCCAAGCGGAGTTGCACAAGACTTCGCAGCGAGGTGAAGGTCGATGGGTTAATCGTCTCGATCATGTTACCCGACAAGTTCAAGCTCGTGAGGCTGAACGAGTCGCGGAAAGCGCAAGCTTCGATGCGCGTAATTTTGTTCTCGGCCAGTGAGAGCGTTTCGAGTTTCGTGGTACCAAGGAGCTTGATCGAGGTTCTGTCGCAGTTCCTGTAGCAGATGGACTGAATGTCGTTACGGTCGGCTTTGAGGGTCCTGAGGTTTTGAATTATGGCAGTACTGATACTGGAGATGTGGTTACGTTCGATGTAGAGGTGAGACAACGATAATGGAACGTCGCGAATGAAGGCACAGTTGTCGATCTCGTTGTCGGACAGATACAAGGACACGAGATTGGGGAAGGACAGTCTCAGAGAAAAGTTTAGTCGTTGAATGTGGTTCTTACGGATGAAGAGATGCTGCAGACGAGGGAAACAACCGGCTTTGCTTATTTCCCTGTAGATGCTGTCACCTGACAGTTGATTTTCCTCGATGACCAGTGTTTCCAGATTTTGAAGGCAGCTGCCGTAGTTGAAGAAGTCGCAAAATGCTAACCTGTTCTTAGACAAGTCCAAATACTGCATATTTGGCACACCGTCGAAGGAGTCAGGTGATACGCGGTAGATGCCGTTCTCTCGGAGGTTTATCGTCACGACATTTTTGCTCTCTATGAAACCTGGGTATGGGTTGGGTACCACTGGAAGATTCAATTTTGGCAGGTTCAAAATGTATCCGTTGTTGTTGAAGTACTGGTGAAATTCCGATGTGTCATTCGACTCGTAATTGGAGTTGTAATCGTAACTTATGGAGTTCTGTATGTTTCGCAGCGGAAATTGAATAGGTCTAGCTGATTGGATATCGATTCGAGCGTTGGCTATGCCGATGCACAGTAACAAACTGATGAGTCGAAACATTTTCTTTTAACCTGCAAAAAAATACATTTTTTTTATCGTTATTTTACTGTGTAGGTTTGTTTTTAAAATTAATCAAATTAAAATAGTTATTTCGAATAAAAACGTACGTTTATACACCTACGAAAAATTGCTAGAATGTATTTTAAGATGCTTGACCCACGGATTCCGTACCCGAACTGTGACAAAAAGTTATTGTGGACAACTTATATGTAAGGTTTCAGGGACAAATTTCTTAACGTTAAATTTTCCCATACGCGTCAGTTCAATTTGATTAAATTTGGGTTTTCAAGAGCAAGTGTCTTGACGAAACGATTCGTTCCGGGTTATTATCAATGCGATATACATTAGCGCAGCCAAGGGCGTATAGTGCATAAAAAAATTATCTAAATACTGGATTGATTTTTACACTGTGTCAATAAAATGCGATAAGTATTAAATAATTATGACGTACTTTTACTCTGAAAAATATGAAATTTGCATACAGTTCTGTTGATAAAAATAATAAACAATCAAAATGAGAAGGAAAATTATGTATCATCCATATTTTATATATATTTCTATTTGCATCAGAAAACTTGCTTTAATCTATTTTTGTAGAAACAAAGTTAACATCCAATAAAACAAAATCTGAAAGGTCAAGGTGCAAATAGGTAACATTTTTTAATTTTTAAGAAATCCATAAAATTCTAGAAGCATTAATCAGCGAACAAGTTGCTTACTTAGCTTTCTTCTATAAATATTGTGACATTCTAAAGGGCATCCCTCCTCCAAAATCATCGACTCGAGTGATGATATATGCGAACACATAAGCTTATCGACGACATTGCTCAGTTACGTAAACGCGTGCTTCAGAAGTAAGGAAGATACCTTTTCTTAAAAATAACCATTTTTATTCTAATTGGCTCTTCTTATTGGACACAGTAGAATTGTTTCTCTTATTCAAGCGCATCTTTCGTTAACATCATTGGCGAATAAATATAAATGACGTAAAAATTCAAACGTATTTGACCAATGGCGTTTCGCGTCGATAACATATACACGCAATCTGTAAACGTAGTTGTTACTAGCACATAAGTCGGGGAACCCCAGACATTGTTATATGCAAAACCTCGTCGCCAAGCACAAAGACGACATCTGCTAAAATCGTGGCGGCGAACGCGAGAAGTATTATTTATTCCTCTTTACCGCTTCGGCGATCATATACATATGCAAGTATAGTGCAACATATATGTATTATACGTATAAGACATGCAGTTAAAGATAAGTCGTACGATAAATGAATATCTGCAAAAATGCTGCAAATGGTGATTTGCGCAGCAAACTGTAAGATATTAGTTCGACGTGGATGCAAGTGCTCATTCTCATTCTAAATAAATTATTTCATTATACTTTAATCTCGAAAGAGTGTATGTATGGGAAGTCATAAAAAAGATTTTAGAATCAAAATTTATTTTCATACAAACATTATAATATAATCTTACAAAATAATAAACTTAAAAACCTACGAGCGATAACATACACAAAGCAATAAATAAATAACTCATTCAGACATCGAAATCAACAAGAACAATCGTTACGAGACACTATATTATAATAAAAGCTCCTCGCCTATAATATCATTCATTATTGACCCATCTCATGTAAGTCTCGTTTCTCGCTTTAGCCTCCTGATCGTCGCATCTGGCATAGCAGTCGGAGCGTCCGTGCGTTTTATCGCTGCAGTCGTGGTGCAAATTTATCACGACGTTCGGCGAGAGTTTCGACACAATCGTGCCGCTGATATGAGTGACCGGATTGTTCTGCAAGTGTATCGTGTTGAGGAACGGCGCGGCGCCGAGATTCATCTGCTCCAAACACTTGAATCTGTTGCCGCGCACGTCGAGAGTGCGCAGGTTCCACTGCCACTTGAGCCAGTCGCTGGGTATGAAGTCCAGTCCGTTGTCGGACAGGTCGAGTTCGTGAAGGTTCTCCATTTCCTCGAGAGAACCGGCCTCGATGCTGGTGATCCTGTTACCACCGAGACGAAGACACCTGAGTGCTTTGAGGCCTCTGAAGTTCTCGCGTCTTATCGCCTGGAGCTTGTTGCGTCTGAGAGATAAGCTTGTAAGCTTGAGATTGTTGCAGAGGTTGGGTATGACTCTCAGGTGGTTGTCGTCGAGGTTAAGCTCTTGCAGTAATGACAAACGCTCGAAGGTCTCGCGCTTCAGCTCCTGCAGGTTGTTCTGAGCGAGGTTCAAGGTCACGAGACCGGAGGCGTCCTGGAAGGCGCAGCTCTCGATCTCTGAGATTCTGTTATCGGATATAGTCAAGGTGGTAAGCTTGTACACGCCCTCGAGTCGGAGGGAAGTGGTATCGCAGTTGCGGTAGCAGACAGATCGGATGATGTTGCCGTCGAGATGTAGAGCTTCCAGGTCCTTCATGATCTTGCAGTCCAGGCCGCTGATGAGATTACGCTCGAGGTAGAGGTGGGTTAACGTGGGAGGCAAGTCATGGATGAAGTTGCTGGTGTCGATCTCGTTGTCGGAGAGAAAGAGGTGGGTGAGCACGGGAAAAGATCGCCTCAGCGAGAAGTTCAAGCCTCGTATGGAGTTCTTACGTAGATAGAGATAACGCAAGGCCGGAAAACAGTCGGCCTTGCCGATGACCCTGTCGATGTTGTCAATGGGTGGCCGGTTGTCCTCGATGATAAGCGTGACCAAGCTTGGATGAGACGTGCCGAAGTTGAAAAAGTCACAGAACTGAATGCGGTTCCGCGACAAGTCGAGGTAGCTGAGACTGGGCAGCTTATCGAATGAACCTGGAACCACCTGGTAGATCTCGTTGGAGGCAAGGTTGACGCAGCCGACCATCGAACTCTCGATGAAGCCAGGGTAGGGGTTGGGCGGTGACGACATTGTCAAATTCGGAAGATTCAACACGACTCGTCGATCAGACACCTGTCCGCATTTGCCGACCGTCAAGTTACGCTCCACGAAGGTGTCCATGTTTATCGACTGATGAACGTCCCGAAGTGGAAAGTGGATGGCTCCTGGCTCGAAGTAGTGGTGGGCCGAGGAAAAATCGAGGAGAAACAAGAGGAAGATCCACGCCGCCATGGTGTTGCAATCTGCGAACGTTGTTTAATAAATTATTTGAAGGATATCATAATATTTGGATTGCTAAGGTTATTACTTATATGAAAATGAATTTCAATGCGAATAGTCTATTATTACTGCAGTGAACTTGACAGCTATTATTGTAGAAATAAGATTTTTTTTCGTTAAAAAAAATTATAAACTTACGAGTGACTTTAGCGTTGATGGTCTCCTTGGACGATCACATGAGGAATGCAGTTGTCTATTAATTTCGAGGCTTTTATGTATTAGAGTCGAGGAATGTTTTGTTTTGTGCATAGACATCTGATACGGATTTTTATTTGAAATTAAGCCACGAAAGTGGCAAGGCTGTCTGTATCTCAGGAGTGAAGGACGCATTGTTGACGAATTCATTCATAATTGCGCGTCTTAATCGTATGATATATACTATAGTGATATGCAAATTAAAAAGGGTCTTTTATAAATTTGCAAACTAAACTACCAAATTTTCTATTCTTTGTGAAGTATAATAGTTTAATACTATGCAACCAAGATAATACGGAAAAATATAAAAATCAGTAATTAAGGTGAATTTGAAGAAAATCAAAGATATTTTGAACACACATATTTTTTGTAAACTTTTTATCAAAATAATTTCTAGAAATAATAAATCTCGTAAATCTGAATTATAATAAAGTATTCACTGTGACTTTGACCTAAAAATCGTTTGATACGATATCAAATTAGACACCATCAACGCTTGGGTTATCGGAGATCATGGCTATAACACAACGCAATTGTTTTAAGTCGTATTAAATTATTTTACTCAATAAACACAAACATTGTTTATAATATTTATTCATTTTTTATACAACACTCTATCACCTCATGCATAATGCATATAATATCCTACGCAAATAACAAGTATTTGGTATAAAATAAAGATGTTTACAATGATAATGACTATAACAATGACCTATATTACACGAATCGATGATACAATAAAATTATCGCTGCCCTCTCTCTATCCGCAGCACAATCTTATACACGAGAAAGCTAAACATCGTTGTCACAAATTACTTCATACGTTTACTCACAAAACGTCGCTTATTTCATTGATTTCATCACAGTCGCACTTACACACATCAGTGCTCGCCGCGATCTGCTGTCGTCCTCCCGACTGATCGTTAACGTCAAACAATACAAGTGTAACATTCGGAATATTTCTAAAGCCGCTGTACAAAAATCCAGCGTGAATCTCGCTGATGGAATTATTCTGCAAGTACACCCGCTGCAGTTTCCCGTAACTCCTCATGCTGTTGAGTTTCGCATCAGCCAATCTTTTCAACCGATTTCCGTTAACGTACAAGTACTTCAAATTCGTCAGATTCAACAGCCACGCGTTTGGAAAACTCGTCAATCTGTTGTTGGAAAGATCGAGAACCTCGAGCAAATTTAATTTCGCAAACGCACCAGCCTGCAGGCTACCGATTTTATTGTTACTCAAGTCGATGATCCTCAATTTCACGAGATCGGCAAAGGACTCGTTGTTCACGGATTCTAATAAATTACTGCCAAGCGACAAGTACTCCAACGCTTCCGATCCGTAAAAGTCCGGCATTTCACTGAGAAGGTTCTCGTTCAACGAAAGATTGCGTAACGTCGACGTCCTCTCGAAAGTGTTCTTTCTGATGCTGTCGATCTGATTGTGCGACAGGTCGAGATCGACGAGGTAGTCGCAGTCGTCGAAGGAATCGGGTTCGATACCGGTCAGCGAATTCTTGGCGAGAGACAATCGACGTAGTACGGAAGCCCCTTCGAGCACGAGAGCCGACGAGTCCCGGCATTTTCCGCAGAGTCGTGAAATCTGATTACCGTCGAGAATCAATTCCTTTACCGATTCCAAAGTGCTGGCGTTCAAGCTCCGAAGACTGTTGTTCGCAAGATCGAGAGTCTCAAGACTCGTAGGCGCGTCGACGAGGAAAGTTAGATCGGAATCCGCGAGATTGTTCGACGACAGATAGAGATGTGTTAATTTCGGGGCGAAGCTGAGCGACGAAACGTCTTTGAGACCGATACCGCGGAGATACAATTGCAACAAACGGGGAAATCGGTTGACGAAAGCGAGAGTCGCGTTCTCGGTGTCGGGAGGAAACGCGTTATCGTCGAGGATTAGAATTCGGAGGTGCGCGTGATTGTTGAGTTGAGCAAAACTCGCGATGTCCAGCTTATTCCGAGCAAGATTGAGGTAGAGCAGATTGGGCATGAGTCGGAAGGCGGTTGGCGAGATATCGGTAATTTCGTTGTCCTCGAGGCTTAGGCAGGTGACGTTTGGACTGTTGGCGAAATCCGAGTCGATGTGCTGCAGTCCGACGTTACGGAGATTCAGCGATAAGCTGCCGTGCATGTCTTCGCACTTGCCACCGGTCGCCACGTGCGATTGACCTTTTGGATTCTCGGGTGCGGTCACGAACACTGGATTGTTGTAGGCATTTGCAATGTCACCGGTATTACAAAGAAGGAGGATAATTGGCAGCATTGCGAAAGACATCTTTTTTTATGGATTCTGAAATAATTCGTACAGATGTAAAACGATTTGTTAAAATATATAGGTACTTTGTATATTAGTTTTTTTTTAATAACTATCTGAGCAATGTACGTGTTATTATTACAAGTAATTATACTGGTGTAGATTAATCGTATTGCGATTTCACGTATATTTGAAAATTAGCGTAAGAATCGTTTTTGCTATTAATTTTATTATCAATTGCTATTATAGAGGTATATTATTTATGCCAAATTATCTAAAATTGAAAATGTAGATTTCAACACGATTCAAACTTGATTTTATAAATAAAGAAAGGAACAGCTACATACCTTAGTGATACTGATACTCGATCAAGAACAAAATTTAGACTGGGCAGTTTAGGTAAAAACGCGTCGCTCATATACCGGAATCCGCCTGCATTTGATAGCCAAGCATTTACTTTAAAATGCGGAATAAGCTTTATAATGTCAATTTAGCAAGTTTTAGTAATTCTTCTTTTAAATGACTCAAACTCGCGAAACTTACTTTAAGATTAATCGGTTAATGAATGACCAAATTTAATTAACTAAAAATTAGATATATGGCATTAACAAAAATATTGATGCACAATGCACAAATATTGATGGTTTATTCAATAAACAATCTTATTTATATTAAATGACAGTATATATTTATTGTTGATTTTCTTACAAATATACAGCAAATTATACATTGACAAATACATTATTATATACTTTATGTAATAATCACATGTTTGTTTTTACGCAGTCAATTACAATTTTAAATAATATATAGTTTAATAAGCACAACAGTAAAAAGTTTAAAAAATTCATTCAACCATAATACTGACGAGAATATTTGTCCTCGTCTTTTGTACAAGTTTCGATAAATTCAAAAGTTTCATCGAAATTGAGCGTTATATTCTCGGGTACATTCAGCATAGCTTGTCCATGCATTATTTTTATTTGATTAGACAAATATACATTTTTCAATATTGAGAATTCACTCAAAGCTAGACTACTAAACTCTCTAAAATGGTTTCCCGTAAAATCCAATTCTTCTAAACTGAGCAGTGGTGACATCCAGTCAGCGGGTAATACAGATAATTTGTTGTTGGAAAGTGTTAATAACTTTAAGTTTTCTAAACCTACAAAAGCTTCTTGATCGATGGAAGATATTTCATTGTCGTGTAAATACAATGATTTTAATTTAGGCATTTTGGCAAAATTTTTAGCTACAATACTTTTTATTTTATTACAATTTAACTGTATTGATTCCAACTGCGTTTCGCTGCTGATTGGAGAAAACATTGTAATGATATTTTTTTCCAAAATTAAAGTTTCTAAATTGCCCAATTTATCAAATGTGCCACTTTGTATGATTTCTATTTCATTATTTGAAAGATTAAGAAATCGTAAATTTCGCATAGTGTCGAGTGCATTTAATTCGATCAATCTTATATTATTGCTAGACAAATCCAAATTCATAAGCGAAGAAATGTTAACAAACGCAGTAGATGATATTTCGCTTATGCGATTCGAAGCTACAGATAAATACTCTAAACTGGGTAAATTTTCAAGATGTATTTCTTCCAGTAGCTCACCGTTATAGGAATGTTCTGCAATAAAAAGTCGTTTCAAACGTGGCAAATCTTTCAGTGTTATTGAAGCTAACCCATGACCCGACAGATCTAAATACTCTAACGTATTTGGAAGCCAATCAAAATTATCGCGTTGCAACGCATTTCCTGATAAATATAAATGCGTTAATGACGGAAAGGCGTCTTCCAATACATTTTCAATATAATATATACCATTGTTTTTTAAAAACATTTTTCTAATTTTAGGATATTTTCTTCTAATATATAGACGTTCTCCAGCGCTAAAGGCCCCATTCAACACAAGAATTTCTAATTCTTCTAAATTGTTAAGAAACACATTATTTATGTCAAATCTATTATCAGATAGTTCTAAATATTTTAAATTTGGTAAATTGTCAAACGCACTAAATCCTACACTTTCAATTCCGTTAGCTTGAAGATTTAAACATTTTATCAGTGGGCTTGATAAAAATCTGTCCTTAATGTTACTTATTCTTAAGTTTTCGAAATCAATTTCTAGAGTAGTATTGGCACATAGAACATCATGCTCTGTATTTTCTTCTTTGGCTTCAAAAACGATAGACTCTGCGTGAACTGTTCCGGGATAAACTAATAACGCTCCTACTAGCAGACAGATAGTTGTGGACGTCATGGCTATTGATTTTTCAGTGTTAAACAAACAATATCATTTTAGTGATTGATTTATAAATAAAATAATAATTAAATAACAAACTATTTTTTATTCAGGTATTCACACTTATGCAAATGTTGCGCACAAAACATAATGTGATAAAATGAATGTGTATAAAATATTTTTTTGAGCCCTAAAAGTATTATATAATTAAATGACTTTAAAAATGTATAAAAACTTACTCGTGTGAAGCAACGTAAAATCTTCAATCCACTTTATAAATCCTACTATGTACTGCGGTCACCCTCTTGTTGCGATCGAGCTCTTATATAGACAGGATAGAGAGCTGATAACTCCTGTATAAAGATATTCTTTGTGCAAAAGATGAAACTTCAGCACTTATTTATCAAGTTATATAAACAAACTCTGTATATGATTTTTCGAGATTTTTGAAAATATTATCGCGATTTGTGAATTTATAGAGCAGTACGATATCATAAATACTTGTATCATTTTTAGACTTGTTATTTTTGTATTTGGCAAAAAATCTATCGTACAATTTTATATGTAATCTATAAAGGTTTCACAAATTATTATCTGCAAATTCACCAATAACTAATCAAACTTGTGATTCTATAAAGATAAATCTTGAAACAATTTGCAAAACAATTTTAATTAAATTATAATCATTTCGAAGAATATGAATAGCAATTTCGTTTATACAATATCTTTGTTTGTAAATATTTTTAATTTACATTTAAATGGCTCCGCTTAATTTAGCCATCTACCAGCAAAACGCTGTACTAACACAGCGTTTCTGTTTTAAAAAAAAATATCTATGTCAGTTATTATTTGTGTTATTAAATTAGAGCCTAACTCGTATCAGTATTAAATATAATTTGCAGCGATGTCAAGCGTTATACAAGTTAAAAATTGACGTTATATGAGAGTTTCTCTAACTGGATCGAAACATATAGATGCCTTTATGTAAACTGATGCATATAGACCGATAAGTTTTTTTTATCTTTCCTTAATCCATGCTAATACAAAATATAGGTAAGTAGCGCAAAACCGCTTTCGACTGGTTTCAGCATTTTATGGACAGTGTATGTTCAGAATGGAATAAAAAATCGATCTTATATTTACAAAACGAACAAATTCATAAAATTAATGACTACCTATAGATATTCAAATCGTTTCAGCTGTGTAAAATTAAAGGAAGTAAACAGAGTTTCAAAATATAATGCAATGTCATCATTGTTATGCACAGCGATAAATATTAAGCTAATAATAAGAGCTCGTCCAAAACAAAATTAAATTCCCCAATTAAAATGAGATATCCCAAACAACAGATAAAAGCATTATACATTCAAAAACCGTTATTAGAAAAAAAAATTAATGAAACACTCCGCCCAAGCAAAAAAGGCATCAGTATAAAAATATCTCCTCTCTAAGCCAAAAAAACAGGAAGAAACTCATCGCCGCGAACCCGATAAAAAAAAATATCAATTTCATTTTTTGTTCCCCACTAAAAGTCAACTACTATAACAACAGTGAAATTACGTGGGCCGATTACAAGTCGGCGCGGAACGAATACCTAACAGCTCGGTTCTCTCGCAATAACAGACAATCGAAAGTCAGCCAGTCCAGGTGAACGTGTTTCTTTCCACTCGGTTTTCCATTGTTATCTCTCATTATCGTGGAGATATTAGAGCGTTGGTGTGTGGCGCTGCACAGCGACACGCAAAACACGTCAAGGTGTACCGCCGCCACCGCGAATGGAAAGGCGCGTGTCAGGAGTCGCGCGCAGCAATGTTATTATAATATACCTATAGATATATATTGGCTCTGCGCGATATATGTGACAGTCGTGTGCGCGTTGGCAGCTGCGCGATTAGAATTCTTGAGAGACATATGTATATATTTGTGTTTTGTTACGAGAACGGTCAGCTGGCTCTTGTTGCCGACAGTCAGTTTTGTTCTTTTGCAAGTGTGCTATTGTGAAAAACCAAAGGCTATTTTGTTTAACATCGCAGTAGATCTACAAATTGATGTTGATATATGTTGTACATGCGATATGAAAATTCTGGTTTTCATAATTCACGATTAACTCTTCAAAGTTAATAAACCGCGATTAGCGTTATTAACAAAATACAAAAGTTTAGGTATTATTCCGTTTGCCTGAACGACTGTCGAACAATGAATGCTCAACGATCCACTCCTCTGATTTCGGAGCAAAAAATTAAATGCCGCAACATTGAATAGCAGTAACGTGACCGTCAGTCCGGTCAATAACCGGGACGTATTATCCGCCGTATAACCACACCGCGGAGAGCAGAGGTAAACCTCAAGACCGTGGCAGCAGTTAATAGAGAAGGAGGAAAAGAGAAGGCACATACACAGACAGCAGGTGATGTTTCGCTCGCGCGAGACACTTCCTTCGCGATCACCCGAGCACGACTCCTCGTCCGTTTTTTCTCTTCTCCTTCTCCACTTCTTTAACCCGCAATAAACCACCTACACAGCTCCGATTCCAGACACAAGGTCTATATACCTACAGCTCTCCGAAGAAGAAGTCGAAAAGGACGTTCTCGTCGCGCGAGTTGATCTCTCCGCGAAGAAAAATGCATCAGCAGCCAACGACTACGTCGAGATAAGAGAGGACACGGCCAGGGACACAGCGTAAAAAATCTTCGTCGTACGAATTTCCAGGTGAGACAATTCTTGTGATGCGCGTCAGGTGAGATTTACGTAATCCCGATGCTCTCCTGTGTGTGCTGACTAATGCGGAATCGAGAAAATTGGGTCTCGCGAGCGAAAGCTAACCTGCTGTCTCTACTTACCTGTGGTTCGTGAAAATTGACGTTCCATTGTGTCGTGCCATAGAGGAACTCGCGACGAGCGAGTGAACGAGTCCTTGTGTGCGTTCGTAGAGAGTGACTGCTTCGGAATTTGTTACTGTCTTTTTGTTAAGGACTATGTTGAGAAAGAGAGATAGATATTGTGGATTTATTGAATGCTCAGCTGTAGAAAGTAGAGCAGAGAGGAGAGATAGATATATATATGTAGAGAGGATTAGAGAGATCTTTGCATTATTCGGATGAGGTTTGATGTTTACGCACTGTTGTTTTTCTTTTTGATCACAGTAGGACGTCATCATGGCTATTCCACCGCTGGTAAGCTCAACGCCACCACCTCTGGACAACTTTGGAGAGTCGGATGAAGATGAATTTGGAGACTTCACCACTGCTGGCATTGATGGTAAGATTGTTTCTTTTTTGTTGCTGCAAAGGTGTTCTCGAAACTTTCTTTCCTCATCTGAATGTTTGCTTTTCTTATTTGTCAGGCTTATCTGTGGCATCGGATTCCCCTCAGAAGGTTCTGACTCCCATGCAGACTCCGACACCTTCTCTATGCGGTACGCCAAAGGTGAACGGTGTGGCGAGTGATTCGCCAACAGTGGTTACAACAGCCAAACCCGCTGATGTCATCCAGAGAACAGCAACCGAGGATATTCTGATCGTGGAAAAAACTAACGACATAGTGAGCCGCATAGATTTAGATGATAGGACAGATAGTGGTAGCGTTAAAAACAGTGGCTTTGATCGTAACAGTTTATCTCGCATTAGCGATTTAGATTTGCCTGACAGCGACGACGCGAAAAATCTCAAGAGCAATAGTGATAGTTTGAACCACATTCAGGATGGTTTTGATGAGAAAAGTACTATTAATAACGATGTAGTAAGTAGTAACAATAGTAGCTTAGATGATAGTGGTAAAACGAACAGTGAACTCGAGGATTCTTTGAGCAATCTTGAAGTTAACGATGAGCCAGAACCATTGAGTTTAATTTTGGATGATCCAAATAGCATTTCAGATGTACAGCAAAATTTAGACGATGATTTTTATGACTACGAGCACTTCAAGGATCCGCTAGAACAGGATAGTCCTGCTAGAAATAAACCAGCTATTGGATTGACACTTGAGTTACAGGAGCATTTTCAAGAAACAAAAGTACAAAATGAAATATTCATGACACACAATGTGTCCTCTATTGACAAGTGCGATGACAGTGAGGAATTGTCCTCTGTTAAAAATGGCACTCAAGCCAAATTGTGCATTGATTCCGATCTTAATAATCATATCAGCCACGATCTAGAAAACCCATTAGAGTTTTCTACTTTTTCTCTGGAAGAAAAACAAGTTATGGATGGTGAATGTGAAATGGTTACAAATTATCAATTTGGTGGCTTATTAAGAGAATCAGTTATTAATGAAATTAATTTTGATGATGTTAATTCGCAATGCAAAACGACAAACTTTGCTAACTTTAGCTTAAGTTTCGACGATGAAACTGTTCATGAAAAATCAAATCTAGATTGTAAATTTGTAAATAATACCTTAGACGTCAATATGGACAATGATTGTCCCAAAAATATGCAAAGTGATTACATATTAGACAGCCAAGTGGATGATAGTTTTCAACAATCAAAAGATGATTTTGGTGAATTAAAGACTGCTGACATTATTCAGGAAGATTATCCAAGTTCTACAGATGCCAAGGAATTCGAATATGCAATAAGTGGAGAAATTGGTAATCTTGAAATTGCTGTGAAAGATAGCTACAGTTCTAGTAATGAAATTGACTGTGATTTTTCTGATTTTCAACAACCACAAACCTTTTATGAAGAACCAATATTTCAGAATGGTTATACTGATAATGATAATGACAGTCCACATTCAAATCAAACAAGTGACAAATCAGCATATTCCACTAATAATTACGTAGATGAATTTCAATCATCACTGCCGAATTTTGAAAATGTTTCTGCCAATGATGAACTTTATGAAGTCAACAAATTTCCGTCTGATACCTGTGCCACATTTGAAAACGTTGCAACTGATGGAATAGAAGATAGTTTTGCAGAATATCAAACAAGAAACCTGGATGAAGACGAAGAATGTGAAACTTTTCAATCGGCACCTAATGACGATGACAATGACGATGATGATTTTGGTGATTTTGCAGACTTTTCAAGTGCTCCAGTTGAAAAGATACATACAGACATTAACTCAAGTCAAGCTATAGAAAAACCTGAAACACAGACCTTTAATGACGATACAGTAGATGATTTTGATGATTTTGCTGATTTTGAATCTTCCGCGCCTGTAGTTGAAAGACCAATTGTTAGTTTAAAAGAATCTATGTGTCGAATAGAAAATAAGAATGTAAGTTTAGTTTTTTATTTTTTCTATAATTTTTAGAGTATACAATATAGTAAACATTTTTCCTATTATTAGAAAAGGCTTGTTGTCATTATATTGAACAATAGTATTGAATTTTAATGTTCATCTTTACGGATGTAATCTGAAACTGTTACTAAGATAACCAATGTTATAATTTACAGGCTGCAAATAAGATTGAAGATATAGTTACAAATATGTTTCCTCCAAGTACTGAGAATTCAGAAATTGATTTACAACCTTTAATACTAAAAAGCGACAAAATATGGAAAAATATTAAAAGTGTTGAGGAAACTAACGCTCTCACTTATCAATGGTCAAACAGTAGTAGTAATAATGCACTCTTAAACGCCTTAGGCATTGACTCTCGAAATATTGTAAATATTTAGTCATTTAATTTTGTATTCAATTTAGTATATCATATTGAACACTAATTAATTTTATATTATTATTTAGTTATTTGGACCAAGGTGGAACCCAAACATTCCAAGATTTGCAGCTAATTTAGGTTTTTCTCCTTTGGAACCTGTTAAGGCATCTGCTGACTCTCAACATACTACTATGTCTTCAAATAGATCGCAAAGTTCTATAGCCACAGAAGTAAGTATTTTTTTTATTAAATTCGTCAAACTTAAAAATGAGTTTGTGAAACCAAATAAAAATTTAGTTTCGTTCAATATTATAAGTTAAATGAATCAACCTCAGAATAAAAAACATTCAATAATAAAAAATCTTTTGAATAACGAAACAACAAAACGAAACTGGAATTTCATTTGAATGTCAATTAGAAATAAATATCACTAATACGTGTATAATACTGATAAGTAAATTTGTGATAGGAGGTCCCTGCTGCACAATTTGATTGGAATAGTTCAGGATTAGTGAATCCATTAGATGGGAGTAAGTATTGTTAACATAGTATAACTAGGTCATAGTTGCTTGATAAATGTACACCATTACTAATTCATTTTTTTATGCCTGAGTTTTGTTTATATCCTTGGTTTTATCCTCTATTCCGTTGGTTTATTTTTCATCTGGTATTAGTTTTTGTGATTCTGCTGTGGTGTAAATTTATGTGTAATTAACGATACAGGTGGCGGGTTATCTGCACTTCTACCACTGGATCTATTATGTCCATTTGATCCCTTACTAACATCCCATTGTTCCGCTCATTCCGAATCCTATCATCATCATGCTGCTTCTGCCAGGACATCCATATACAACTGTAAGTGTTTGAGCTAGTCTTCCTTAGTATATAAATTTGTTGTATATAATATTAGTAAGTTAGTCCTCCCAATTGTTTTGCTCGACAAAAGAAATTAGTAAATCGCAATAGTAATAACACATTTTATCTAATGTATTGACAATGATTTATCAAATTTGTACATTGATAAATGTGTTCTAGAATATATGGTGTACTTTTCTTTTATAAGTAAGGTTAACTGATTTTTTATTAATTTAATACATTTTTTAAATAGAAGAAAACTAGAGCCACGATTGCTTTATAACAAATGATAGAAGCGAATGGGGATTTTTAAACAAAATTTAATTTCTTGCTAGTAATTGTTCTGAAATTAATAAATACTTTCTTCACAGACGCTACCGAAACCAGTTCCTCTCAAGATCACAAACAAGCACAATCAAGTAAATCACACAGGTCAGGTAGTCATCAAACCACCAGTCCACCAAAACATCAGAAGCAACATCAATCATCCAGAATCATCGAACCATTGCCCGGACCAAGTACAATAGACTGGAAGAAAACTGATCCAGAACCAAGAGTAAAAAGTGAAATGCAGAAGACTTCAAAAACCTCTCAAACTAACAAACCGTTCCTAGTAAGCAGCAGCACTAGTAAGTTAGATTCTGCGAGATCAGAAACTAGTAGATCCGATGTGCACAGATATGAGCAGCCTAGAAAGTCTTCTCTAAATAAGAGAGAACACTTACAAAGTCCTGACCACGTCGTATTAGACAGATTTGGCAGGCCGATGACGGTAAGAACAGAAACAATGAAGGTACTGAAACAGCTACCAGATATATCTTTTCTTAGCGCAAGGACGTTACTTTACAATCCTGAACAAAAGCAAATAGTTCCAGACTTGGGCGCAATGATAAATCGTAAGATGCCTGGCTGAGTAACATCGGTCTGAATACAAGTTTGAAAGGAAAAAAGGGCAACTAATTTCTGAATTAAATGGACTAATGATTTTTGTAGATACGGGCTGATATGTACAGTTTAATTACTTTTTAAATGATCAACTAAAAATGTATACACTAAAGTATATAGTATTTTATTATTTTTATACATAGCTGTGGTGAACACTTTAAATACTAATATTTTTTATTAGTACGTTTGACTAAAATATAATTTTAATTTCAATGCTCAGCCATCTCTACTATTGTTAAAGTATTACTTTTTTATATACTAATCTTGATCAATTATTATTTTAATAAATATTTTATTATATAATTTCATAAATAGTTAGTGTTTTGAACATTGTTAAAAAAATGCTATTCAAGTTATTGATTATTAAAAAAAAAAAGAAACAATATGTATTACTATAAACTGAAAGTAATTTTACTATCGCTTATAATTTGGCTTTTTATATTACTGTTTAGTTAAGCCCGTCCCTGATGAATTTTAACAATCGAATATTAAGGAAGTGAAAAAATACTTCTAATACCTTTCAAACGTGTATTCAGACCTGTACCCGATGTACTGCTCTTCCGATAAAGAAATCAATTTTTCACCTCCGTTTACGGTCCTTATGAAATAAAAAAATATAAAGTTTTTATTCATAAAAGTTCTCCATTGCACCTAGAGAAGTTATATCTGACATTCCATGAACTCCGTAGACCTTGTGATTCCTAGCGCGATTGACAAAACCTTTATCACTTTATAAGACTTTAAATTTTTAACATTTATCAAAGACATCGTGCATAGGTTGATTTTTGTCAATTCCGGAATGCTAGTAAGATTTTTGTACGTTGGTACTTATAATTTACAATCATAAATATCAATTAATCGCTTGTATAGATTCTTAAGTGGATGATTGCAAAAAATTCGGTCGCCTTAAAGTACGAGCAGGCCCCCTTTATTATATTATAAGTATTATAATATACATGCAATCCTTACATCGGCGTTTACTTCAAGCGCCAACTTATCTTAAACATAATTATTTTATACGAAATGCGTTTTTATGTAATATTTTAGGAAAATGTAAACCGAGTTTTTTGTCATATTTCAGTTGACCAAGTTAGAGAACTTTAGAACTTTAAGGCGAATCCGTCGAGTTTATTTTAAGTTCTAAAAGTTTGGTCCATGTTCTAGTCTACTGAAGTGTTGTACAGTAACATTAAAAGTATTGCGTATTATTGTTTCGATGACAGTTATAATATATTATAGTTATTGTTGTTGATTTTCGCTAGTGATATTAAAAAAGCATCTTAAAGATTGCTAAGGGTATTTTGGGATATGGGTTTTTAATAAACTTTGTGCACGGATATTTGTACTTGTCTCATTCTCGCCTACTCACTTTATTAAACAAAAGAAAAGTTCAAATCATGCTAAACTTAGTCCTAATAATTAATACAGATATTGCACTCGATTGATTTGAACAATGCACGGCATATTTGTTTGAGCGAAAGAGTGCTGGCAATTACTAATGCAAGGTAATGGTTAATCCCTGATTAACCACTAGGTTGACTGGACAAGTACCTAAGGGAATACCGCAGTGACTTATTGAAGAATGATAACGTTCTATAGAGATTAAAAAAGAAATGTAAAAAAATTGTCGAAATATTAATTGCTTGATCGAAGAATTTAAACTCTTTTAAAATATTTGCTAGCGCACTAGTTAATTACCGACTTTTACTTAATAAAAGTTTAAAGTCAATAAAATAACAGAATTCGTAATAGAATACATGCACAAAATTGGTAGTTTATCAATGATACATGAAAGACTAGTATTTAAAAACATCACATTCTAATTCATACATAGATAATGATGTCTTTTATGAATCACATGAGTATTATTTGATTTTTCGCGCTAATGTACAGTATAAATATAGTAGTTTATAAAGCTATAAAGTTGTGCTAATATTTCATAAAACAGATATTAAATTTTTTAATAAGTCACTTGAGTGTGTATCTTATAATATACTGAAAAATTGGATAAACTTATATGTACTTAAATGCGTCATAATCAATACTTGCGATGATTATTACAGTAATAAGATACTTGTCAATAACTGCTAAATACATTAAGTTCGTTATTTATTAATAATGATATTGTAATATATATTTTATGTAAAATATTGTGGATATTATAAATATATAGAAAAATGTTCAAAAATTTCAAAATCGCTTTATTGCGCAGTACCTTGCCTACTTTTTTGCAAAAGTTTTACTTATTATTTAGGAGGTATAAAAATTTATATTTCTTTATTTTTATCTCTGTATTTATTTAATAATTGCAAATTTGTTTACAGAGTAATCATAAGCATATAGCTGTTAAAGTAGCAGCATTTCATTATGTTGCCGCTATCGAAACCGCTATAGTCTTGCGGGTGAATACAAAAACCGGGATTATTAAAACTTTTAAAAACACGATAGATGCGGCCAATATAACATAATATTATCCAGCTCTCAAGGGCTATGGGATGGTCGATGCACAACAAAGAAACCATAAAACGGCATAATAAACGGAGACCGGGGCGGAGCGCTAATGAGGGTCAGCGGGGAAACCCAGCCGACGGCGCGGCGACAGTGCAACGAGGAGAAGACCAGATCAACACGCTCATCAGCTGGGCTCTCTCTCACCCCTCTCCAGAACCTAGAAGTCTAGAACGCTACGGAGAAGGAGAAACCAAAGCACAGCTGTTAGTGCTAAGATCTAAGCTCCTTTTCCCCACAAAGTTATTATTGTCTCAATTACAGTTTTTCTTGATTCCGACTGTCCTAGATATTTGAACAACCGACCAGTAGCTGGCCGTGATTTCAAATAATATGATCGCTCGCCACCCTCGCGATTGGTCGATGATTCGGGTAACATCCAATGAAATCGACAGTGCCGCTGAAAAAATTGCGATCAGCGCCATCTACGATGCATTTCGTAGCCACAGTCGCCAATGAGGAACGAGATTGAACGCGTCGCACGGTCGCAGTAATAACGACGCAAAAAGGAGACAAACACAAAACCGTAGAGAAAAACAAAAAGCTGCCAGCGAGAAACGTTTTGCGCGCGTAAAGGGATATAATGGTGCATTGTTGGTGTTATGACTGTTTGAAATATCGAGTGTGGCATATCGGATTATCGCAGTAAAGAGTTTTAATGGTTACACATCGACTCGTTACAGTTGCTCCGAAAGGTGCGTAATCTTTACCCCTCGTAGTTCGACGTATAGTTTGTAGGTTAGGAAAGAACATCTGTACGATGGTTTATTGAATGATTTGCTAAAGAAATGCCTTTTTTTGAAAATAAATAATAGTCCTATCAATATAGCTCAAACATTTACGATAACGAAATGTATTGATTTTATAAATTCTCTTCTAGGAAAAAAGTAACAAGTGGCAACATGGCTCGCGTTACAAGGAGTAGACAAGCTCCGGTTTCGGAAAACCCAGAAACGCAGTCGAAGCGAAGTACGAGAAGCACTGAAAAAACTACAAAGGGAAGAGTCACTAGGAAAAATTTGAACGGCAAAAACGTGTCAGATGAGAATTCGAGTCCGCCCATAAAAAGTGGAAGAGTTTCCAAAAATTCTCAACCGAAAGCAGCAGTATTAAAATCAAAATTGCACACTTCAAAGAAGGATGATTCTTCTGGTGGAAATACTTTGATGGCCATGAAGTCACCTGCTCTTCGAGACAGAACCAACACTACTAACGAATTAGTTAAAATTGATGCATCTGCCAAGAAAACAGAAGAGGTAGTAAATTCTGGTGACAAGAAAAAAGCAGTTAAAGCCACAAGAAGCACTAAGGTAACTACAAGTAATACTAAGCCGTCGAGTGAAGGGCAAATGTCAATAAAGAAGTTTGTTGTTAAAAAACAGAAAGTTCAAAATGAAAATACTAAAGAACAAAATTCTAAGAAAGGTGAAAAAGTAGCAGTAAATGAGAAAAATACAATCGGTAGTACGTTTACCAAAATTATTTCCCAGAAAAATTCTGGTTTATCGAAAGTAAAAAAGAGTGCGAAAGATGCTGAGTCCAGTGACAATGAGAGCAATGGTGAAAACCGAGAATTGTCGTCAGATAAAAATACACAATCTCAAGACGAGAGTCTTAATGCACACAGGGTATTAAGAAGAAAAAATATTTCAATAGAAGCTGTAGAACAGCTTTTAAATGAAGATGACGATGAAGAAATGGAGTTTGCATCTGATAAAAAAGATTCACAAAGGAGTTCTTCTAAAGTTGAAAAAATTGCAAATAATGTTGCTGCAGAAGCAGAAGAAGAAAATAAAAAGACCAATAAATTCTTTAAGAATAAAGGTATGGAAGAAGAGATCAAAACTGTTCCTGTTGTAAAGAAAACTTTGAGTGGAAAGACTAACAAACGTAAGAAAACTGAGGCCGACGATAGTTCATTCAATCTTTCACTAGAAAAACAAAGACAGTCTACAAAGCCAGCAGAAAAAAAGTTACGTCCCAGAGCAAATAAAAATTATTGTGAAGTGTCAAAACTATCTCAAGATTCAAACTCTAATGAAGATAAACCAACAGATGCTGAGAAAGATAAAAATGTTGATAAAGATCTGAAAAAAATTCCTATTTATAAAACTGTTCAGTTATCGCAAGAAAATATTAAGGACAAAGATGAAATTTATGATTACCTTGATGATTCTCAGGAGGATAGTAATCAAAAGGGCAAAAAAAGGAAAAAGACTGTGAAAAAGCCTGCAGTAAAGCGTGCTAGAAAAGCTGTGACATCAAAACCAGCTATGGGCCAAAAAGCTCAAAAGAAGACAACTAACAAAGTTCCCAGTAATGGGCAACTAGAAAAGCAGGACAAAGTACCGATAAATATACAACAAAACATCGTTATAAATAATATACAAAACAATATTATGGTTCCTGAATTTCCTGAACCATTTTCAAATGCAGAGGATAATGTGCAAACCAACATTGTATTACCTAAATCTTCTAAACAAATTATACCTCAACATCTTTGGAATGCAGGGGATAGTACTATTGCAGAGGCTTCAACTATCAAAATACTTTCTGATCAAAAATTAGAAGGAAGCAAGCGAATCAGTTTAACAACAACTCCACCAGTGCCTAAAACAATTACTTCAGAATTGAAGTTATTTGGACCCAGAAATGCTATTACTTCAAAACCCACAACAAAGTATAGCAATATGGTGAATCACTCATTGATTAGACAATCTATGTCACCCATCACTAAAGTAGTTGAAAACTTTGATACTGGAAGTCCATGGAGAGCAGTGGATGCTTTTTCTCGCGTCAACCGAATGGTTCAGAGTACACCACAAATAAATCGATTACCATCTATGCGAGAAAAGAAGTTGCCTACTCACTTATCGAACTTAAATAAAAAATCTTTAAATTCTCAAGACACAATTCACATCTCATCCATGATGGAAGAACAATCATCAGAAAAAAATGAGAAATCAACATCTGTGCCTAAAACAAATGACAATGAAGTATTGTCAAAAAAACCGACCCACTTATCTAACTTGAATAAAAAGTCTTTAAATTCTCAAGACACAATTCATATTTCATCCATGATGGAAGACGAATCACCAGTAAAAAATGAAAAATCAACAACTTTTCCTACAACAAATCAAAACGAAGTATCGCCAAGAAAATTTGGAACTGTAATTTCAAATTTAAGCCCAGTGAAGTCTGTAAACCATAGCAATAGCCCAGTTCAAAATAATCTACAATCTCCGGTACAAACAGCTTCACCTCCAATAGCTTCCTCAGATATTCCTGTAGATCAAGAAGGTTCGACTATTCCAGCAATTCATAACAAAGAAAATACGCTTGAAAGTCCAACCAAATCGCCAAGAAAGAAAATTAGTAGTCCAAGTCCTTTCCGTTTTGAAAGAATAAGATCATCCAAAAGACTAGGTAAGTTTATATTTTAATTATTTGCTTTAAGTGTTATGTTATCTAAAACTAACTTTTCATTATATTATTCTAGCTTCCATTGAATCTCAACATAAAACACAAAAATCCACTCCTCAAAAGATATCTGAAGAAGCTGAACCAGAAGCTGGACCATCTTGTCTTGAAAAATCAAAATCAACCGTTTTAAGGCAGTCGAATCTCCATAACTTTTTAAACTTAGATGAAATGCCAGAAAGCACTCGAATATCGACGGCACACGGTATTTTTGATGATGTACACTCAACTCCAATTGCCGGAAAAAGGCCTAAGTGTTCAGCAGAGGAACCAAACATAGATAATGCTTTTGGATTTGATGATTGTGACATAAGTGAAACAACACCCGACAAGAACAAATCTTCTGGCTCGATTATTGCTACTGAACAAGATGTTAGAGATAGTGTTAAAGGCAAACTATTTCCAAAAGCAAGAGTCAAGTCAATGATGCCTTCGAGAATTTCTGAAAATACAATAAAGAAAACATTACTGAAAAATGTTTTAGAGAAGAAAAATTCAGAGAAGAAACAGCCTGAAGCCGTTAATGAGTCGGACGAGAGCGATTCTGAAAAAGAGAATGAGACAACTAAAAAAGACGTGGAAAATAACAATGAATGTAAAAAATCGGCTAAGGAAGTAGCATTGGATGCCGTGTCATTTTCCGATACATTTGACATCCTTTCAGAAAATGGAGATATTCAATCAAAAGTACCCGAACAAATACCTTTATTTGTAGATTTAGAGCCCGTTCATTTTACAAAGGTAAATTAAAATAATTTTCACTAAAAGGTATTTCAATATTCACTTTCTAATATTGTTAATGTTTATTTTTAGCCACCGAGACGCTCCTACAATAAAAGAAAGAGAGCTGTACATTATAATACCAGTAAAGAAGATTCTGATAGCAACGAAGAAGAGGATGAAAAGCCGAAATCTAAAAAGAAGAAGGTATCTAAATTAAACAAAGAAGAGAATAAGCGAATGCATGAATGGCTCAAAAATATAAACAAAACTTTTGAAGAAATCGATCACTACGACTTAGTAGTTGAGTAATTTTACATAAAATGTAGGACGTTTTATAGCGATAACATTAGAAAATCAAACTTCAAAGTATGTGAAAGGTGATAAACCATGTGATCGCTTTGAGCCTTATTTTGATAGAATTAAGTTGTAAATATAGGTTTAACTCGCGCCATCGTTTTTGTAAATTAATCCATAATATTTTTAACGTATTTTAGATTAACAATACAAGTATTTTAACGAAAGATTATATTATTTTTATCAGTAGAGATATTATAAACTGTTAGAATCTTACGTCTCTCAGTTTAATATTATGTATTTATCATATGCATACTTAAAAGTATATTTTACAGACTTAACTCGTGTGGAGTTGCAAAAGCTCTATGAGAGCGCAAAATGTCATTTATATAAATTGTAATCTCGCGACGTCATAATATTTCAAATTATAAACTCAAGGGGGTTAAGCTTGATATTATTTTTATGCATATTATGCATGATTAAAAAAAATCACTCAAAGTTTACTAATGTAATAGCTTTTATACTTTTATACTATTTATCCTGTATTACGATCATAACATAACTTTTAATGAGAGTTATTAAATACGTGTGTCGAGGCTCGTGTGTTTATGTACAGACAGTATCTAAAATTGTTTTTTTTTCACAAAGCTGAATAAAATGAGCTAGCTCTAATAATTGTTATCTTTTCTCATTTCCAATCAACAGTACGAGAGCACGTTTTTCCGCGCTGACCTTCCTTCGTTTTTGCGCAGCGAAACATGTAAGAAAGAGAAAGAGCCGCGAAAAGAAAGAAAAGCTCTCTCGCTGGACTTGGTGGACTTATCTGAGGCTTGGTTTATAGTTATTCGGAGAGCTGCGCATTCGAGCACAAAGCGGCGGCTAAATCTTACTCATTCAGCAGCTGATAAGAGGCGACACGCGCGAAATGAGTAATTCGTGATAGCAATCGCATCGCGCCAATTAGATTGAAATCCTTTGTGCCCGGTAATATATATATAACTCGCAAGCTTTGATTTCTCGCGCACTTTTCTCTTCGACTCACGGCCGATTTCTGTTATTATCGACTCTTCTTCCTTTGTTTTGTTCGAAAAGGCGACGAGTTTACTCGGCCGAAGAAATGATGAAATCCTAAGGTTTTCTTTTCTTCTATATACTCTCTTATATGTACAAAGACGATCTACTTGTCGAGGATTCAGTTTGTTGACTATGTAAGCGATTGTATTGGATTTTTTTTGTTTACTTTTACTCTCGCACTCTTTAGCCGATTATTAAAAAAATGTTTGTTATCTCGTATACACGACGCAGCTTTATTTAATTGTTTCGATTCGATATTATCTCGTCGTTTACATTTCTAAATTTAGAATAAACGCAAACTTTCAAATATTTCTCAATCGAGAAATAGGCTCTCTCGAGCAAAACAATTGCGTCGCCGCAATAAAGCAGCAGCGCGACGTCTCAATTGTAGCCGCAAACCATCTCGTTCGTATTCATCAGCGCGTTCGCTCTCGCATAGAAACCGTGTATATATAGTCGACAAAGCTGATGCTCATCGTCAGTAGGCAAATAATGAAAAAGCAGATGAGTATACAGGGATCTAATCTGATCGCGCGCGCGCTCGCTCCTTAATTTCCAATTTGCCGCGGCTCTCTCTCTCTCTTGAGGAATATTAACTAACATATAATTCTCTCTGTGTATACGCGTTTTGCATACAATATAATATATGTCTGTGTGTAGGATTAGCCGATGCTCGCGACACAATCGGAAGGGATGTGTGCAGTGCTCCCTATTGTGTTTCTCTCTATATAATAGTTTATCTCAGCGGCGCATCGACTTTAAATCGCGCGCGCGTCTGCCTCCGAACCTATAGATGCCTACTTACTAAAGGGAAGAGGCGACACGCTTGCTTCGACTTTCTTTTATCTGAATTGTGTGGACGTACACAGTACCTATACTCCCGTCTCGGATGGGCTGTATGTGTATACAATCGGGGTAAAGTGTATTCTTTTATGGGGAAGTCAGATGTTTGGACAGAGATAAAGTGATTTCCGTTATCGGCGATCCTTTTAGATTTCGTATATATGTATAGAGAGAGAGATATGTGTACACGCGGGGGCGGCTTGTATATGTCCATTTAAGGGGGGCGTAATGTAGGTAAAACGGCCTCGTTGCCAAGGCGATTTTTATTGCGCGATTCAATATAAATATGTATAGGAGCTTGGAAAAAGGACTTCTTTTTTGTCCACATCTGCTCTGCGCGACACAACACTTCGTGGAATTCTTCCGATTCGATCGTACATACGGAAATATTACAAGATTATCTCGCTATATAAAAAGAAAAAAAGGCTATTTTAACATTGTCGCGTTGTAAGTTCCATAGTTTTTTGGGAGAACCAGGCGCTCATTACTTTGAAGTATGCTCGACAAAAGTATATACAATAAAATCCATATAAAAAAACAACGCACAATTAAACAACACACCGAGAGTCGGAAAAACAAAAAGTAAAATAAGAGAAAAAAAAAATAATGCACTCGCGGTGACGTCAAGAGAGGCGCTGCATTCTCGGCGGCTTGCAGCGACAAAGCTGGTGTCATAGATAAGTGTATCCCCGTGTAATTTCTCAGGGACGCGATCGGCTGCTCCGCGATATTTCCTTTCGCGGCGGCCTCCGCAGCTTGTGCACTATACCACAAGAAGAGCGTTAAATTTACGACGCACGATTCCCCGCTGAATTTATGAGAGTATAATGCACATTTGCGTTAGACTGATCGTACATGGGTTGCTTCTATATACATAATGGTTGTTTTCAACAAAGTATAGCTGTTATATATTATATAACACTTTTTTAACGTGACAAACATGTATAAGACTCAGTTGCAGTTATAGGCATCTTCGTTAGCCATCAGAATACAGTCCAATAAAGAAAAGCCAGTATTTTCTACGTCGGCAAAAATATTTGCGCAAAAAAAGAAAAAACTCGACGAAAAAAGCCTCCCATTCTGAATCACACATCGCGCGCGCAGCTGCACACACCTGAGAGTAAATATTATCTCGTCTGCGCCAAAGACATTCCTCCTAGAAACCGTCAAATATATTCCAGCTAATCCCCAGCCGTCTAAAAGCCCCCGACGAATATAAATAAACATAAAAACAATCCGTCGCATAATAATCTCTGCGCAGTCGTACACCTCGTGTGTGAGAGTGAATATAAGCGCGCTGCACACGTGCGTGTCCCCCCACCGGGTTGACTCATTTTTGCGCTATCGCTCGTGAATTTCTTTTCGTTTTTTTTTTACACTTTTCGCGCGCTTAGTTTATTACTCGGGAGTTGTTCCGTTAGGGTAGTGTAACGTCAGGGGCGACCCTAGGCGATAAACTATACCGAGAGCGTACACACCCCTACTGTGTCATTTTGGTGAGGGTCGTGTGTATAGGGATAGTATCTTCGTTATATGTATATATATACTGTGTAAGGAGAGAAGTAAGGGTCTCGGCAGGTCGTTAGGCTGTCGGTAATCAGAGAATTTGTATTTAACTGCGTGGAGGAGATAATTTGCACTTTGCGAATTACGACTTGGCTGTACGCGAGGGAAAAGTTTTTATTTAAATTAAACTTTCGTTCTCTCTGCTATGTAGCCGCACAGCTGCCTCATGGGAAAGTGTTGCGTTATGTACAGGGTCGCGAATTTCGCATATAGATATATGCAGTAGGTTACATTGGATTTGCTCAGTTTGGGTATATGGATTTACATAAATGAAAACTCGCTGCTGTATATAGAGATACACACTCGCTTGCGTAAGGGGTATATGCGGAAGAACGATGTGAGGAAAAATGACCTCGCGACTTTTTCTTTTCGATCGCCAGCTTTCTTTGTGTATATTATACTGTATGATAATTTCTTTTGTGGATTGTTTTTTGAAATCGCATATTAAATAAATATCTCGTTGATAATTTTTCTTTCTTTTTTTTTTCGTTTTACATCGATAAACACGCAATAAATTTATCTTCAATCGAATCGTTCGGTCAGTCGGCTTTCCAAGATTTGCTAAACTATACCGATTTCGCGCTCTTTGATCTCGCGGCTGCACACATTATCGTTTCGCTCATGCGCGAATATATAATGACGTAATGCGTGCGAAATATCACGTGCACGTGCATACGTTTTCATTTTTTTCCTCTCTCTCTACGAGAATATTCTTATTTTCTTCGTCCACTTCCTGCATTTCGCACGTACGGAAGCGCGAGATCTCGAATTTTGTCGGATTTTTTTCCCGGAGGTTCATATCGGTTTACCTGTTATACTGATTATTATACGCTATATTCTTTCAAATGAAATATTTTATCGCTCGCTTGATATCCCGGACAATTTTTAAATATTATTCTTGCTTTCGGTACGTCTCGTTCGAAATATATTCGTATCGGCCACTTTTGCTGCTGGTATTTCTGAAAACAGACATTGAGAATGTCAACTCTCGAAGCACACATAAACTAACGTCAATATTTTTCAGGGAGTGTATTATTTTTAGCTGCTTCGCACTCGCACACATAATTATTGTATCGTCCAATTTTTAGCGAGAAATGATCGGTAAGCTGGATTTCAATAAACCAGAGAAATTTTTTCGAACAAAGCGATCCGCGCTCTGCACTCTATATAACGTTCTACGTGCAAATCTCAAGGCTGGACTGTGTGCAGTTAGGTGCATTCTGCGCTTATCGTGTATATCGATAAGATAAGACAGGAAGTAGAAATCGTCACTCTACTCTCGTATAATTTCGCCTTATATTCTCCTTGTAAAGTCGCCGCGCAAACGTTATCCGGTGCATGAAAATCGGAAATAACCATTCGTAATACCTGTATCTCGATTAAACTTCCATATCTATAAAGATAAATATTGATGATTACCAATTTTTCTCCAGATATATAAGCCTAGTATATAAATAAAATCGAACAGCTCATTTCTTCGTTCTTCATTTTCATCGCAACACTTACACCTCAAATTAATACATTCAAAGCATTACGAGAGCGTTATCTGAAAAAATGAAAAAGCTTCCCGCCGCTTATACATATCTAAACTTCGATCAAAGAAGAAGAAGAGTATCACAAAGAGCCGCAGCAAGTGCAGTCTTATTTTCTTTCAATTTTTTTTCCTCTCATAATATACACGAGACTTTTTCTCCTCTCTTTCTCACGGGACCTCGACGAAGAGCCAAGGCTATTATATATATATACAAGCCCACATTTCCTCGAGATCATCATATACACGCGTTGCGCATTAGCGGCTATATAAATCGAGTCGTGTGTACGACTCTACTCGTGTGTATGTAACGAGCTACGTCGAGCGGCAATGACATTCCTGCAATCGAGTTTATATTAGCCGATCTTCTTTGTATTTATAAGAGTCGTCCGCTATACTCTTTTTTTTCCTTCTATTAAGTATATAGCGAGGAGAAAAGAACTTTTTCCCAAAAGTAATTACATAAATTCGTAACTCATTGACTATAGCCGAGAGTCACTATATTCATGAATACCGAACGTGTCTTTCACCTATCAAATCCACGCTTAATAAAAGAAAAACTTGAAAATTCCACCTTTAAATCTCAAAAATGTCACTATCCTTGCCATCTTATCCTTGCGGCATAAAATCCATCTTCGATCGGGCAAGGGCGCGAGTACAGCATAGACATATATATATCTCCCTCCTCTCGTATGTGTTAATGACATTCCTTGCGCCAGTTTTCCGAAGGAACTCCTCTCTCGACGTTCAATATATACTTATATATATAAAAAAAGCAGAACGATCGGCTCGTGTCCTTGGCCGGAGCAAAGAGAAGCTGGCTCAAGGACAGTATAGCGCAGAATTCGATCGCGGATGCAGCGGCATCAGGGGATCCTCGAGAGATTGCGGACAGGCCAATCTGTACGTGTGTGTGTGTGTATATGCCTCCTTAGGGAAACTTTATTTTTAGACGCTAATTGCAGCGCTTTGATGCCGATGGGGGAGAGGGCAATTCTTATGCGATTTTTTTTTCTCTCCTCTGTATATACGCGATCTGACCCGATTTGCTTTGATACGGTTGGTGATTTATGTGGAGTTGCTGGTTATTTTTAAGGTTCGAGGTTTTTACTTTAGCGAATGCTGTAGATAGGATGTATACAAATGCTTATCGAAACACAGTGTCGCGTTCGATCTGCGGATATTTTGATATTATTACGGAGTAGTTGACAAATTAACGTGTACATTTACGCCTGTCCTACCACATCCAACTCGTTCTACTTAATGGGTAGCGACATGAGATACTGCGTAAACGCCTGTATAGTGTCGGATAAGTAGCTTATATAGATTTGGATTAATTCAATCGAATATCCGTCGATATTTTTCAAAACACCACTAATATCATACCAGAAGAAACGACCTTAAAATTTTCTCGATTATGTCACTCAAAATAAAAGCAACATCCACACATTCCATCGTAAAAGTCATTCCAAAGACAACCACCCAAAAAAATCGTAAAACCCAGCTATATACCTGTTACACATCCCTACCGCATTCTCCGCTAAAAGAGTCGCTCCACACACTATCCAGATACATCGAAAAACAAAGATATCCCCCATCATATAGAAACCGTCATCTCTTCCTTCCTCACACGCACGGAAGTGAATTCCAAGATATCCTCTCCACGTCGCCCTCAACAGGTAGTTAAAAAAAAAGGAAGCTTATATACCTATACCACCTCCTCTCTAAAAGATAGAGAGAGGGATCGAGCTCACCGTTGGACCCGTACGGCATAGCAGCCGGATGACTCATTCCTATATAATACTCTTGTACTCTCTCGCGTGCGAGCTTCTTCGCCGCCCACGAGAGTATATAGCGAATGAGTCACTCGGCGTTTCTTGGAAGCGGTAAGCTGCTTCTCTCCGTGAAAATTTCGCCGGGATATATGAGAGAGGTGAGGGTGAATTTATGCGAGACGATGGAAGGGATGCTTCTTTATGGGGTGATTAGGTGATTGATGGATCGGGGATGTGGTTTATCGCGTGCGAGGGTGATGGTTCTTGATGATTATGATAAGCTTGCAGCGTTGTGTAAGAAGTGATGTTGAAGAAAGTTAGTGAAAGCTTGAACACGATATAGAATTATGACTTCAATTGCTGTAAATTTCTGAACGTCGATGATGATGATGATAGTGAAGAAAATAATAAAAAAAGCTCAGGGTATAGATGTATATTGAGAGCGGATCCCGTGTCGTTCGTTTACTATACGTGTATATGTATAATAAAATTAAATTCGATTCTTTTATTCGGCAGCGCGATAAAAAAAAGAACACATATACGCAGTTGGTATATATACGAAATGAAGAGTAGCTCTTGTTTTCATCACCTGCTCTTGTAGATTTGACAATCTTATCAGTTATAACGGCACAACATAAACAGATAAGCGGACTATTCTTATCGTTTACCTCACGTTTAAGTGTAGCCCGACAAAAACTTGCGATTTGAAATGCCGTAATTTCTTGCAATTCGTATATTATCTTTTCGGAATCACTAAAGTCTTATCGTCACATTGATGTCAGTATGTGGTATAGGTTGTTGTTGCATAGATACTGGCAAAGACGATCGGTGAGTCATGATTTTTAGCCGAAATCGAATGTTTAAAAGCCAGAAGCCGTTCTATACAAATTTTAATTTGAAAAATCAAAAGTTATCACGAAGATACGCGTAATCTTAAAAAAGAAATGATAAAAACTTACCCGTACAGTACGTTAAAAATAAAAAGTTTAAAGATTCGAAATTGGAATCGTGTCTTTTGTTTTTTCAATACCGGCCCAACAACGTTGCGCAATAATATAAATATAACGCGTTTCTCTAGAAAGTTATTGGCGAAATCCCGTCGTCCCTCTCTCAAAAACAAAAGCAGCAAAACGCAGTTCCATTCAAAAATTCCAAAGCATCCGACGAAAACACCTGCAGCAGCATATACATACATAAATATACGTCCGTTCAAAAGATCGCGCGCTGCAACGTTTCTCCCCTCCATCATTGCGCGCGTATTTTTTCCCTCCACGTGGACTACTCGCGCGCCGAGCAGAGCAGCGAATATAGCTCGTGACATCATGCTCCCACACATATACACACACATCGACAAGCTCCGCATTCGGCCAATTCCGTCAGCGCTCGGTTAGCTCTCTCTCTCTCTCTAACTCGGTCCAACCTAACCTCAAAACCAGTGCGACAGACGAGGACGGAACGAGCGAAAATAATACACGGACACACACGAAGGAAAAAGAGATCGAGCGATCGCTATAGTACGAGCTCGCAAGAAAGAGAGAGAGAGAGAGAGAGGCTACCGCTGCGCCGCCTGCCTCGAGGTATTCCCCCGTCTGGCGTGAGTCATCGTCGGCGGGCGCAGTTTTAACGCGCTTTTCGAGAAAGAGAGCTGCTCTCGGCGCTCCGTATATACTCTACTACTACAAGATATCCGCGAGTGTATATAGCGCGCGAATTACCCTTCCCCCCTCGACGTCGGACTCTACTCGTTTGCAGCAGCGAACGACGTAACGGCTACCCGCGTCATCGGTGCACGCGCGTATCTCTCTCTCTCTCTACCTACAGCTAAGAAACGATCACCAGGATATTCGGTATACGCGAGGTGAACGTCTTCCGAGAAGTAGCAGCAGCCTAACGGACGTCATCATAACCTGTATACTAGTTTACAGGCTAAATCTTCTGAATATAAGTATATATATCAGTGCGGGCTTTTCTGGAGAAGATTCTTTTCGCGGTATACACAACCAGCTGTATATTAGGAGAAGTGAGTGTTTTTTTCACCGAGTGGAGAGCAAAAATCCGTCAAGATTAAGCTCAAGCTGATAGGTCGGCGTTCGGCCGGCAGTACAGGTGGTGGAGGAGGTTGTGCAGCAGCAGCAGCAGCCCTGGGGAACAAAAGGGAGCCCTCGGCTCTCGAGGGCAACGAGGAGATAATGAAGCTCGACGTCTCGGATGGGATATACGACAGCTCGAGCAGTGTATCCAGCGACAGCGCTGCCTCCCAGAGCTCCAGGATGAGCCATGACTTTCTCGCCAACATCGGCAACTCCTATGCGCCCTCCAGTAGCGTGAGTACCTTGTTTATTACTATCTTCATCGGCCGTCCTTGACTGCGAATTGATCTCTCCTTAAATCCATCCTGCACCTGTAGAGGAATATTTTGAAAATTCATTGAAAGACGGAGACGTATAAGGCGCCGTGTTGCGCTCACAGGTGTTTGTTTGTCTACGTGTACGGGGAACCCAATGATATTATACATATACGTATATCTCGCGAGATATAAGAGAGATGACGAAAGTCCGAGTGAGAGCCTCACCTCTCGCGGGTATACGCTTTATACTGCATATAGCGTAGAAGGGGCACCTCGTAAGAGCGTATGTGTGCACATATATATATATATACGTCGCGGATTTGCATCGCACGCGTGCGAGCTTTGTGTGTACAGTACATACTTATACACTGTAGGAAAATATGCGTTGTAGGCCACTGCTGCTGGTATTTATTATACTGAATTATTGAATAGGAATTTACAGTGTATTCGATATACACTACTGCCTTATTATCACGCTTATATATTATATATATATATACGTCGGTGGCGTTATGTAAGCGTGTTTTCCGCGCTGCAGAGTGTGATGCTCTGCTTTTAATGTAGACTTCGAGGACTGGGCATTAAAGAATGTTTAAATTTAAATAAACGGAGCTATTCAAATTGGAGCAGAAGTTTGTTGTTTTTGCTCGCCGTATATATAAGTATAACTGTGTGACGCGCGCATCTGCTCAAGAGATGTAAAGAAATTATCATCGCTTCATTGATGCTATTATTGAATGAAGTCGTATTGTTGCAGACTCTTGACCTTATAATTATACCCTGTTATTATAATTTTCCCTGGAACTCGCTCGATTCTTACTCACAGTGTGTTTTTTAAAAAAATAAAATATAATATCTTATCTGTATACCAATTTAGATATAGAAAACAGTTGGTTGCAAAATTACGTCTCTAATACGCACGATAATAGAAAGCGCGCTTCGTTTCTAACCTAAAAACCGCTGGAGCACGAGTTTTTCCAACCGTTACCTATTTCGGATCACTGCTTACTATCCCTCAGATAAAATTCTCCCGATAGAATTCTAAGGAAAAAATCTCTCGGTATGCGAAACGGCGGTTCGCGCTCAAAGCAAATTCTCAATTAGAAACGCAGGCACGATTCGTTAGTTTCTCATATAAAGACCCGAAAACGCCGGGAAAATGCGTTTGATCGATATACAATGCATATAATTTTTTTTGCATCAAATTAACAAGTTCTACGTATTTACGCGTAGAGCGGCGCGAGAAATAGAGATAAGCGCTCGTCGAGTTTCTCGAAAAATTAAAATGTTAGACGTAATAAGCGGCTGTAATCATCATCGTGGTCTTGCATTATCAGCGCAGAGTAGGTATATATCGCTGAGTCACACAATCTAACCGCTTGACAAAACAGCAGCGGCAACAGCTCGACGATGATTATTATTTTATACATCGGGATTTTCTCTCTCTCGTGTTTGTAAACAAAAGGAAATAAAGAATCGCCGTTCTGTGGTGTGTCAATATTGGGTATATAAAGATTCGCACGCACATTGACTCTTTAATCGACATCGTCGTTATGCGTCCTTTTTTTTCGTCTGAGGGGAAGAAAAAAAGGATATTCAAGAGAGAAAGAGGATGAGCGAACGAAAGCCGGCCACAAGAGAATCAAGTGTAATCAGACAAAGATTGCGTAATCGTGTTAGCGCTGGTATACGAAGGAGAGTAGACGCAGGAGAGAAGAAGACGTTATTGAGACTGCTGGAGTGTGCGATAAGGATGAAGAGAGAAAGAGAAATAGAGTGACGTGAGAATACGCAGAGAGTCGCGTGATTTGCAAGTTTTTTCACGTAGAGACGCGCAATTTGTTAATTGCAACCGGGCGCCGCTTATTATATAGAGAATAACCGTATCCTTGCTCGATTCGCTTATCTTTATTGTACTGAATTGGTCCGACTCTGTAAATGCACTTTTTGGGCTTTTATATGCGGTATATACCTGTTTCCCGATATTTTCTTGTTCGAAAATGCTGAACAGTTTTATAAGCTTCAAATGGATTTTGATTAGAGGAAAAATCAGAAATGAATGCACACCCATCAGGAAGAGATATAAATTATTAACGAAACAAAAAAAGTGCGATTGCATCAGCATTTTTTTTTATCCAGATAAAAAAAAAATCACGCAGAGTTCGCACTCCAAAACCAGACAATTACTCATATACACGAAATTATTACATCCGTACAAATATTCTCATATTATATCTATGTCCCTTTAATCTATACTATAAAAAACCCACTATCAACACACAGAAATATCGTCACCCTTCCGTATATTACGCACAACTCGCCCATCAGTATATATTCCATCTCTCAGTTTGCTCCCAAACTACCGCGTCTGTTTTGAAGTCACAGAAGTAAGACAACGCGCACACACTTGCCACTGCCGATGATGATCATAAAGCGAGCGCTTAGAGGCCCGCTAAAAATAATCACCTGATCCCCTCCCGGATTACGCGGTAGCAGCTAAAATTACTCTGGCGCGTCATCTTCGCGGCAGGTATATAGCACATCATGTTCATATAGTGGCAGCAACGCGCTTGAAAAACCTCGAGTGTCCCTCCCCCCTCCAATCGTCGACTGATTTCGCGCTTGACCCCGAACTTCTTTTGCGTGCGAATGAGAAAGTTTGACGATTTTTTTTAGGTTCTCCCGGCTGTTTATTTTGTATATTGGGTCGTTATCATACGAACACTACTAGTGCTTTTTGAACGTTATCTTGGTCGAATTGTATAGAGATGACTGGACAGATATTTGTTTTGCTGATATACAAAATTCAGAATCAATATCGGGTTACCCGAATTCTCGTGTTTTTCATATTACAGTGGGAAATTTTCATGACACCGTCATCCCAATTGAACGCTAGCCAACATTTTTTCCTATAAGGATGATTTTTCTAAGAATTTTTTTAAGCGAACTAATGCTGACTCAAGCTAAACACACTAACAAAACTTTTTATATCGGTCGTTCCAAATAAACTTGTAATTTATTGTGATTTATGTAAGTGTGCAATCACAAGTATGCATTGTATTTTTCACTTTTGGTCAATGAAAAATTCCAATTTATTCGCAATACCAAGTTTGAAATTTCGCAAAATGGCGAACGTGCTCTTGTTTATATAATTCTATACTCGTGAATTTCCCAACATTCTACAGGAGATATCTTCAACTCTAATTATCAACACTCTCTACTCCAAACAATTAAACTTATTTCTACAAACAAACAGCCAGATCACAAAAATCCTTCTACAACAAACACACCATCAATTTTTCTCTATCAACCCCTCCGAGAAACCTTACGTAACTTTAAGACACACAGAGCATATAATAGAATCCTTATAAATCCCCAAAGCCAAGCCAAAATAATTCTAATGTATTCCCTGCTCAGCATAAGCAAGCATATAACAATAATAAACGAAACTGCAGAGAGCCCCTTCGTTACTTTCGATTTCATTACACAGCTTTGCCGAAACCCGCAGCGATAACGCGTACAGACGTCGCCGCTTGCAGCATTGTCGCGTAACTTTCGCGCTCGTTCTGCAGTATAATATATAAAGGTGCAGGTCTGGAACGTTCGGGACGACCATTTAAGGGACAGTAGAGTGCGGCGAGCACGTGCGAAAGGCGCGGACTTTCGCGAGACGTCCATTCATCTTTCCTCTTGCGGCTTTAGTATATATGGGAAATGAAGGTGAAAGTTTGCGGCAAGGTGCGCGCGTTCTATGTTGCGATTTTCGAAATTTATCAGTTGTGTATTACTATTTCAAATTGCGTTGGAGGTACGAGTAAAAATTGAAATATACTTAGAGGGATTACTTTGAAAGCCTATGGCTGCTGAAACTATAGTCAGCACTTAGTACATCGAGAATCTTCAGGACCCTAACTAAATTCGAGAACCCACAAGCGTGACCCCCTGTGTGTCTGGTTAATGCAGCAGTAGTGTGTGTGTGTCTGCACAGTATCTTTGAGGGGGGGTTTTTAGCGTAGGTGAAGTATCTTTCTCTACTGTGTCGGTAAAAGTATTAATAACAGGATATTCTTTAAATTTTTAAACCGAATTAACTATATGTAATACTATAATTAAAATTAAAATATAGTTATATAACACACCAAATTTTCACGTGTACAAAAATCACTCGATAAAGGCCCGATTAAGTTGTAAGGGTTCAAACATAATCTCAGCATCAGGGAATCCCCAAAGCGTCGTCGCAGTACTAAAACACTTAATAACCCTCGCATCGAGAAACGTTCGTACAACCGACGACACAAACCAAGCCCAATCACATATCCCAATCAGGCTCCCAACGGCGCCCGTCGACAACACAGAACCCCCGTGTATAGTATATCTCTCATCACTCACTCTCTCGAATTTCCCCGATTTCACACACACACAGCTCCGAAGAAGAAAAAAAATCTCGTTGCTGCTGCATCTTGCAACACAAACAGCCCGCTTACAGTCAAACCCCTGTGTCCTCTATATAAACGTAAGCAATTTCTCTCCGGTGGAAAAACGAGGGTCAGCCAAAGTTGCTCAGCCGACTGTACACATATAGATAGATAGAGAGAGACGAGGGGTTTCGTCCTCGTGCCCCCATGTACATCAGGAAATGTAGTATATAGCCCATACTTTCGCTGCCCCCTCAGTGGCGGCGAGTATTGATCTAGCGTTTTTCGCCGGCTTCGCCGGCTTATACATATATACGACAGCTGTTTTAAAGCGGAGGAGAGCTCGTGCGGTCATTTAAAAAGACCACCGCGAACGCGCGCCCGCCGATGACCGTAGGGATCTTCTCTGATGCTTCATGCTGAGAGGATATAGTTTTAGGGCTTATTCTATGTATAGGATTATGCGGGAGGCTTGATGATGATTACTTTTATGGGGATATATAAGAGAGGTGTGAAGCATTAATAACGATTAAACTTTATTACTATTCACACGTATATATACAAGTATTATATTTCACAGTCTGACGAAAATTTCATTGTACAATATTAGCCAACATCGCCAAGGTAATAACAAGGAGCAATAAAAGCGCAGCAGAGTAGAGTCGCCTCGGTTTGAAACAAAGAGATCCAGCCAGTGATAACCAGTTTCTACGCGCTGAAAGACCAAACAATAATCCAGCATTTAGCTAATTTCCTCGCCCACTCGCTAAGCTCGAATTTCTCGTACAGTATATAACATAGCTTGCATATATGTATATATATTTTCCTCTGCCGAGCAAAGCCTCCACTATATATACATATATAGTCGCAAGACTCCGATAACGTTCTCGAAGCATAATCCGCGAGAGAGGAAAAGCTCCCGCGAAATCTAATTATCCCGACTTGACTCGCATTAAGATACTTCAAAGCCACTCTCATTGTCCCGTGCAAACACAGAGCTGCTCCACAATAGCCTGCAATACTTCGGATTTCACGTGCGCGAGCAAATAACGCATGTGTATAATATATATGTATGCGCGAAATGTATATTGTGTTTATATGTGCGGCCTGCAGCTGCAGTGTGCGTATTATATATACATATTTTCTGTATGCATGTGTATAAGAGAAGGAAAAAGCATTAGTCGAAAAGGCGCGCCAGCTGCGGTCCCTTTGCTCTAATTATCTTTATTTACCGCGCTGCGGGGGTTTCTGAGGGATATGTATAGGTATATACGCGTTGTATATTATAAAGAATACAGATAAGATGCAAATGTTACTGCGGAGCTAGAGAGAGAGAATTAAGCGAAGCGGAAATGCGGATGGATTAGGAGATAAGGTGTATACTGTATATAATACGTTTGCTGCGACCATGACGAGATGCATAGCTATAAAATGCGAGAACGCGTTTGCATAGATAGCACGCGTAATGAGGGGGGGACGAGCTGGATTTGAGCAATGAAGTGTAAGATCAAGAAAATTTGTCCATTCGATGCGGTTGTTCGAATTTTCTCTAATACTGTCTCATTGTTGCTTTGTATGTATTACATGTAATACGATTTAATTAATTCCAAGGTATTTTCACCTAATGTCGCGTATAACTTATCGCTGATGATGCTGCACGTTTAGTCAAATTATTCAATCTTTCCACGGGCTGCTTGCCAAACTCGGTTATTCGCTTCATTTGCTCGATGGAATGAACGGGCAGTATTTTATCATATACGAGAACAATATTTTTCATTACAAAAAGAGATGCACCCAGCGAAATCGAATACATTTTTCAACAAAGTACACTTGCACTCGCTGCAGTATAATAGTATACATCGCAAGGGCGCAAAGTGATAAGACACGAACGTATATACAGCGACTGCACAGTATAGTCGGACAGCAAAACGGAAAAGGATAGAGTGTGCGCGAGCAGATAAAGACTTGCACCGACGGCGTCGTCCATCTTATATTACTCGCGATTTCGTACTCATTAGGTCGCACTTATATATATACATAACTTGGACACACTCGGCGTATATATATATAGCGCCGGTAATGCAGTGTGTGCGAGATATTTCGGCCTGAAATTATGGGCCAGCTAATTTATGGGCTACGCCTTGAGATTTAGGATTTTGGCCGCTGGCCAAATTATGCTGCAGCTGTGTGCTCTCTTCCAAGGCTTTGTGTGAGCGGGATGGCATATATATGATTAGTTTCGGGTTTTTACTCTCTGCAACTCTGAAATTTGCATGCGTAATTGTTTTGAAGGTAATGAGCTATATGTCGAGATGTGGTAATTCGGAGAGTCGCAAATTTCGCGCTGAGAATCAGAAATTTGTAGATGTATATACGTATCTATGTGTAGACTTAAAATAGACACACGTACGCGACGGTTAATACTTATCGCGGAGAGAGAAAAAAATGAGGCGAGCGATCGTTGTTTTAACTTCTGTCACGGAGACAAAAGAAATCTTTTGTCGTGGAGAGAGAAAAAAAAGAAGCCGATAACGCGAGCAAGAGACGTAATTGTTTCAACAGTCATAAAATTAATCTTATTACGCTGATGTCAACCGCGGAGAACCGAGGAGACCATTATTCCGTGCAAATAGAGCAATTTTTTACGCTCCCTTTTCTGGCGAATGTATATTTAAGCTCGTCCTAATATTCGAAATGAAAAGTTTCTACTTTACACCAGTAATTTTTTCGAGCGATAAAATGAACGAATTTCATCACCATAAATATCAATGAAGCCGAAAAACGCGTGCGCGAAGGGTACCGCAGTAAACGTCCAAAAAGCCTCAAAAACGATAAATCAAAGCGCGCAATTTTCTAAAGTACGCACAAATGGACTTTTAATATATAAATTCACCAGCTGCAGCCCCAGCTACATATATAGCGAGTCGAATCGATGCCTATACGCGTCGCCCTCGCAACACAACCCCACTGCCCAATTCCACGAGAGTCCGCTCTCTATATCTATATAACTATACAGAACCTTCCCTGCTATAGCTCGTATAACGTGTGTCTAGCGCTTTCTCTCCCTTATCGATTTTTCTCGAAACACGCGTGTGCCATTTGGCGCAGTGCTGAACTCGGCCGGCATGTATATATATATATGCGGGGGTGCCGGCTGATCCGGAAATCGCGAGCGCAGGCACGGAATTGGCCCCCCTCGAACTTTGCCTGTCTTCCGCCGTTTTGCAAGTATGTTCCTGCGCGCGGCTGCTTTCTTTTGTGTCGTCGAAGAGATAAGGCTGTATATGTGTGGGAGAGAGGTTATACGATTTTCTCGTGGGGAGAGCTTAGAGAGAGAGAGACGTCGTTAAAGTATTGCCTTTACGTTGCCCTTGACTGCGTGGATGCTTGGGAGCAATATAACCGAACTGAACGAGTCTGGGCGCGTTGGCTCGAGATTCTGCGGCATTGCTGCAGGCTTATCTTTGCAGGAGCTGTTGAGACGTGAATTTCTGACGTTTTCGAGCTAGCTCCTTCTCGTGATGCTGTTATAGAAAATAAAGTCGAGAGAGTCTTCTGTTAAAAGCGTATTTTTTCATCTTTTTATATTAAAATTAGTTATTCTCGAATAACTATTCTACCGGCAACACCACCAGGTGCTCAGTGGGATGTAGAAAAAAAATTTTATTTTATTACTCTCTTATAGCACGAAGCTTGTGTATACACTAAAACCAGGAAGTCCATTCAGATTTTCGAAATCGCCTTCGAAAACATTAACAATCGTGAAAAAAGAAAAGTGTTATCCACTATACACGGGCGACACGTGCGGCACGCGCGCGCGCGGTGCCGCACAAAGCCGAGAAAGAACACAAGATAATGCATAATAGAGGAAAGAGAGAGAGAAAGACGAAAAAAAAAATAAGACGCGCACGTCGTGCGTGAGTCAGACACGCGCACACGTCGCGCCAGCAAGTCTTGCACCTGAGAGATCTTAAATATATGTATTTATACGCATATAAGAAAGTTTAGGGAAAAAACGCAATGTCTGAGAGGTTAGCGACATTAGATTTAAGAAGCATGATGAGGGTAACGCGCTCTCGGTCATTGCCATTTGTGGATCAGCGATTTTTCTATACTGGAAGCCTCTTCGGATGTTTTGTTGATATATAACTCTTTTTTGTATAGAACTTATGTTTGTTAGATATTCTTGAAAAGTGTGATGATTTAGAGTTCGTTGTAAGTTTTCGTGTGTTGATATAGCGTTTTATACGAGTCAACGAACTACTTTTTGGCAAGCTTAATCGACTCTACTATTCCCATGAATCTGATTGTTGAAGCTTTATTTAGATTCGATGACTATAATTCAGTCTGCGCGAAGAAAATGTGTATAATTAATGCTTGTTCTTTATTTTCATAATATTTCAATCGAATAGACTGACTCAATGCCAGAACTTTGTTTGACGTAATCAATGATAGCTTATCAAAACTATCGATATCATAGCAACGATACGAGTTGCCTAATTAAATCTTGATAGAAATTGAATCAAGTATATTAAAATGTTCTATACACAAAAGTAGTATCTAAACATTACGATAAAAATAAAATCGTCAAACATAAAACTTAATCAATGAATATATACAAAAAGACTTATTTCAACTTTGCTGTTCGGCAAGTTTTTGTATTGCAGACGCTGATATGTCAATGAACTATCTTTTTTTTGCAAGCTTAATGGACACCGATTAATTCATGAATTCAATTATTTAGGCTTTATTTATAGAAGAGGGGCGATACGAAAACTTGTACAATAGTTACCGTTATTTATTTTTAGCTGACAAAGATATGTGTGAATATTTTTAGTTTCTGATCAATTATACATATACATCACAAGTGTGTACCCTTTTGATTTTGTGTAAAATAAAAAAAAATGAAAACATCTACTTCAGATCAGCTATAATTATATACAGGTTTATCAAACAGGATGCCTTTATCGCACCGTCTTATCAAATCTATCAATAAAACTAACGACATAATAACAAAGCGCGAGCAGACACTTTATGAAAATCAATTTGATCCACAACTATATGAGCCATTATCAACTTATACATATTAAGTTCACGATAATATTACGTTTATATAATAACCACGCACACACCCTACATTTCATCCTAATATACAATATATAACCCACCTCACCCAAAGCCAGACACTCGCGGTCGCAGTAAACAATAATATCATATCCTCCTTTCGTTCTGAAAGCCCATCTGCGCTTTATAATCGCATTGAAATTTATTTTCCATTGCCGCCGGTCTTGTATGAATATTCAAACACTCGATGCAACTTATATATGTGACGCTTTCGAGCTGCTGCAGCGCGGTTGAGTGAAAAGAAAAGCTTCATCAAAATTCATCGCTCGCCTCGAGGAATTCAATCGAAACGCGAGATTCCCTTTAACTTTATTTACGCCCCCTTATACGACGACGACGACTTACACACGAGAGTTTTGTAACAAAAAAAAGTCTTGTGTAAGAAGAGGAAGATCTGGGGAGGAGATGCTTGGAATAAAAGGGACTGGAAGTATTATACGCGCGATAAAAGTATTATATCGTCGGCGCGTGCGGAGAAGCTTTTCTTCTTTCGGGCGATCGTGTAATCCGGCGAGAGCCCGACATTTCCGCCTTCGTCTGCCTCGGAGAATAAAAATGCCACCCAAAAAGTCGTGCGGAGAGGAATCCCCCTCGGTCCTTTTTTTCCCTTGGCTGCACGTGTATGTATACATACAACCGCGACAAATAGTTACAAATTACGTATAGCCTCGTGATAATATCCTTTACGTTAATTTTGCACTTCTTCACTTTGTTTCATTCATTACAAAAATCGACCCAACTTTCACTGTCCGGTCATTGAAAGCCCGGCGATTATATCTCTCCTTTGCAATCAGCATTGATTATCCAGTTCGCGGAATTTAGCATACAGAGCTCTTCATGCGTATATATAATACACACATACAACAACACCCCGTGCGGTCGTCGATATAATAATGAGGTCCTTAAAATTCGCCTCGCGTCTCCGCCAACTACATTACCCACAAACATTCGATTAACCCCCTCGTCGTGCGCGCGACGGCAATTCCTTGGAATGAACTCTCTCTCTCTCTCTTCTTTATTAAAAAGGAAGAGAGAAAGAGAAGCCGTCCTCCTTTGTGTCTGGGGCTATATACGCGAGTGTGACAATCGACTGACGGACAAAAGAGAGACGCATAACTGCGACGCCTTGCGGAATCGCGAGCCACCGCAAACCGGGAGCTCGTTTGCATATTATGTGCATACATGAGCTGGTAAAGATGCCGTGTGTGTGTTTAACCATTCGCGCTAAACTGACCCCGATTGTCCTTCGTGCGCGACCGCAACGGGTGCATGAACCGTTACTTTTTTCCTTGTGCGGGAAGTTTTGGGTGATAAGGTTTTGGGTTTTTGGCGGTTTGAATTAGGCAGTGTAAAAATACATTTTTTTATCGATTTGGATTATTCTGTTTGATGATATATTGCACGGAATAAAGACGAGCCAGAAGAAGACGTGGGTTTTTATGAAGTTTTGCTGGAGTCACGTTTGCAGAAAAATAAGACCATAACGATGTTTTCAAAAGCAAGTAAAAAGTTTTCGGTACTTTCGTAAGTTTGTTTATATTTTGTGCGAGATATGCTCATCTGTAAATCTGGGCGGATTGGTTTTCACGCTGAGACGCGCAAACATGTTTTGCTCAAACTGGCAAGTGTTTATAAAGTAATATAAAATTGGCACAATAATAAACTACATAAGTATGGACAATAAATAAAATGATAGTTTAAAAAGGGTCTGGCTGTATAACTGATCCTTTTACTAAGGGACTTAAACTCTGGCAAAAACAAAGTCGTAAATTTCCAAACTCAAGCGAGTATCCGCAATACAGATAAATTGCCGGAACTTTCTTCTTACCCTACTAGAGACTTTTATAAGGATTTTTATAAATCTGTCTACCGAGTAAGCGCAAAAACTACCGTATTTTCCAAGCTTACAATTTGAAAAGCGTATTTATTCAAACTAACAAATATTTGTCAAAACTCATAATTACTTTATACAACCCTTCTCAATAACACCCATTGTTTGTAAAAACCTTTCCATTCACCGTCCGGCTCCGCCCACACTTGAAAACAGGCACAAACAAGATCAGGTAGTAGCATCACTCGGAACAATAGGATTAGCCAAGGTGAGCGCATGCGCGCTGGATTTTTATAAATCTGTCTGCTGCATAAGCGCAAAAACTTCCGTATTTTCAAAGTTTATATTTTAAAGAGCGTAATTATGACAAATATTTGTTAAAACTCACAATTACTTTATACAACCCTTCTCAATAAGTCACAAACAAGATCAGGTAGTAGCATCACTCGGAACAATAGGATTAGCCAAGGTGAGCGCATGCGCACTAGATCCTTCGGCTATTCTATACAGGCGCATCATAATATACCCGGCTTCTAAGGATCGAGAAAACAAGACCGTATATTAGAACTTGCCCAAACTGACCTTGCTCCCGTGCTTTATCTAGCTCTCTTCGGGCTAATCTCAAGATAATCGAGCCTCTAATGGCCCAGGCGAAATGTGTGCACAAGATATAGACCTTCGTGAAAGTTCCGTTCCTTCATTATCTGACGGATAGTGTATTGTATGTGTGTGAGTATATGGCTTTTTAAAGGCAGAGTTTTTGCGATAGCTCGGAGATCGTTAGGACGGATTTGACTTGAGACTACGTCGAAGTCTGTGTACTTTGAATCTTTATTGCTTGACCTTATCTAATCTCGAGGGAAAATATCGGGAAAGAAAATTGTCGTTTTATTGTTAAGTTTTGAACTTACGTTCGAATAATAATAACCGATAAATTTTTGTAAAAATATAGATTCCGGCGCTTCCTGAATAAACATGATACAAGAGCAGGAATTTTGATACAAAAGTCATTGAAATGATACAAAATATTCTATCTCACGGGATGCACACACCGCATCTTCGCTGGGGATTCCCCGTTGGCGTATGAATTCCCGCCTTGGCTCTCGTTTATTTTTATCTTTTGACCATACATCGCTCTAAAAAAAATCGTCCTATCTCGTCTCTGTCCACTCTGTCATTTCAACTTAAATAATATTTACAATTTTTAAATCAATTATAATACACACAAGAAATCCTAACATCTAAATTACTAAAAAGAAAGAAATGGCAAACTGCAGGAAAGGATGATGGTCGAGCATCTCCATCATCTCCTTTCCAATTAAGCCCATCCAATCCTCGATTGTTACATAAACAGGCATCAGCCGCTTGGCTGTATAGTCAGAGAGCCGCTTTGCCTTGGATAAATAACCGACTCCCTTGGCACTCTCGACTCTGTACACATACTTATATCTATCCGTCGAGTATAACCAAGTTTATCCAACACACGATCGGCTTGCACGCGGCGGCGAGTTTGTTGTTGGAGGATCCGTATAGCCGCGATGTAATAATTTACGTACACACAGAAGCTATCTATATAAGAGAGAGAGAGAGCGAGCAACAAATAATCGATGCGACGATCGGATCTATATGCCGTATCTGAGCGTCTCCTTCGTTTACTAAATATGTTTGCAGTTATGAGACTTAATGAGATTCCTCATTGTTGATAAAGAATTTTTTAATCGACATTCCATGTATGCGTATATACTTGTCTTTTATATTTTCACTATAAATTTACTCGATTCTAAGAGAGCTATATAACGAAAATAGTTTAGGATATATACACCTTACGCAATTTCCCCTATAAATACTAAGAAGCATGCCAGCCAAATATAACTCGACCCTTCCAACAATAACTCGGTGTGAGCATCTTTAGAATATATTATTATTACATCCTCGCACTCGGAGTCCCGCGAAAGCTCGCGCTTCGGTATATACATCAGTACAGGTTGTACCTCGGGTTCGTCGCACGTATAATCTAAGAACAAAGCTCATCGCGATGGTCCTCAAGGGAATTCCTCTACGGAAATAGAAGCTTCGCAGAATCGGCTTGGCAGTAATCGCGCTGGCTTTATTTAAAAAAAAATCGTGTATATGTACGTGTATATTATAAGAAGTATAGTATATATAAGCTGCCACCTTGCGCGAGTCTTGCAAGCTTCTGCAATTGATGTTGATTGGTAGTGTATGGATTCGTTGTTTTATTTTGCATACTGCCGGGGTCGTTGAGTTATTGGTGGAGCTTGGATCGGAGGATTTCTTTATTCTTTCTTTCTCGAGAGTGTTGGCGATGGGGGATCATGGGATGATTGAAATTGACGGGCTGTACGTTTCGGAAGCTTTTTACTTTATAATTTTTGTAATACAGAAATTGAAATGTAGGTCGATATATACTGATTATACGTTGATTATAAAAGCTTGGCTATTAATTGAATGAAATTTTTCTGGGTGACGTTATTCCAGACGTATATAGAAATTTAAAAAAAAATGTGTGTGCGATTAGGCATACTTTATTACTGACGTACACGACAAACAATATATCGATTCTTTAAGAAATTCTAACAATGCCATTCACGTCTGCCCTAATTCCATCGAGTCAACAAATCGCGCTGTTAACACTGTGACTAATTGGAAATATGAAAAATCGTGTTTGCACAGCTGTTTCTATCGAGAAATTGAAGAAAAAAATCTGGTGTTTACCAACTCGATCATAATTTCATTTTCTCAAACTATTCCAAAGTATCCCGTATAATCCCAATTCGGAATTCCCTCAACACAACAACGATAATGAGATAAACCGATGTCCTAAAAAAATTCGCGCTCTAGCGCAGACAGACCTTCGACCTCTTCGTCGTATAAGACATACACCAGCTACCGCAGTTACGCAAGCGCGCGTAATTCCCACGTGTGCCGCAGCGCTGCTCCGTTTCGGCTATAATATGTATAAGTATATACTCGGAACGAGAGGAACCACTTTCCCGGCTCACGTGAGAGCGCGGGCAAATCCCGCGGAGAGAGAGGACGGAAGGAAGGAAGTGGTACTGAGGTCAGGGAACCGGAGAACGGATCTCGTGGATTTTAGAGCAATTTAAACTCGCTTGGAATATGTGATGGTATACTTGTAATTTTTCGGGGAACTTGTCAAGGTTCTGAGTCGATTGGCGCTGTTTTAAAAAAGTAGTCGCGGGGTGACAGTTTATTCGTTCAGAGAAAAAAAAACTTTGAGATACTATGCAATATTATGTTTTCCCTGCTTTTCCTCGTATCGTAAATCCTCGAAATAGCCGTTTGTCGTCGAATAACAAGCGACTTGGAGGAAAGACTCGTTGATTTACTACAATTTTTCTCCCCCAACAAATCGAAAAAAAGAAATTAAAAATAAAACACACGATAGTTCTCTATATATACGTTCGCTAAAATAAAATAGAAGCATCAGCTACGAAAATCCAACGAAAAGAAAAAAAAGCCTCATTGCACTTGAATTCCCAAACAAATGCACACAGCTCCCCCTTCGGAATAGCCGCCGTAGAGAGAGAGAGAGCGCTCGATCGTTCCTCTCTTTCTCTCTCTCGAATGCATTGGATTGGCCGGCGAGCGCTATCGCGCGAATCGGCAATGAGCTTTGCTCGAGGGGGCGATGACGTCAGGGGCTTATACACGACAGTTGCGGCGGCGGCAGCAGTGGTTGTGGGAGAACAGCAGCAGCAGAGCAGCAGTTGAGTAGTGGTGGGGGGGCGCGCGCCGCTCGTGCTGTAACTATATAGCTTTCGGCCAGTCACGTTGCTCGACTCAGTCAATGCGTGAACCGTCGTGCGGCGCACACACTGTGTGTAGTATCCACCTACTACTACTACTACTGTACTACAGGATATACACTGTCTTTCTGAGTGGATACTTTTGACAGTCGGCTCGAGAACACCGGCCTGTTAACTTCGTGTCTCGACACTTAGACTTTCTTTTGAATTTTCTAAATGACAGCAGTGAGAACTCGGTGCGCTTTTATACTGAATAGTGAATTATAGATACTCGAGAAGAGTGTGTCTTTTTTATTTATTCTCGCGAAAGTGTGATAAGAGAGAGAGAAAGAGACTTGACAGTTCGATTTTTGATCGAGCGAGAGTATTTTTGCGAAAGGAGAGAACGGCTGATAAGCACCGGCCCACAGATGTCGCAACGCGTGCCGAGCGCGGGTTTCTACGACACCTTCATTGACGACCACAGCAACTACATGATGTGCTCGATGTATCCTACGTCGATGAACGCCTCGGATATATGGGATTTAGCGGACGACAAGAACTTGGGGGTGAGATGATCTATTTGATTTCTGTCATGCGCTAAATAAATATTCTTATGTTTACTATTGTGCGGCCTCCTGTATACTCGAGCAAGCGCGAAGGTATATTGTATCTAAATTTCTTGATTGACCGACGGTAAACTTTTGACAGCTGACGATGCACTTCATTCCGACGGTACCGCGTGTAGTGTTGTGTTTGAATTTTAGAATAGCGTGATTGGGTTGAAATAAGCTATTTGAAAAAATTAATCAGTAGTCGACGATTCGTCTGATGAGAACCAAGTAATATAGAGCGACTTGCGATTGAAATCGCGTGATGTACGCGCGAGTTATTCTCACGTTTGACAGTTTTGCTTAGCAAATGTGTTACCGGCACACTTCGCTCGTGATTCTCGCGTGCAGATATGAGAATTTTAATTTCAAGGTTTTCCCGGTGAATTGACTTTCTGTCCCTATATCGAGTTCAGCACGTATACTTGAAAAAATTACTCGATCGATTTGTTTGAAAAACTTGTCACGCGCCTTCCACGTAATCCCTGCCGAAAATTTCTCGAATTCGTGATGCGATTTCGCTATCTTCCTCGAAATTCCATTGCGAAAATCCGGCGCCACCCAGATTTATATGTACATTGACGCAATTCTCAAAAGCACACAGGTCTCGTGCGATATTCCGACTTGTAAAGCACCTTATATAGCGTTATCGCTTTATCTAATAAGCTCCGAATCGTGTAATAGATTCTGGGAACGTGTCATAAAATATACTTTCGGTGATGCTGATGTATAACCCTTCGAAGCAAATAGTTCGGTAAATTCTCGGACTTGTATAAAATATATCTCTCCTCACAGAAAATTGTTAAAGCTTGCCAACATATTTTCAAAGTACATACACGTTTCGCTTTAAATATTTTAACGCTCTGAAATTCTCATATTTTTAAATCGTACCTATAATTATAATAATAAATAATCGATCCGCAGAGAGTCTCGAGTTCACGTAAAATCTTGCACGCGCTCGTTCGCGGCCACGACGACGAACTTGGAATATACTCTCGTATACGGTCGACCTTGTAACGCTGCATATACATAGTGTCGCGATCGCGAGCGTGAGATCGAACGCAGCGAAATCTGTGCCATCCTACGTCAGAGTATAATATGACGTCGAGCTGTCATTACACGCGGTGTATATATGTGCAGCTCGAATCATTGTCCGGATTGCGAATTACACGAGGCGGCCCGTCAATTTGCAAACCTGTCATATGCGCTGTTTGTTTTCGTTGCTGTACTGACGTGACTACTCGATTGATGGGAAATTTGTAATTGTATGTAATATTAATGTACGGTGTCTTTTGTGCGAAAATGTTCTTTTTTTTGGAAGTAAATAATAATAATGTTTGAAAATTGTTGTGGCTTAAACAACGACGATGACACTGCAGTAAAAATAGTCGACGAGGACGAAAAGTTTATTGACTGGCCGTCGCTCGTCGGACACTTTTGTTTTAAATGCCCGCGAGGGTGAAAACGAGACTCTTTAATAACGAGCATCACAGCCGTCTCTCTCGTCTCGACGTTTTCTTTTATTAAACTCAATTAAAATCAATTGTAGGGGTAGGACTTGTGATAATAACGCTGTCGCTTAATTCCTCGGTTATATCACTGTAATTTTCGTAAAACGTAATGTTTAACAACGCGGCTCGAGCAGAATTGAGCTTCTTTTTTTTCATTGGTATATATTTTCTTCGTATTGTTTAAACATATTTTCACACTAATTTAAATTCAGCCTTCTCGAAAAGAATTCCTTTGTTCGCGCCACAATAAAGGATCTCAATTTATTATTAAAAATTAATTCAATTTCAATGCAGCAACTCGGATACGAGAACGAACTGTCGAACTAAAAATATCATTTACTCAACGCGGATGCACTTTAGTTAAGTCATTATATATCCAATCGATACTCAACCGAAGCGACGTCGTTTTTCATGCTCGGCTTCCTTTTTTCCGCTACACAATATCGACGCGGCGCTTCCGAGAAATCATTAGCATGATTTATCATAATCTCCAGTCGCGACGCCTTTTCCATTCTTTTTTTTTTTTTGTTTCTTCTCATCGCGGCAAGAGATTCGCCACGCACGAGACGCGAAATTATCAATTTACGACGCAAAACCACACGTCGTCGTCGGAACTATAATATTACAGAGAAAAAGATTGCTCTTATTATTTGCGTGATTGCAGTTGGCACGTTTTCGTGGTTTTAGTGAGAAATTCATATTGTTTTTGCCGACGCATCGCGGCAGTTTAACAATATTCATTTTCAGAGAAATTTTAATCTTTGTGTGTGTTTATAAACTCAGAAACGCACAAAGGTTTTACGAAGCGCTTTAACGACAGTGTAATACAGATAGAATCTTCGTACGGTTGAAAAAACAAGAAGAAAAGATTGCCGTTTGCGTCAACGATTAAATAGGTATCAGTCATTATTGCAAATAAATGTGTACCGCCAGGAAATGCAAGCACGTCAAACACGACGATTCCTTTCCGAGAGCGATGCTATAATTGACAAACACGCATTTCCGGACAGAGATATCAAGCTCATCACATATTTTTTTCACTCACTTACTGAGAAAAAAAAACACTAAGCTCTTTTCCTCAACTTTTTGAGGACAAGGAACTTTATTCCCGCAAGTTTCCTTCTCGGAACTCGCCGCTCGATATTCCCTAAAAGGCCTCCTCCAATCTGTTCTCCTAACGACCGTGCGCTTGCGCTAATCAGCCTGAGAACACTACATACACGCCAATAGCGATTTCCAAAAGCAATCTACAAAATGCCCTCATTAACGAGCCTCGACAAATCCCTCGCGTCATTATATGTGTATACAGAAACGTCTCTCTTTCTCCTTTATGTGCCTGCTGCAGCCTCGTAAAATACACATCAAACAAACAAATCCAAACACAGCGATAAGCGGCTCTTCCGCGCGAGCGTCGATGTGTATAAGAAGCGAGAGAGGAAAAAAAGAATTCACCGGAAGAGACGGATATGACGGGGTCATGCTCGTTCAGGTGCGTTATTAGTTTTAATGCAATGTCGTTTTCCACGAGGCGCTAAGTGCCCGCGAAGGTCTTCCGAGAAGAAGCCACCACCGACACTGCTGCATAGGTATATACATATACACTGTGTTTGCCGACGCTCTGCTGCTGTGGGAGTTATGTAATCGGGGATTATGACCGGCTGTTATATCGATACTTTTGGGATAAATTTTAGTGGTTCTAGTGGAGCTGATGTCGATTATTTGGTTTCTGCTGTGAATTTGGGAAGTGAATAGCGTTGTTTTTATACACGTCTGATAAAATCTCGTGTGCTGAGTACACTCCTTCTCGACAGAGAGAGAGTATACACACAGTAATTATTTCATTAAACTTAATCGCTGCTTATTGAGAATAATCGCAGGTTCGCAGTACGAAAAATTCTTCTCTAAAAATAACTCTCATCACTTTTACGAGCTTATGATGTTCCGAGAATATTATTATATACTCGCGTATATGCACAATACCTTAGTTTATAGACAGACATAAATCATTAAACGCGAAGCATTAAACGTCAATAAATCAATGCCGAGAAATTTACAGCTCGATGTAATTTTGCGTATGTGTGCTTTCGGTGCCGTAAAAATTATAAAAGCGAGCTTGTAATTAGTCACTTCGATTATACATATGTGTATATAAGCTTGTTTAATTGAAAATGTTAAATACACGTTGCGCTTCGCGACGCGCGCGGTATTAAGAAGATTAACTGCAACAGTACCGGAAGAACGTGTCGTCGCATATTTCGTTGGATGTTTAAAAAATGTGAATGATTCATCGAGAGTCAGAGACGTCATTCTCATTTTGTCATCATAACAATAATTTGTTACAAAAATCTCTCCGTCGTCATACAGAAGCTTACGGAACGATAACAGCAAAGTATTCAATCTTTTCGAAACAACGATGATAATCAGCCTCTCCACGCAATCAAACGAAAGAGCAATCAAGCATCGTTGCAGAAAGAAAAAAAAGAAAGTCTCGTCCGACGACGAAGCGCCACACACACACACACACACAGTATAGCCAATTGAATCGTCTCCATTGAACGAAAGAAAATCCTTGACAATCAATGAAGTGCAAAGCCCATTGACACGGCGTTTAATTAGGGCCACTAGCCTCTAGAAGGGAGTAGGCTGTGCAAAATAAAAAGCAAACGCCAAGGAAAGTAGTTAAATCTGACAGGAAGCGCGGAGTTAACGCTCGTTAACCCGCGTCAATTAGCGGAGGGTTTCGAGCAACTAACTCTGCCGACGCCGTGTATTATATAGCTGAACTTTCAATGTATATACATCAGTATATATATATGTGCACAAGTTCTCCCGACATGAATGAATGAAAGGTGGCGACGGTCCACGCGAATCTCACGCGCTGGTGATATCACACATCAGTGCAATGCAGCAGCAGAGGAATGCGAGAGTTTTTACACTTTAAATTGACGACAATTTCCTCACGACTTTTCTCGGCGCGACGGCGTTAATTTGCACAAATTCCGACGACTGACTTTTTTTTTGTCTCGGAATTATTATTGCGCTCGTTTTAATAAGACAGAAGAAATAGACACGTGCGTTCTCCAAACTGTATTGTAGAAGAAATCTCGAATTTTCAGGCTTCTCGGAACATCGAAGTAAATTTAAAACAGTCATTTTTTTTTTCAACTCGCTTCTCGTCTCGAGCTTCGCGGAAGCTTTTAAACGAATGATCGTCGAGAGAGAGAGAAAGAAAAAAAAGAGCGTCGTTCCGTCGATAAATTGTCGCGTGCCGTCGCGCCGGCGGCGGCTCTTGAGACGATGGGCATCAACACGCGAGATCTCTCTTTCTTCACGATACTGATGTGATACACGGAAAAAATTGCGAAAGAGATGAATGGGTACAGCGAAAATTTCGTGTAGTGTAAAAACGAGGAAGCTGCAGTATATATAAAATTTGTTTATGTTAGTTTCGCGTAGAAAATCGTCGTTTACAAAATTGAATAACGTGTACATCGACGTCTGATTCACGCGGGCATTTAATTTTGTCTATGAGATAAACAAAAAGAAGTATTATATATTAATATACCGAGTGACTCATCGAGAGCGGATTTTCCCTAATAGAAGGTATATATATGTTTGATAACAGCTTCTGCACGTTATCGCTGTTAACTCTGCAATTTCGAGCTAATTCATTCACTAAACACCGATGACTAATATAACAACCCGCCAAGTGTTACTTCATTCATCTATTTTCGTCACGACAGATCTTAAAAAAAAATGTTCACATGCATACACACTTGTCATCGGTCTAATAGCCGTACTCGAGACAAAACAACACAAGTCCCGCGTCACTTTTCTACCGAAAAAAAGAAACATTCATTCACGCGAACGAGAAAAAAAGCGATAGTCAAAACTTTGACTCACACAGCAATTAATTCTCGCCTGCACCTGAGCGTTCGAATTGCAAATCAGTCTCGAAAAGTCAGCTGCAATAATTAAAAGCCACATTCCCGTGTCTCAGCGCATATACCGGAAGTAGGCGAATCTCGAGTCAAAGAATCTTATATATACACCTCCGTGTGGCGCCACCGTTTACCTCTCGGATATATTCGCGCGACCGACTTATACATATAAGAGAGAGAGAAAGAATAAGATACGTGATGCACGTCGTCGACGCCTCTCTCGCGTCCCTCTGAGTCATCGGCTTGTATATATAGTAGTATATAACACACAACGTGCCGTCGCCGTCTCTCGATTTATGAATGAACCGCCGTCGTACACACAATTACTCGCGGGTATACCGAGAAAAACTCGCGCGAATTTGCGTATATGTCACTGCCATAGCGATGACTCGTGCGCCTCTCAATGAGCTGCTTCCGAGATTCGTGCTAGCGCCTCTATTACTACTATACGACGTGATTCAATCGTTTCCGGTTTTTTCTGGATCGTTATATTGGTATTTTTTTTTCTTCTTCGTTTCGTCAGAGACTAATTGAAGAGTTTATCGGCGAGAGAGAGAGAGAGATGACGATTCCGACATTCGAGTGTAGTTTATACTCTACTATCTGATCGTTGCTGTATAGTATGGGATTGAATTGATATATCGATGAGGGTAATCGTAAGCAACGAGATTGACGTTTTAACTCTGTATTTCGGAAGATGTACGCAGGTAAACGTATAATACAAGACACCTGATCCCGTGTTGCATTATCTGAGCTGCGATTACATCACTGATACCTCGACTATATAACCCACGTCACAACGAAATTTCCCGAACGCCGCGCAGGACACTTTTTTCGAAACTCTCGCGATCGATACATAATGCATAAGTTCGAAGGAAAATCAAGTATGTGTGTGTGTGCGACCTCGAAAGGAGGTCAGTTCCGTCGAAAGATACCGCGCTCGAACGTGAGCATCCGAGAGTTGTCTCTCTCTCTCTCAAACGCGGTATATATACTGACGTCAAGCGACTATAATACTAAATACTTTCGCCCGGAGAATGCCGTAGCTCTAATACGTGTTACATATATATATACACACACACCGAGATGCTGGATTATCGCCTCTCTTTTTTTTATAATATACTTATATATATATACTCGTCTCTCTTTGAGGACGATTCCCGGAAAATGTGTACGGCTCGTTATAATCTCATTTTCCTCCTGTCGGGGAGTTAAGTTGGAAAGTTTTCGTTACAGCGCGCGGCGAGCTTTTATATACGACGTCGCCGCCAACGCGGTAAAGTTTATGATTTGTGAGCGAGACTCTCTCAGCGGCCGTAATGCGATTATTGGACGAGTGAGGGTCCTTCTTGGAACTGCTGCAGCGGGGAATTAATTAGGTATTTATGAATCGTTGTTAAAATTTACGTGCAGTACCGCGACGCAGTGATTATACTCTTGAGACGTTTTTTCAAAAACGTAGAAATATATATAATATAATACAATCGACGAGCGAACGGTAAATCTCTCTCTAACGAGTGATAGACAAAGAGGAGAAAAGGATCCTTTGATAAACAGAAGAAAACGGAGTCTAAAAAAAAGAGAAAAGCCCGGGAAGGAGCTTCTTGAATACCCAATGAATCGGCACTATATATGTGGGCGTGAATCGTCGTGTCTGGCGAAAAAGAAAGACATCACCATACGGCGTCTCGGGAGAAAGAGAGAGAGACCCAGTTTTCGCTTCTCAAGGTTATACCTATATATCCCGCCGATTGCGCCAGAGGCGGTGCGAAAGTTTGCTTATTGCGCAGTCGCGAGACGGCTGTTATTTGGCGAACAGAGGTAAACGGCGGAACCGATCGGTCTTATCGCGGTTTATTACACGCTATTATATATATATAGAGCTCGCCTTTTGACGACTCTGCCCTGTGCGTGTTTTTTTTTTTTTTCAATTTTCCACGCACTACTTTTTGTTTTGCGAATACTTTGCCTTATCGCGTCTCTCTGCGATTTCGACGAACTAATATACTGAGACTGCGATTTCTGCGAATTGAAGTTTTCTTTTTCCTCGATCGAACGGTATATAGCTTATTATTCTTCGCATTTCTTTATGTGAATCGGACTAGCGGCTTTTTTTTGTACGACAGGTGCATATACCCAGCGCGACAGTATATAGCCTTGAGAGCGAATTTCTTTGTGTCGATAAGAGTGTTTTTTTGTTTCGACGCCTGATAAAAATGTTTGAATAATACACTAATTGTATCAACTCCGCGCGCCCGAGAGAGACGGACTTTTTTGCGTTGTACACCGAAAGCCTCTATACTGTCAATATTATTGTTTGAAAGTCGTCGTGCACTTTGTGATGTACAATATATCGATCTAAATATAATATTAACGAGATTCCAATCAATCATAAGCTTAACGAGGAGAGAAAGAGAGTCTATTAATCTACGTCTCGCTAAAAATTAAAACAAAATCATTTGGAAGCCCAATTTTTCAAGATCAACCCAAACTTCACGCTCTTAAAATGAAAAAAAATTAACAACGATTCATCAGACCCATAGCCACCGCGTGAAAATCATATTCAATTTTATTAATAACCCACTCGGTGAAACGACAAGAATATAATATATTCTAACGAAGGGACTGAGAACGAGATGCACCCCACGATTCAAAGGAATCACCTCTCTCTCTCTGCATGATGAAGTGCCTTTCATTCATCCGACGAGCTATACGCGTAGTCCGAGGAAAGGGACAGGTCAGGCGTGAAAAGAAATTCTAATACGAGGGAGCACACGAAGCGACAGTTTAGAAAGTGGTCCACGTGCGCCGCCCGCATATGGGGTTGATTCGACAGAAAAAAATAATCGTATATATATACTCGCAGCTATAAGGAATAATCTCTCACGCTTCTACTTCGAGGTGTGGGAGGACGATGGGAAAGAAGGCCCCTTTGAATAATATATAAACATAATTCCGACGGGGGAGTTCTGTGATGCTCAAGTTTTTTTTTTATTCACCAAACACATACGATAATAATTGATTCTCTCAGGCTGAATGATTTCTATTTGGAAACTCATGCATATTTTATTACCGATCGAGGACGACTCAGGCTTTTGCTTCTTTTTGTATTATATATATATACACACACATACTATTAAAGTCAAATAAGCTACCGTAAAAATGTGTCTTTTCTCAATGACTTTTACGAGCGGAACGGAAATATTTACGCGCTCGTTAGTCTCGCTACCAGTTTACGCATCTCAAAAAATCATCGTTCTTAAAAACCGAAGAAGTGCAAGCGTATCCCCCCGCGCACACCACACTGCGCGACGGAAATGCCTGGACGGCTGCGTCACATCTCAGGAATTCTCCGGAGTAGAGAGAGCGCGCAAACCGCAGAGAGAGAGAGAGAGAACGCGCTCGACGCATTTTTTACCCTCTCTTTGTCCGCCTCTTCGTCGCGTTGCTCCTTTTTATTTTCCTCCCCTCTACCATCATGATTTAGACTCTCCGGATCTCCGTTGTCAATATCTTCCGCGCGCGAGCGCTGCGGAATTCGGAACTGCTTGGCCTTGCTTCTCTTTTTTTGCCTTTTATTTTAGGTTCCTGGGGCGAACGGTGTCGGATACGTTAATTGGCTCTTCGCGTGGAATGCGTCGGGAAAATTTTTTGACCGTGTGACTTAGCGAGGTCTTCTGATGAGTTTCGTAATTTTTTTGTACGGTTGCACGTGTAATTTTAAAACACTTGATTAGAGGCTCTAAAGTGAACCCGGTAATCTCAATATTTACAAACACTTGCTGTGTGCAGACTTTTGCTGTTATTTATATATTATGCCAGTAGCATTTGTTATCAATCACCACAACGAATTTACGCCAGAGATTGTCGCACTGCAGACAGATGTGTGATTCCCGTCTCTTTTCCTGGTCGCCTTGATTCGGGAATTCCCCCCGATGCAGTATATAGCAGCAACGAAGCTAATACTCTCGTACGTTCGTTCACCTTTTACCGCGCGAGGCAACACTCCTTTGTCCGTCGGTCGTCTCGTGTACTCTCTTTGTGCGCTAAAAATGGTCGTGCCAAATGTCGCCACAGTTTCCCGTGGACAAGTAGAGACAATTAGCACTTATAGTTTTTCTCTGTATATTTTCCTATTATATATATCGGCTACTGGGCGTAAAACACTGCGGGTATTACCCGGGGGCGTCGGTCTGTTTACTCTCTCGAAATCGCTCTCCGACAAACATGTTGTTTTGTCGTGGACTGTATAGCAATTGGGAAACTTGTTTACTATCATGCACTGGATTCGATGCAGTAACAATAATTATTCGGTACGAGAAAAGCGAGAAATTTATACTGAATGAGCGCCGCTTGCAAAAGTGGGAGGATATAGAGAAAAAATTTTTTAACTCGCGCTTAAAGGTTTTTACACGCCCACCTATGTCGCTGGCACCGAATAGCTCGCTTATCTTTTCGCGACGACGTCAATTTGCTCACTTGTCGCTGATAATTTTTTTTTTCGCACATAGAGAAAGCTCTCTTGACTCGAGGCCGCTTCTGCTGATTATACTTTAAATATACTGTCTCTACTATAATCATAATTGCATATCGTAAATATTATCAATTCCGCGAAACATAACTCGAAAAAGTATATTACGATGCATATATTATAATAAAGCGATCAATGAATATTTCGTGTGACCGGCAGCTCGGCACTGTTCTCAATAATGATGATAATAATAATAATAATCGTCAATCAGCGATCTCGAGAAGAAGCGGGCCTCAATTAACCAAACCGTTGCTGCAGCTTCTTGAGCGTCTAATGCGCTCCTAATTCACTTTATCTCCTTCTCCGGGATACTTTACTTCCTCCTCTATTAGACGTGACTTTTGTTTTTCTATATTAGTAGAACCTACACAATATTATGTAGTTTGGTTGGGTTTAGCGTCTTTTTGGAGAATCCAAGGAAATCTTTCGAACGCTCTTATCTTCGATGTCAAATATTTAACGCGCTTGAGACAAGTCACATAAAGGTGTAGACTACTATTTATATAGTTCGAGATACTACAATGTTAAGAGATTCTTAGCAATTTTCTAGAGAAAGCCTCAGCTTCTAAATCAAACTAAGATAATAGAAAACCATCTCGTATCTACCAGATCAAACTATACTGCAAAACGTCTCTTGCAAATTCGGCGAGACGAAGGTCGCAACCGACTTTTTTTCGCGCCTCCTCGAGACGACAAGGATGTATAGCAGTCGAGAAAGAAGAATAACGGTCGCGTCGTGCTTTCTCGAACAATGCCTTTGTCGAGAGACTCTTTGTCTGAAAAATTAACAGTTATATTCTCAATAAACAAGCCTCTATTAATTTATATATACGCAAGCTCGAATTACTTAACTATATATATATTACGCTCGAAATTAATGTCCAGATATACCGAGAAACCCGAACAAATGAATTCTTCTTACCTGATCTTTCTCGAGTTCGCGGTACTGCTCGATTTCGAGCCTCGCGATTTCCGCCGGCGACCGAAGGAATCTCTGCCGCATCCGAACCGGAAACGACTCGGGCATCGGAATTCGTCTTGGTTTTGGGAGAGAGATACGAGTATGTGTGTGCAGGAAAAAAGTGCGTCTAAATTTAGCGACCGTCTGTATGGTGAGCTTAGAGGATAATGTATATATGAAAAACGAGGCTCTGATATATTTTTCTAAAGTAGGACTCGGCTGATTTATATATCAAAAGCGAGAGTATATTATAACCGATAATTAAGAAAACGAGATAATGAGGTATAAATATACACTGTGTGTATAACCTTCCGGTTGCGATATATGTGGCCGCACTAAAATTGAATTACGCGTATGCATAAAAATATTTTGCAAAGCAATAATCCTAATCGAATTTACGATCCCAGCCTTTGAACTTATAGCGGTTTCTCTTTGCACAACTAGCCTCGCTATAGCCTCGTACTATATATTATAGTATACACATAAGTATACTCGAGCAACATGACGCAACCATCGGGCAATTTTGTAAAGTCGAATTTCCCGGTATCATCGCGAGCCTTATTTTTTCATCATATATCCTGTAATCTGGTTTTTCGTCTTTTTTTCTCACTCGTAAACTGCTGTGGTATATAGATTCGCGTGTGATGAGTCATCGCAGTGTACCAAGTGCGACAATTTCATCGAGCGATTGAATCATAATGCGAAATTTAAATGCGAGCCATTTTATGTATAGTTCCGGACGAGATTTGCATGCACGTTGCTCGAATATAGGTGAAAAATGTGTGAGCTGATGCATTTTCGCTTGGCCGATAATGCAGATTTGTTCTTACCTACTACAGATTTTCAGTGTATATTATATATACGTAATACCGGAGTCGTCGTGGAATTCGAAATTATCATAAAACACTGAATTTATAGACTCGGCAAAATACGCACATCATTTACACAAAACACGTGAATCAATGGAAATTCATTCGAGACCTGCGCAATAAAGATTTTCCAAACGTAAACAAATAATTCGCATAATTTATCCGCGCGATAAGCTCGTATAATATACGTAGTAAAAGTACACAGCATTTGAGAAAACGCACACATACATATACTTATATACTTAAGCTCTCGAGAGATACGCAACGAAAGGAATTTATTTCCCGAAAGAAACAATATCGTTGTAGCTCACGAATAATCGTGTACCATACGTAAAAATATTTCTAAACGACACTGTAGTACAATCGTAAACCAATTAACGCTATACACGCATATAAAATTTTCCCAAAGTTTTTACGTAAATTTTCCACTTATTCCCAAATCGCAATAGCCGAATATATTCTCCCAAAAAAGAAACCGTCACGGGACCCACAAATACACAAAATTCCTCGCACAGCAACACACACACACAGCACGTAATTCCCCGTCGCATCAGCGTTCGGTCGAACTCGGCTCCGTCCGCTGTTGTTCGGCCAACCGGCCATGTGGTGATAGCACGATGACAGAAGGCTGTGCTGCCGCCGCGGTTGCCTCTCGCTCTCGAACCACTGTCAGTGTCATTCCGACTGGCGTCGAGTGCGCTACGCGCAGCTCCGATTTCGCTGTGTGTATTATTCTTTTGGTGCTGTTTGTGTGTGCGTTTTTTTTTCATTTTGCGACGACTAATACGTCGACGAGACGGTCGTTGAATCTTCGAGCACGTATATATATATAATAGAGGAGTGAGACACAAGGTCACGCGCGAGTGGACCAGCTCTGCCGGCCGATATTGTATTCTGTGCGATACTTGTTGTATTGTGGAGTGATCCGAAGAGGCTTGATTGGACGAGATTTAGGAGAGATAATAGTAGCTGCTTTTTACACGACCTTGGTGAGTGTTTGTATATGTAGATGATTTTTTGAGATCATCGTGCGAGTATACAGATACCACCTGTAGGATTCCGTCTGATGCCATTGGGCGCACGGATAGTGAAACTCCCCCGAATCGTTGTGAAACTTGATGGAAAGTTCAGAACAACAATGTGTCACGTAGTCCGTTGTTTTTGCAGCAAGATATATAACTATATTGGATCGCAATCTAGCGTAAAATAAACTGGCAGCATCGTCATCGTCGTTTTGTTTTGCTAGAAATTCGGAGTGAGGTTAACGACCGCCACCGTTTGCAAAGATTTTTCTATCTGAAGCCGATAAGTACTTATAGGTATATCATTGAACCATTGACCCTCGCAAGGATATTTTAAACATGGCGGCGGCTCGAAAGCCTGCGACGGAGCGTTTTTTCCGCCGCTCGTGTTGTTTTCGAGTTGAAACACACGCTGACGTCAGCTGACGTGATGGGCAGAAGCGAAGTCACCTTTCGCTCCTCCTCTCATTTATTCCTCTTTAAAGCTGCGCGTGTTTCGATAGCTTTGTGAGATAGACACCGGGACAACACGTTATATATTATTATCTATTTGCGCTCTCTTGCTTCTATATAAGTCAGACGCATTATATTAGACATGGGACTCTCGACTATTATTCTCTCGGGAATCTTGTTGATAAAACCAGATAACTTTTCCTCGGATCTGGAATATATATCTCGTATTTTCGTTTTAGTCACGCGGGGATATATTTTTATTTGTTTTTCTTCCCTTTTGCATAACGAGGAATTTCGAGAGAAGACTCTTTTGGATTGCGCACTTATCGCGGAACGACTCTCTGTGGGAAAAACGCTCGTATACGCGTACTTTTTTTTAAATATTACCGCGCCAGCGAGAAGATGACGATTGTGATGGATTCCGAGTAGTAAAACTCTCGTGTCCTTGGCTCGGCAAGCAGTCCTCAATTACGCGAGACACTCGCTTTGTTGGATTTTTTTTCTCACGCGCCGCGTATATTATATACTTTTTTGACAAATCTACACGTGCTCGCTTACTTTTTTTTACTTCAAATTCTCGTTGCATTTTTTTCCGTGTAAACATTGCGTCACTTTGCGTCATGGCAAATCGTGTCTTTGTTATTACATAAAAATCGACGTTAGCTTCAACTTCGTTCGTTCTCTGCTTATCGATGGAAAAGATAGGGCGGCGCAAAGGTGTCGACGTACGGGATTCCGGCGAGAAAGAACTGGGAGGTTTTCGATTGAAACGTTTGCTCAAAGCGAAGAGATAAGCGCGCCCCATCCTGTTTACACTTTCGACCGTCGGCGCACGGCAATCTTTTGCTCTTCTTCTTTTTTTTTTACCGCGTTCCACTTGGAACTTTCCTCGTTATACACACAATGAAGACTATATATATATATTTCATGCACAGGACACTTTTAGATCCGGAGCGCGTTTTCCCTCTCTCGGCAGTTCGTCGTGTGGCTAAAAAATGAGAAACAGTATAGAGAGAGAGAAAGAGAGTCAGTGAACCTGGAGACGGAATTTTACTCCAAAGTGCGCGAGATGATCCACACGAAAAGCTCGAAAACTCGTTTCGCCATATCAAAATCCCTGTTCGTCTGACAACAAAAAATAATCCTCTCTTTCTCTCTCTCGTATTATACTTATATATTATGCACAAAGAAGAAGAAGAAGAAGAAGAAAAACTTCAACCGCTAACCTCCTCTTTGTCTCTCTTTTTCCTCTCCAAGGCTGCGTATACATACGTAACGTCGTCGCTAAATTCTCTCTCTCTCGCTCTCTTTTCGCGTCGCCGCCGCCGCGGAAAATGTATTATGGAATACTCGTAAACGCGCGCGGTGCATTCCAGCTCTGCGCGCGCGATTTCGCATATATACACTATACGAAGGCCGCGAGCTTCCCTTCGTTCTTTCTTTTCTCGCGTGTGTGTGTGTATATATATGCGATGCAACGAGTGTGCTATATATCGCGGTTGCGGTGATTAGCGCTTAGAAGGATTACGCCGACTCTGTCTTATATATAGCCTTGATCGCTGGATTCTTTAGTGCCGGTGGCCTTTTTTCTCTAAGGCTACAGATTTATTGATTTTTTTTTCAGTATATATCGAGGGAGAGTATAATTTTTTTACACGGTATAATTGCGCAATCGTTGCGCGCAAATTTGCGCGAAATGCGCGTCGCATTGTGGATCGCTTCGTTGATTCCGACCTGATTTTCGCGATTCCCTCGTGTGATTTTTCTTATCTCGGCGTGGAAATCACGGCGACGTGCGCCGATTGCGAAATGAAAATATGAGCACTCTCCGCAGGTATATACACGAGTACAAAGCTTGGAATTATTATTTTTATATATGCTATGCTTCATATACTATACTGCCCGTAATGGAAGAGCCTGTCACTCTCCGATATGATCTTTTATGCAAATCGATTTTCAGAAATTTCGTTCAGACGCGCTTATCCGAAATCGAGTGGGCTTTAAAATTCAAAACGACACGACGATGCAGCTTATAAGAGGCTATTCGTGTTTTCGAGCGGCCCTCACTGCTGCTGCTGCTGCAGTCGATGCGCTATTTATAGAAACAGATAAATCATCTCAAGAGGACGAAAAAAAAAATTTTCGTTTTCGCCACATTTTTTCAATTTTATTTTTCACCTCCGACGCTTTGTCCCGACGGTGAATTTTTCGGCGCGCATCAGCAGTAGTATAGTCGGCTGCTGCATAAGGTCATCGCTCGAATTATATTTCAGAGATATATAGGCGAGTTCTTTGTTGCTGCGAGAGGGCAGAGAACTCGGGGCTTCGGTTTTTTTTCTCTCTCGTCTCTTTTGGGTGCAGCGCATTATAGGGAGGGGAATTTGTGTTGTGTAGATGAATTGGAAGGATAGACCGGGTAAATAAGCTTTTCCGCGCCGGTTTGTATATTAGGGTTGAGGCGAGATGCCGCGAGAGATTTCTTTTCTTTTGTATCCGGAAAATGCATAGTAATGACGATGAGGTGAGCTTCGAGTGAAGGATTATAATATTTTAGTTGGAAATTATGAATAGTTGAAAAGTTGATAAGTTTGCAAAAGCATAGAGAGACAGAGAACGGCACGTTGACACCTATCGATATAGACAATGGACTGCACGTGCTCTGTGCTTGATGTTTAAAAATTCCTCTATACTCGTCGCGAATGTTAAAACAACCGGTGCCATAGCTACGCCTGGTAATCCAATCTCTGTCTCTTTTGCGCGCAAATTCAGATAAGAAAAGAGAAAAAAGCAACACTTTTCAAATGTATATATATATAGCCAGTCTGTCGATTTCACCGGCACGTTTTCGCTTCGTGAGACGCTAACAATTTTATATACATAGATACAAACCTGCGATCGTCTCTCAATAACTCGAGTTCGACGAAAAAATTCCTCGCGCGACTTTCTTTGTACATACAACAGAGTGCACATATATATATACGATAATACGAGAGAGAGAGAAATCATCCGTAAAAATAGAATCGCGATGCCGTCATTGCAGAAAACACAGCAGGCCACATCCAGGAAACGCGCCTTGTTCCCCGATAAGACCTGCGCCAATGTTATATCTCCGATTCAAAAGAGTATTTTTTCTAGCAAAAAAAAGAGATAAACGTATATATTTTTGGGCGTCGTATTAGTATTTCGAGGAAGTGTGCATGTATTGCGTTGTATACGTGTGTGTATGTGTAGGAGAGAGTAAGTATTGATCGGCTCGCGGACTCGACGCGTGTCCGCACGTGCTTTTCAAGTTCAGCGGCGGGACTGGCGACAGCTTTATCTGTCGTCGTCGTCGACGACGCCGCGATTTCGATCGCGGATGGCCGATATATTACGAATTCTGACTTTATATTGAACGCAATTTTTTTTGCTTATTGAGGTCGACCTTGATTTATTTGAAGGTTTTTAAATCAAACTTGAATTTTCGTATGCGAAAAAAATATGTATTAAAAATCGACTATACCAGCTTTAAAAATAAAGCTGTAGGTATACATATATACAACAAAACGTGAGCAGACCTATAAAAATATAGGTATATATGTATTATACGAAAAATCGTCCTCGTGCTAAAAAGTAATAAGTCACATAAAGCGCTAGACTTTATTATCACCAACGAACGACGATAAACAACAAGCCGAATCTCATATCGCTGGAAAAAATTGCACAATCGATACTCTCTCTCTCCTCGCACCCACGCACTGGAACCCCAAGCAAAACAGCATCATCAGCAGCACCGCGAAACCGGAGAAAGTTTTATACGACTCGCGAAGAAGAGAAAAAGACGCGTAGGAGTGTCCGTATACGAAGGGGCACGTCCCGTTTATACTTTGCGCGAGTTTCCTTGGCGCTCGGCCAAGTCCATCTATCTATATACCTATATATAACGTTGCAGAGTATCTAGAGAGAGAAACCGAATGCATATACATAGATATGTAAAAAGCTGTGTAATTCAAAATGCGCTTGCGCGAGCTCCACAGGTGTCGTTGCGAGATGCGTAATCGGGATTTTGACTCAATAAGCCGTGAGGATATCGGTACTGATACCTATATATACGGGGGGACGGATTAACGATGATGATAATTCACGAAATTCCGCGTCGTAAATAAACTTTAATGCGCGCAACGACGATAATAAAACATGCGTGTGTATTATACACAAAACTCTCGAGTTTCGTTCCCCCTTTAAAAAAAAAAAAACAAATTACAGCCTACTCCTCTCGCAACCCCTTTCGCGTATATATATTCGATTAAATAAAGGCGAGCATTGAGTGCCGCTCGGCAATTACACCTATATAAGCGACAATCGTAATTCACTCGAGTTGTTCCCCCTTTTTTCCGCGTGTATTATTATACTTATAACTCAGCGACAGTCACATCGCAAGTTGTAGGAGAGAAAAAATAAAGGACGCAGGTATATAGTCCTCCTTATATACAGTGCGACGAATTCCTGAAGCTCGATTATACAGTCGGCGGCGGAGGATTACATTATATTATTGTCACGCCATAGTCCCCGACGAGGCCATTGTCGTATCCTCGTCCATTAGCGACGAGAGCTCCGAGACGCAGGATTATATCGCACGTCGGGGACGAGTCTAATGGGAAAGTCGTAAAGACCGGAGGAGTATAGTGTCTTCTTCTTCTCTCCCTTTGGACTATCTTTCCGCTTCGATGCGTTATATGCGGCTCCTTGTGTGTGTTCCTATACGTCGGTGTAAAAAGGCTACTGTGCGATTGGGTTTTCGAAGATAGGACAAGAGATAAGTAGGAACACACGGTGATTTTTATATAAGCGAGCAATTAGCACTTGTTTCCCAAACAAACAAAAGTCAAAAGTATCATCACACCGCAACTCTCCTCGAATAAGAGAATCTAACCCCACCCGATCAAGCTCCCCTCGCTCTATTGGCGAAAATTCGTGCGCGCGGGCTATTTCGGTCCCTAAGACGTCTCTCTCTCTCTCTCTCTCTCTCCTTCGTTTTCGGGGGGGAAGCTTACGCGTCGCGACGCCCGAGAGAAGTCAGTTGAAAAGAGGCGTCTGCAGGGGACGCAGCGCGACGACGTCGCCGGCGCCGACGACGAATACGAAAAAGAAACGAAGATTATATATATTATATACTCACATAACGACGACGACGACGACGAAGAAGAAGATTATCGCGGATTATACTCGGCTTCTTCGCGAAACTATAAAAACGAACGATTTTCATCAATTAACCGATCTATACATATCTCTCTCTCTTATACTAATTACGATTGTCCTTGTAATCATCATACCCTAATCTTCTCCCTTACTTTCTTCGCTATATTAACTCTCACTTTCATCGATTACATTGTAAACGACGATAGAACGACCAAAAGTTTCTTCAACTTAACGACTTTATATATATTTATTTATATATATAACAATAACGAGAGAGGGAAACGCGCGATCTCTCTTGAACGACATCGAACTTGTACGTATAAGATTTTACGTACAGTACGCTGATAGATTATATTCAATTAAAATATATATACAATGGCTGCCATCACTTTGGACTCCATCGACATCGCGAATATCCTCGCGCAGGAACTGCTGTACCAGCAGGTAAAGATATGTCACGGTTTAACACACAACACTGCACACACTTTTCTGGTATAAAACCTCTAACTCTCATACACACACACACGCACACACATATATAATACGTTTTTCTGTAAAAATTTTCGCTCAATACTAACCGATAATAACTCCGGAAATCTCTTCGCGATCGGCGCGTGTGTATATCATTAGCTTCAATTAAATCCGAAATCTCTCTTCGCGCATTCCTCTCTATAACCGCGGCATCAGTGTGTGTGTGTGTAAAAATAGTGATCGCGCGAGAGAAGTTTCCGCGAATACGCGAATCGAGTCTCTCCCTCTCTCTGGCGATTGAGTAACGGCCGCCCATGCAAGTCATCGATAGAGCTATTTCTGACGATAGAATTTTCAAGTTCGAGATCGCCGTAGAAGTGTGTGTTTTCGTTACAATACCGTTGTGCAATTTTGTGTAATATATACGATTCTGAAAATTCGGACGCACGAATTTTCCTCTGACCGATAACGAGGTGAAAAGAGAGAGACTATATGTATAGTTAAATATTGGCGACTCTCTTTCGCAACTCGAGCTCGATACTGCCCTTTGTCTGCAGCAGCAGCAGCAGCTGCTGTTGCAGTAGCAGAGATAGAGAGCAGCGCTTATTTATAGAAGCGCGAACGCGAAATGCAACCAACGGCCTCTTCTTCTTCTTTGTCTGTCTTCTCTCGCTTTCAGCTTCAATCTGTCTTCTGGAGAGGCTCGCCGACGCTTCTTTTTCGGATCTTATATACTAGCGCGCGCACGTGCGCGTTTGATAGTCGTTTTGTGTCGCGCCGGAGAGAGAGAGAAAAGAGGAAAAAATAGGCCGAGAGAGAGACTGTTGCATGTTTGCATATGGGTAGGGACGCGCTTGTGCGATTTGATTTACGCTCGATTATTTTTGGTTAACAAAAAGTCCCTTTTTTTATTAGTATAATACAGGATGCTCCGACTGATTTTTGATTTAAAAAAACTCGTTCCGGCGCGAAACTGTTAGTTTGTGCCGGTTCCGACGCGTCGCAACTCGAATATATATGTATATGTATATATACGCATGCGCTTGCTCACACACGTGCGTTCGAACGCCGATACAAGAGTCACGTTCACAGACTGCGGGATCGGGAGCAAGGTGAACGGCCAGTTGTTTTACCGAGCGGCTGTTTTTACGAGTGCTGTGCGGTCTACTCGATCTTTGATTTTTCTTTTCTTTGAAGAAAGGCTTTCACTATTGCTAATATAACGACTTTGAGACGTCTCTTTGAAATTAGCTCTCGACATCGCACGTAATAAAACACAGACGGACTTTCAATTATTCCATCGATATAATGTAATATATATATATGAAGCAAGTACGCGATTTCCCCTTCGTATATAATATGGTATGAAGGAGATACTTGTGTGCTCTGGAATAATGACCGGCGGCGATAAGCCTCCGTTTTTCTCTCTCTCTTTGAGACCGGCGATAGATATTACGCTGTTGCACATGCGCATGCAATTGCGATTGATTTACGCTCGGTAACTGTCGAGATTATACGAGCCCATTATAAATCGCGCGCTGCTCCAGACTGCTGTGTACATATATACGACGGTCAAAGAGCGAAAACGTGCGGTGCTGTATCGAGAGATTATATTGCTATATACCTTTGTCTCTGTCCGCTGCAGAGCAGAGACTTGCGGACAATCGGGCTACTGTATATACTTACGGCTTATAAGACACGCGATTGATTCGTTACAATTTCTATAATTATCACGTTATTTTCACCACATTCGCCTGACAAAGTTTAGAGAAAGAGAGATAAAGAAGCGGCATACAACACTTCCAGGAAGTGCAACGTATGCGCGGCGTCTGTAATAAGTAAACAAAAGTCCGCGACTGCGATGCTCGATAAAATATATATATATACACAGCACACAAGTCGGAAATCGAACGCGCGCTCTTTCCAGAAGTCGTCTCTATACTCGCAGCCACACTCTCCTTATCGATATGAATTACCGATAAGAACACGTAGAAGTGCACTCGCCGATAAGCCCTGCTTGTGTGTACAGTTCGCGCTCTCGCTCGCGTTGACCAGTTATCGATCTCTATATATTTAAAGGTCGGCTGATGTTTTTTTTTCTGTGAGAAGAAGGTATATTTTTCCGTTGCAATTAACTAATGGGACACGATAAATTGTCTCTTGCTATATTTAGCGAATTTCACACGTCAAGCATTGAACCTGATCCAAAAGAGCTCCTACTCTCTTTCTTTCTCACGCACACAAGTTCAAAGAGTCGATCCATCAGAACACATCATCCACGTTTTAAGAAACACACACACACACACACTAACGGGCGTCAACGATCTCACGATATACAATACCAAAACGTGAGCGCTACTCGCGCGAACGATTTCCGTGAAGGAGTGTAGGCGGCTGTAAGTGTAATTTTAGCGATGACACTTGCCCGGTACAATGCCGCCGAGGAAAGATATGACGTTATAAGCGCCGCGCACGAGCGCTATATGTTTTGTTTGCTTTACCTGAAGCTGCTCTCTTCTCGCGGATGTAATATTCTTTTGCAGCACTTGTGTGTCTCTTTGTACTTTCATTTTCATCTTTCTCTATAAGCAATCAACATCGTATCAATTTTGATATATTTTCAATGCACTTCAAGCGCATAAAGCAGTATGGAGAGTGTCATGGTCGCGGATTTACTCTTATTTTTTATTCGGCCGTCGCCGCCGCTTTTGGAGCGAAATCGGGCCGAGCTCGAGCACATGTCCATATATAAAATTTCGCGCGGCCTTCATTTATATATGTATGCGTGTTACATATATGAGTCGAGAGAAAGAGTGACCAAAGCCAGGGATGAGCGCGTGCAAATTTAGCAATGATAGCATCCAGCAGAACTGCTCTTCTTACTCTCTTTGAGGCGTTCTTTGTTGTGATCATATACAACGAAGTCTGCTGCTAATTGCGCAGACGACTTATATCTTCGATCGTTGTCTCGAGGCAACGGAAGTATATATAGCTTTTATAGAAATTATTACGAATCGAACTGACGCTTATACTTGAGCATTGTTTAAGTCTAGGAAAACAAAATTGACTAAAAAAAAGAGATTCTCGACGTGCGTCCATTTATATCTCGGTGTCGACAGATTGTAAACCGAGAGCCGCGTATATAATATTGCTTTATATATCCCGCGCGGAGAGAGCGATAAGATCCCTTATCGAGCCTTGGATCACGGGTATTTTTAATCGGCGACGTTATGTTATATACCGCAAAGGTCCAGCCAATGATAATAAAAAACGAAAAGAGGCTAACGTTGAATTGCGCGCCAAATGAGATGAGTTGCTGTACTACTGCGCAGTAACCGTCTCTCACAAATCATTAGCTCGAGAAGGTTGATTCCAAGATTACATATACTCAAAAGAGCCTCCGATTTATTACTCCTCACGGTGCGATGCGCCTCGAAATTCATATGTTTATTCAGGCTAAATATAGAAGAGGAGCGAAAGAGAGGGAGGTAATTAAGTTTGCGCATCTGTCGACGAGAGAACCTATTCCTCTGTTTTGCTTCACTCTGTTTTGTTTGTGGATAATAAAATTACCGCGGCTGCCCTTTTTATCCGGTCAATAATATACGCCGTCGAATCTGCGAGGACGCACGTATATGTGTCCCAATTATAGAGCTACATAGAAGTGGAAATGAAGCCTCGAGAGTTCGTTGATTTCTGGCAACCGCAGAATAGCGGAACTCTCCGGTTGTCGCGGAAAAATATTTGGCTCGAGTGCCAATCGAAGATGAGATATTTATCGAGTTCGTTGAATTCCGAGAAATCGTCTCTCCTTTCGAGAATTACCCTTACGCAATTAATTATAACTTTAGTTGGTATTCCTTAAACCCACATCCTCTCCAAGTACGTTATAAGCCTTCTATATACAATCAAACAATATCAAACGATTAAACTAACGTAAAAAAAATTTCTTCTCTGTCAACAGCTGGTGTCACCTCTGGAGGGCTTGCACAGTGGCGTACCAACCCGTACAACGCCGACGCTGACCCCGACGACTTTACGTACGATCGAGCAGACGTTCCTCGACTTCACCAACGAGCCTGCGTCCCATAGTCGTGAGGCCGGCTTCGTGCCACCTCTGATTGAACCGTCCCAACCTACACCCACTCAAACCCAGAACAACGCGGTTCAACAGCAGCAGCAGCAGCAACAACAACCACAACCACATCACAACAACGTACTGCTGGAGGTACAGCAGCAACAGCAGCAACCGCAGCAGCAACAGGTTCAGCAGACGCAGATTCAGACTCAACAACCGGCGGCTGCCACGACCAGAAGAAATATGGGCGGAAGAAGACCCACCAGGACTGTCGGTATGAGTCCTGAGGAAGAGGAGAGGAGACAGATTCGGAGGGAGAGGAATAAAATGGCTGCGGCCAGGTGCCGCAAACGCAGGATGGATCATACCAATGCTCTATTAGAAGTAAGTGTCTTTCTTTTTTATTTTCTTGGTGTTTTATTTTTTTTTATTTTTGAAGGCTTATGCAATGGGTATTGCGTAAGATTGGGTATTTAGAGAGACGAGTAAACAAGCGTGTGTTATAAGAAACGGGTTTAGTAGGGAGACTCTCAACGTTTGCATTCTGTTACACATGCGGCATTGTGTCAAGTTCGAGCAATTAGCTCAATTATTCCCTCGTAAAATCGACGCGTAAAGTCATTATTTTTATGGACGCTTATATTGCTTGCGGCTTTGCGTAACGAACCGGTATACGTAGACACACAGCACTGGAAAGCGAAGACAACAATGATGTCTAACGCACTGATTTGTTATCTTGCAGGAAACCGAGGGCTTGGAACAGAAGAAGCAGAACCTCAAGGATGAAATCCAAGAGCTCCAGCAGATGAAAATGGACCTGGAGATGATGCTCGAGTCCCACCGTACGATCTGCCGACTGCACTCTTCCTCGCCGCCGGACATCAAGCCCGTGATCGCCGCGAGCAACAAAGCTCCCACGACGAACGGCAACGCCACCGATCTCCACGCCGACGAGTTTCACAGCGACTACTCCTGCAACAAGCAGCAGCAACAGCAGCAGCAGCAGCATCAGGAACATCACAATAATCTCAACAACGGCCTACGACCAAACCGACCGAATTCCCTCCCAGTCGGCTTCGACAACAACAACCAGCAGCGACCTACCTCGCTGCCCATCTTCACCGAGCCGAAACCCCGACCGTCGAGCTTGCAGTTCAAAACGCTCGAAACCCCGGCCTTCATGAAGACTGCTGCAGAAGTCGCGGGTATCCCCATCACCACCCCGTCCAGTGGTATTCCCTTCAACTTTGACTCCCTCATGGAAGGTGGCACCGGACTGACGCCCGTCTCGACGCCTCTCGTACCCTCCTGCTCCAGCCAGCAGAGGAACAATGGCTCCAGCATCATCAGTACCGTTGCTGGACACCATCATCTCTCGGCCGTCGATCTCAGCTCGCCCGATGCCAATCCACCGAAACTCGTGAGCTTGTGACGCCACGAGCATCAAGACGACGACGACGCCGGCTTCGTTCTAGTCGATGCCCGCGCCGACTTCGAGGATGACCCCGAATGAGGACTGTTGTTGGCCGCTGTTGCTAATACGTCCGGATTATTTGTTTAGTTTGCGTGGATGTTCGCGGCGATGAGCGCTATTGTTGATGATGATGATGAAACACGTTGCCATATTATTAGGTGTCCCTTCGCTGCGAGAGAATTTGTACGCGCGGGAGGATTTCTTTTTGTATACGCCGTGGACGCGACTAAAGTCGCGAGGCAGATCTTTTTCTCGTCCGAAAGACGACTTCAATTTGTTTTGCTCATCGCGAGGGAGAATAATATGTCTCGCGCGATCGCGCGACAATGTAATAGCAATGATGATGATGATGATGATGATGTAAACATGTCAATTTTTCAGTATTGTACTTTGGAACACGAGTAATAAAGACACGATGTTACTTGAACGAGCAAAGAGTTTAAATTTAAGAATTTTTTTAAACGATCAACGCCGAGCTCCTTTGTGACGACGTGCAGATTTTCTTAAAGTTGTATTTTTTTAGACTTAGCGAGACGACTTTTTGTATAAAAGAGTCTCTGCTCCGCTCTGGAATCTCTGTGATTTTTTGCGTGGAGCCACGGGCCGAGGTATCTTACAGAGAAAACGCGAAAACTTTCTTTGTGCAAAGTGATAAGTAAATGATAAAATTTTGAAAAGTAAAATAAATAAAACAATTTTATTATGTTAATCTTAAGCGTCTTAAAATCTGAGTCTTTCATGTACTTTTTTTTGACGACACATCAATCTTCGCGAACAAATTCGATTATTATACGTAGCAATGTGCGTTCTTACACTTCATCGTGATATAAATAGTTGACTTTTGTTTATGTTTCTCAGTTTCATTGTAAATGTCAAATCTATTGTACGTTTCGTTAAATATTTTCTAGACAAATTGACCGGAAGTAAAGTAAAATTAAACAAAATTGTTAGTGAGAATGCAGTGCAGTGAATTAAAATATTGATATTATCAACAACTCTGATTTGCTCTGGAAAAAGGACTGCTTAAGAAGTGCATTTCCTCGATATCTTGCTGCTGCTGTTATTGTCGTTACAGTTTCTGACTTCAGAAGTTGTTTTGTACAATCAATTCAATATCAATTAAAGGTACATAAATACATAAATATTATTTATCAAATTCTATCGTTCGTTAAGTTTTCCTTTAAGAGGTTAAATAACAGTGCGCATGTTGTCAAATGTAATTCTGTTTCTACGGGATGTATATGTGAAAAAAAACGTCTTTTGTTTTTTGAATTTATTAATATTGATTTGTTGCGCGGTCTGCAGCTATAAAGAAAGCAGAGCAGCGAATCAGCTGTTCACGTAGACCTTTAAACCCGCGCTTGCCGCCGTCGATAGTAGAATGAATTTTAGCGACATACTTTTCTTTCTTTCCCTCTCTCTTTCTCTCGATGCGCTTTAAGGAATCAGTTGTATCACTTTTCTTTACAACTGTTATTTTCCGCATTTTTTTCGTAACGTTTCCTTATATAGAGGTAAAATGCACGCGCGCAATAAAATTTAAGGCTTTTTACGTGATAGTTGAAATTTGATCAGTGGTTTATGCCGCTGCGGTTTGTATAATACACTGTTTTGCCGCTACGCGCAACAGTAAGAATTATTTCTGCGAGCGTAGTGTGCCGTTTGCAGCCATACAGAAAGCAGAGCAGCGAATGAGCTGTTCACGTAGACCTTTGAACCCGCGCTTG
>UCOJ01000093.1:0-218144 GCA_900474305.1 Cecidostiba fungosa | reverse complement strand
CAATATAACAGAGAATTCGTTACACGAATTAATGATTGTTCTCTCTGCAAAAATCAGCCTTGGTGGTACGGGTATTTTGAATATTATCTACGCTATTATTGTGGCGGGATATTCGCGTCACAAAATGTGGTGGAAATATTAAATTATATGAAAATAAATGTAATGGTTTAGGTCGCACGTACATTATATGTTTTAATAAGTGTTCACACGAAACACAGTTTTTCAATTGTAAAAAAAATTGGGAAAAAATCAATTATTTTTGAAATTAATTGACGCAGTGTACTAGAGATGAGACTGGTTGGTGGTGGTCTCGAACGTCTTCGAACTTTCTGTGTAGTGATGGACTTTCCTCCTCCAATTCAAAATTCAACTTTTATTAAAATAAGAAAATAAGAAAACTGCTTTTTGAAATTACATCAGAAGTTTCAGATAAATTGATGTCTCAAGCTGTAGAGGAAGAAATTCGACTAACAAGTATTGATTCAGATAATAGTATATTATACACCAAGGGTGAGAAGGAGGCCTTTTGCTCCCGCGTTTGAGTTTCCAGTACGAGGCGAAGGCGAGTGCGCATAGCGAGCCGAAGCCGAGTACTGCAAACTCAAACGCGGGATCAGAGGGCCTCACCCCCATGGCGTATACCGTACTTTTTGCAACATATGCACGATTTTAGAATTTTTTTGGACCTGATAAAAGGGGCTAATTGTAGTCTTTTTTCGACTCGACGCAATACTTACTCGTTGGATCAGGAAATTGTTGGAAACATATATTTATAACAAATATAAAATAAAGAAACAAATATTAAGAAATAAAAATAATAAATTCAAGAAAATTTTTGAATTTTATAAACGGCGGGAGTTAAAACTCTTTTGCCCCCGCAAATGTGGGAGTTAAAACTCTTTTGCCCCCGCAAATGTGGGAGTTAAAACTCTTTTGCTCCCGCTAAATTTTTTTTCTCCCGTCGGTCGGAAAACGACTACTTTAGTCCCTTTTTTGATGTCTAAAAAAACGCCAAAATCGTGCATGTGTTTTAAAAAAAGATTTCCTCATATATGTTTATATTTAATTGCTAATCTAGTCTAATTACCATCAAATTTGCATTTATACACTTTTAGTTTCAATCTTTTAATAAAATATTTTTATAAAACTGGTCAATATATTTTTAACGAATTTACATCTTCACTCTTCACATATGTTTCTGAAATGACTCGCAATTTAAGATTTTTTTCATAGCTGCGTATAACGTATAGCCAGCCATCGAGATAACGCTCGGTACACAAAAAGAAAATGAACAAGTGAGAGAGTTGAAGAAAATGGAGAAGGCAACGAAATGACTGGATCGTACGGAATGAAAAGTTGCTGCAGGATGCGAGCTAGCAACATCGTACTAGCTCAGCCTAACCAGAACACACGACGTCTAATAAAAAAAAGAGCTCCGAGAAACGCGTATACGTGTATACGCCGGGAAAGATCGCTAGAGAGAAGAAGAATAAGGACCTAGTATTAGCTTCGGTCTTCTCGTTGCTTTGAGATGGAAGTTTGTTTATTATAACATTACATTCTTCTTTCGAAAACAAACATACTTTACCTATTATTATAGAATAAATTCTCGTTATAGATAAAGTTTTTCGATTTAGTGGGAGATTGAATGTAAATTTTTTTTGAAATTCAAGTAATTAGAGAAAAAGCTCTATAGCAAATCAAGTTTTATAAGACTTTTGAGTATAATGAAACATCGATATTAATACTGCTTGATGAGAATCGATTCTCTCAGTTACAGGTTTTGAGAGAAAACCGATACTAATTGCTTCATTCTCACGCATTTTAAAAAGCCATTGGAAAATCTATCCGAATCAATAAATCTGACAAAAGAGGATATCGATCCCTTTCAAACTTTTCCCCTTAACCATCCCAGCGAAGCTTTTAGTAACTTTTACCTACATAATAATCAAACTGAATTCATCCCATACCTTCTAGAAACTTTCTTTCTGAAATCAGTTCTACAAGCCACAAAGTAAATTAATAGGTATACTCATAGAGTCGTCCACAGCCTTAATAAATAAAAGTAAAGGCTCAAAGAAAATTTCGTCATGCTGCGGCTGCGTAGCGCTATTAAGATCCTCGGAAAACGGCTAGAATCCCGCGTGTAAATGAAGCTGGGGAAGAGAGCAGGTTGCAATACGACGACATAATTTATATAAACCACCGGGATTCCCTTAGTATGTGCACGTATGTATACACACGTGATACGTTTACCGGGAAGACTTATTACGGTAGGCTGTGTACAATTATTCCATATGTAGTGTAAAGAGGTATAATTGTGTTCACAATTGTGTACAAACAAATAATTTCGTTTTTTTTTATCTATTGTGCAATCGATACTGTTTGACTACTCAATTCAATTATCCATTGAAAACATTGCCTTTTTTTCTAACTTATTAAATAACATATATAATTAAAAAATGTTGTTTAAATTTTTTTAAACATTGGTTACTCATTAGGAATTGTAAATGAAATTGTAAACTGGAGTTAACGTCTATTTATTTCATTTCAAACAGATAGGATAATGAAAAATCATGACTATTTTCTTATTTAACTTTCTTTGTGGTACGCATTATAAAATTACTTGATAAAAGAAAAGCTATGTCTCTGAATGTGAGATTATTTACAAAAATTATTTTATTTGATAATGTGATTTGTCAAAAAATTGTTTAGTAGTTTAGTGACTAACTTTGTTTAAAAATATTCAAATACTTTCCTCTGGTCATTTCTTTAGCTTCGTCGACACCTAAATGATATGCTGTATCAAGTAACTTTTTCACTTCCAGTGCTATCTCATCCTTTGACAACTCTCCCAATCGCAATGCCTCTTGCTTGTCATCCATCGTTAAATTAATAGACCATGTTGGTGTATCTGTGGTTGTTATATTTTGAGTAACGAATCTTTCTATGCTTTCTTCAGGCCACAAGTCGGGAGATTCCCTCCCTTGTATTTTTTCTAGACTCATGAGGCTGTCTTCTGTCGCAATAGGTATATCAGACTGTTCTATGACATCAGTTTCAGTGATCATTTTTTCCATGTTGGTCTATACAAAAACAAAAATAACATCAAATTTAAATACTTTTAATTTAAATGATTTTCAATGAATAATAGCTACAATACATTAGCTTATTTTTTTAAACGCTATATCCAACATATAGAAAATTTTGTAAGCTATTGGCTCCAACTTTTATCATTAATTCTAAACTTGTTTTATAGATTTGCTAATAATAGTGCATAGTAAAGAGACAACTTAGAATTCAAAAAACGCAGTGGAATATAAACAGATTGAATATAGGTTAAGAAACGTATTTCTTCCAGTTTAAATCGATGATAAGAAAACTAAGTTAACATTATTAAAACATTATACTTTTCATAACTTGTTTATACAGTTATTAAAATCTTACTTGAGATTTCGAAGTCGGAATCCACGGAACGATAATGCGAAGATTGTATTCGCTTTTCACTGCCCATTAAAATATGCGTTAATTCAACAACTCTGAGAATTCCTTAGACTTCTCTACAACTTAGTATATCGACTAAACTAATTGTCGTTATAATTCCAACGTTTTTGTAATTTAACTCGTCACTGGCATGAAACGCACTCGAATCATGCAGTTATAGTAACTCAATCTCGTCTTGTTTACTTTTTTGAAGGTTAGCACTGTTATTAGTAGCACAGCGGGAATTCGCGAAAACGGCCGCTGTTCGCTGTAAGCATCGTTGGCGCATGCCATTGGTAGGTCAGGTGAGGTTAGTTTATTTTAAGCACACTCAAACTCTCGCAAGTCTCAACTATCACATATCCATAGGTATGACAGACAAAAGAAGACAAAAAATAACTCTGCCGCCACCGTATACAGGCCCTTACAGTTATGATTTATGATAGACCGGAGTACCGGACAGTCGTCTCGATGAATTCGTGCGGTCAGCATAATTATCAATGATTGTAACCCCTTTTTATTATTCATTTTTATTACTAATAGTTAAATCATTGGGATAATCTATTAGATGATTCAATGGTTCTACGTCATTGATGTCAGTGTTTTTTTTTTCGTATTTTCGTGTTGCGTGTTTACTGCTGAAATAAGTACCTAAAGAGTTTGATCATTGTCGTAAATAATAACATCGTTTATAAAATATGGCTGTTCCGTTTCTGCAGATGAATGTTGGGCAACAAGGATGCCCTATGACACAAACAGATGAAAAAGTGGTTTGTTGAAAATCAATATATTCTCAACTTTGACAAATTATACAACTTTTTTGTTTAATTTTAATTATTTTGCTTTAGGAAAAGTGCGAAAATATTAAAATTTATTCCTCTGAAGATGATGATCAGAGCAAACAGCTTGGTGAAGAAGGCGTTGAATTAATACTAAAAAATAATTTATCTGATGCCTTAAAATGTTTTATAAAAGCCTTAGCTTATAATCCAATGGATCATCGTCACTTTTTAAACCGCAGCTACTGTTATTTAAGATTGAATGAAAATAAAATGTAAGTCATTTTTTATAAATAATATTTTAAAAAATTCATTTATGAGAAATACATGTTCAATATTTGTAGGGCCCTCTTGGATGCTGAATATGTATTAGAAAGATCTAGAACTGATCTTTATTTATTTCTTGCAAGATTAAGAGCCGGGCAAGCTTTATTGGGATTAAAGGTATATTAAATTATGTTCAAGTTGAAGGATTATATATTCATAAGAACAAAATACAAGCATATCACTTATATTTTTTGATAAAACTTATTTTCAGAAATACCATCAAGCTGAAACTTACCTCAAGCAAGCAGTAGACCTACATCCAAATAATGTGTATGCAAAAAGAGAATTAATACGAGTTCAAGTAAGACGTATAGTTTGCAATGGATTTAACGAAAGAGATGCTCTGTTTGCATTAATATTACATCCTACTACATTGGTAATAAAAAGCTATTATTATTACATTTACCATAAACTAAATGAATAATGTAAAAATATTATTGTGTATTAGGGAGCGATAAGTTACTTGTCTACTAATACATTGTGTTTAAATGGTCAGCAAGTCGATGATGATTTTAATATTCCATATCATGATTTAAATGATATGTATTATTCATCTGATGAAGATGACGATCCAAGTAATTTTGAATTTCTAAATAATATGTCAAATTATCAACCTGGTGAAATACAGATTCATCAGTTTAAGCCACTATTCAGTAGGTTCGTGTTGTTCAAACTAAAGAATTATTTTTACAGGATTTATTATTATCAGTAGGATTTATTAGTATTCATTTATTATCTCTATTAATGATATTAACGAGTATAAAAACATTTCAGTCGTGTAAGAAATAAAGAAGTTATTAATATGTTTGGTATATGGGTTGGGAACTTGAATCTTTCTATAACAGAAGAATTATTGCAAGCTGTATTCAATCAGTTAGTACACTGTTTATCTCGAAACTGTTACATTAGTTTTAATTGCAAACTAATAGATGAATAATTAATTTTTTATAGATTTGGAAATGTTACCAACGTTTATAAACCACCTAATGCAAGTTATGCCTTTGTTGATTTTGACAACTGTGAAGATGTCAGAAACATTTTAAAAATAGCAACTTTCTATATAGATGGAAGGGAATTGCCTGTTCAAGTAGCTCTTAGAAAGTTTTGACTAGATTTTTATTTTTGATTCTACATTAGTTTACTTAAAAAGGCTAGCATTATTTTATTTACTTTTTTTTTAGTTTAATTTTGTTATTATTGGTATTAATTTTAAAGTGTAATTATATTCTAATGCAATACTCCGATTAAAACATTCATATGTCAAAACTCAATTTAAAGGTGCATAAGTAATTTGACCAAACGACAAACAAGATCCTTCCATTTGAACGACAAAATAATTCAGACAGACAGTATAGAGCTGAGCCGGCAAACCCACGTTTTGACATTCGTAATTACAAAACAGGCAGGCAAAAAGCGTTCTTACTCCTACACTTGATGAGCTCAAGGAGCAAAACAAATTTTTCATACGTATACGCGCGCGCGCGCAGCTCCTTAATTCCACGTCTGCTCTTCTTCCGCTCGTTTCCCTGCAGCCCAGTTTTTTTTATACTGGCGGCGGGAAAAAGACGCTACGTGCCTCGGAATTGTAAAATGTTTGTGGGCTCTTCGTTTGATGAGCGCACGCGATCTCATCATCCAGTCGTAAAAGCGGAGTCGAGGATTGTGTATAGGCTAGGCCGCGTTACGACGTCTCGTTTCCCTGAGATAGTTGTCGCGGTGGCAGAGACAATCCTCTCCTCTCCTCGGACTAAGTTTCTTCGAGAGCTAATTTGAAGAGGCCGAGGGGAAAGGTTGCGCGGAGAAGAGAGGATTGCTGCGCGGGATAGTTCGGGAATTTTGATCCGACTTTGCCGAGGTGGCTGCGGTTGAGTTTATCTGGAGAGTGTCTTTGTCTTTTATAAGAGTGTGGCTGGGAAGACAAATGTGAGCTTTAACTGCGTGGATGAAAGAGTAATATTTTTGTTGTGTATGTGTTGTGCAATGTGCAATTCTGATACCTAATACCTATACTCATTTTTAGAACGAGCGGTGTATCTGAAGCCAATTTGTTCGTTGAGCCCATTCTGATAGACACTAAAATTATACGAACTACTCGATATGGATCAGCATTGAAACAACTCCCGCAGGAATCCGGAAATAAGTGCCACAGCAACGTAGTAGGGCTAGCTGAAAGAGCGTTCAATTTTCGATACGTGCGCACTGAGCTGCCCCAAAGACGATTACGCTCCCCTTATTTAACGCATTTAATAGAGATCGACTTATCTGGACCGCTTCTCCTCGATAGCACATATAGCTAACGCTAGCCCCTAGAAATATAGTGGAAATTGCGTCAAGCGCCTTAATTAAGATGTAGTCATATCGAACGCATTGCAGCGCAAGCCCAGCATCACATGAACAGTATCCAAGAGAATTTGAGCTTTGTGTTCCAGCCGGGAATCAAGTCAAAGTCCCGACGCCCGACCCTCGAGTTTATATGGGAATTTCTCTTGCCTGTATGTGCATATACATATATACGTAGACATCATGGCGTTTGTGTATTGTATTGCAGCGAAGTGAATCGCTCCGTGTGCGTTAACTATCGCGAGCTGCGAAATTAGATGTGGCGTTTATTAATGTGCACAGCGAGAGATGTGGCGCACCGCCGCTCTCGACTGTGTATATTAGTGTTGTATATTTGTTTGTGTGCTGGAAGAGAGAGAGAGAGAGAGAGACTTGACAATAGGCTGTAGTTTGTTATTATTGTACTGCAGTAGGGAGAGAGTAAAGTCAGACGAGTTTTGATTCGGATCTTAAATGATGAATGGCCGTATACACGAACAATGTGTGGTCGATGTCATAGTGTACGTTGAAATGCTTTAAGTGGCTTTGTGAGAAGAGAGCATTAATTTTTGGTTTATGCAGTTATGCTGAGTTTACAGAAATTTCACTGCGTCAAAGGCTAATTTGATTTCAAGAGTGTATACGTGCATACACTCAGCCGGGGGGAGCGAATAATTTGACATGTGAATTTTTCTGTGTAAATTAATATCCCTTTGTTGAAAATTTAGTAGTAAAATCATTTTCATTTGATCAAAAGGAATCCTGACCGCGATTCATTGTTACTCACCGGCACATTCACAGGAATATAGTTTGCAAATGGATTACTGGAAATATTTAGTGAAGCTTTCGTCGGTGCAGTTATTAGTACATTAGCTTGGGGCGTAATACAAAAATCCGGCTTACTTATCGCTCTGGATTAAAATTACAAGCACGTGATCAGCGATTCTATGGAACAGTATATATTTTTTTTCCATAATTATTCCCTTAGTGGTATTAGGTCCCTCCGCAGATGGTTTGCTTTAGTGGAATAGAGATATGTTTTGAAAATGTTATTGTAAATAGATTTTATTATGTAGAATGCAATAAAGCGAGTTCACTTTAGTCCGTGCATCTATTTTTTTTAGTAAAAAAAAATTGTTGATAATGGATAGCCTTTTTTAGCTGTCTCATTTTCAGTAAATACTCGTAAATGTTGTATAAAAAAATAAAAGCACTTCTTAGGCTAAACGACTACTTCTTTGGGATTATAATAATTCTACAATTTTTTACTAAAAAGCCGATGCGAAAGTAGCGAAGTACACTCGCTTCAATGCATTTTATATAATATAAACTCTATGTATATATACAATAAAGTTTTCAAAACATATCTCAGTTCCTCTCAAGCAAACCATCTGCGCAAAGATCGGTACGATTTTCCTCATTTACTAACAATTTGAAAGTATCTCTAAGAAAATCAGCCAATTTCTGATAAACCAAATCCATATCTGGTTTACATCAGAATATTACGAAACATCACTGCCGCAAGACCCGTTTCTCCCATACCCCAATAGGTCAACAAGCCATCACCCTCCGGCTTTCCCAATTAATATTCAGTCCCGCGTCTCAAGCCCCACACATGCTAAATACATCATCTGCAGATATACATGCATACTCCAACGCTTATATACAAGCTCGCGATTGAATGCGGCCACCTTTAAAAAGCGTTTTTTTCGAGTCAACCGTCAACGACTGTACTTATACTATATATGTATATACCAATACCTTCCGACCTCGTCACCGCACATACCAGTGTGTCTCCTCGTCTCGTGATAAACAAGGCTGGCGTATAGCAGTAGTAGAAAACATTTTGCATCTACATCAGTCACAGCGTGTATATACACATCTTCGAGTCACGAGTCTTGTAACGGTGTTGGGGCTCTGCGAAGCGACCTGGAAAATCAAAGGACCGAGAGACGTCTACGACGACGGTTTGGCGCTCGTTTCCGTACTTATTCCTGACTTTTTTTTTCTTTTCTCCGCTGAAACGAGGCAACGGTCTTTTTTCCGAAGCAGAAGGAGCGAGGCGTCGTCGCTGCGCTAATGCGTGCGAGATTAAATCGAATTAACGCGCGCGCGTGTGTAACGAGGCTCTGTGTGCGAGTGTGTCGATGGTATAGCGTCGAGCTTTTCCTGCTTCTGCTGCATCAGATTTCTTGAGGGGATTTGGGATTACTCGCAAAGAGCGAGTGCAATTTTCTGATTCTCTAGGCCGCCGAGCGAGTGTATTATTTTATATTAAATGCTTTGATTGGCGCGCGCTCCTTACTTTTGGGATTTTCCAAAGATCTTTTGAGAGCCTTGATTATCCTACGCTTATTTCGTTTAATCTTACTTAATCAATATCGCGTTCAGTGTGAGCACAGGGATTTGGGTTTATTTTTGCAAGCGAAGAACGTGTTTGGCTCTTTGACAGAGGTGGATCTCTTCGGCTCGATTTTGTCGTTGGTTTGGAAAACAAGTATACCTTATTCTTATAGTGAAAATTAATAAAACCATATAATCATCATAGTCTCTGACTCTTTGGAGCATACAATTCAATACAAGGCAGGCCATCAGCTCTGCACTACTGGCATATCGACCAACGTCCAGCCGAAGCCGCAGCAGTCGGCCCCATTCGCTCTTTAACGAGCCGCCGCAGCTCTCGCGATCGTTAATCCGTCGGGTCGCTGGACGAATAAAACTCAAGGGCAGCCGTTTAACCGGCCAAGCTCTCCTTCTCCTGTGCGCCGCATTACCCGGGGATTTATCGCGGCCCGAAGTACATCGAGCGAGCCAAATACGGGATGGCGAAGCTGCATCACCGTACCATACACTTTTTGGCTGCGGCTATATCTTGTCGACTCTCCCCTTCCTCTCTTACTCTAGCCACCACCCACCTCCTCGTGCTATAGGTGTTTGCTCGCTTTGTAATCGATATAGAGAGAGAGAGAGAGAAGTTCCGCCTCGGCGAGTCCCTTTGTTTTCGGGACGCGTGAGAGCTGCTGCTGGTTCTCGTCTTCTTTTTTCGAGAACGGATGTAATGGTGGATGTGAGCTGGATTTAGAGATGGGAACTGTTCAGTTGTAGTCCAGGGGGTGGACTGAATTTTATCGGCGAGAAGTGCTTTCTTATTTTCTCTTTGCTCGCTCCCGAGAGCTGGCTGTATGGGATGCTGATTGGACTCTCGGCTGTCGATCCTGTATAGATCCGATGTTTCTCGGTGTTTTCTTGTTTGTAGAATCGAGTAGTATATAAGGTACACGAGTAGCGTATTCATTTTATATTGACAAAAAGATCTGCTCGTTCGTATGAATATGTGCAAAAACGACTCTGGAATTATACTCGGTGAGTCTTATCGCGAATGAAGAAATTGTTGTTTTTATTCAATTTTGAAATCCTGACATTGATACACTTTTGTTGTCGCAGAATTTAATAAAATAATGGAACGAACCCGACGCTGTAAATACCACTCGTACTTATACGCGTATGAAGCAGTGCCGAAAAATGTAGTATTATTTTGCAGAATACGCGGGTTACGATACACGTGAACATTTTGTTTCCTTTTTGCACTGAAATTAAAATACATTTCGAGGCTTGAGAACGAAAAGTACACATTCAAATTCAACCATATCCCCTGTACTGTATGTACATACTTACACCCACACACACCTTTATCAATTAAAATATCCTCGAACCGAGATCACACGATAAAACGCCATTGTTATGCAAGCCGAAGCCGTCTCTTTTTACACAACACATTATACACGTATATTTCAAGAAGAGAGTTTCATCCCGAAAGGAGGTTAAATACGTTTTCGTAAATTACCCGCAGCGGACCTTCCTCTCTATCTGCCTATCTATCTGTCAGGCGTAATTCCGATATGGAGGACGCCGGCCACCGCCGCGGATCTTGATAACTCGCCAAACAAGCCCGGAATCGGAGCGTGCGGCTGAGGTTACGATGCCGATTAATCCCTGCTCTCCGCGTGTACCCGCACACTCGCCTATATACATCCCCTCTCCTCTTCGAAATCTTGCCCAGCCAATTTTCTCTCTTGCGCGCTCTAGATATCGCTTATATACCTATATGTATACACGTGTACCCTGTGCTGTTGACATAATTAAGCGAGGCCCAAGAGATTTGCCGATCGCAAGCTCGATGATTATTTGTTTCGACCTATACCGAGTAAAAGGAGCTTTTGTTTCTTCCTCTCTTCCCAACAACTGGCTTTTATCTCCTTTTTCGAGGGTGCGGAGTTTCAATTGTCCGAGGCGAGCTTGCGGACACTTTTTTTTCTTTTTTTCTCTCGGTCGCCCTCTGAAGTCGTTGGCGCTTGCTCTCTTTTTTTTGTTGACTTTTCTCCCCGTCTCCGAGGGATCTCCGATTTGTAAAGTGTTTTCGGTGTATGCTGCTCGTGCTCAGAGCGCTGCAGACCTATTCTATCCGCGGAGATGATCCTGTCCAAACATCATCGCCATCGTTTGATATTTTGCGATTTTAATAACCAGTGAATTATACGATCCGTATGTTTACCTCGTGAAATACATTTGCGAGATACGCAGTCGTGCGTATTATTTGAATGCGAGTGGCTAACGACAATTTTGATATTTTATATCGAAAAACAGATGTTGCTTTAATGAGAATTTCAAGCCTATATCTCCATCTCGTGAAATGAACATAAAATTTCCCCACATGTATAAATCGCAAATTAAAATTTAATAACCGTACAAAAACCTGTCGGCGAAGCAAGTACCGTCATCGTCACTTTCCGAGAACCGATAATTAAATCCCAATTTCGAAGTATACACGCGGCTCCAAATAATAAAGCAAACAAATCAAACCGCGTGTTTACGAGATCATAATGCGACATGCAAGTATTGTCGACGTCAGCTCAATTTGATCCCGTATTTTTTGTTTCAAATAAACGGCGAATATTTTTCTCGCTCGTGTCTCTCGAGCTCCTTCGTTGGCAAGCTGCGCGCGAGTCATCGACTCGTGACGAGTCTCGCCTGCCAAGAAGCGGCGTCTCGCGCATGCAGAAGCGCGCGCGTCGAGCTAACGAAGGAGAAAAAGGCCCTTCATAATGCTCACTTGTCGACGGCGCGCAGACGACGCGGCGCGTAAAGCCAAGTTTGCGTTTATGTCGAGGGGGCGCTCGTCGCCCCGTGAAAATGCAATCGACAACGCGCATAAATCAGAGCGACGTGCGCCCAAGATTCTGACGCTGCTCTGACATGTGATATAGCAGTTGTTTTTGTTGGTTCAGCCCCCTTTTTTTTTAACGATTTATTTTTCTTTGCTCAGAGTGTTCTCAGGTGTTCCGTTTTTTTCTTCCAATTGTCGACTATTTATGATAAAAAGAACAGATTTACATTTGCCCTCGAGTTTAATTACCAAGATGATTTTTTTAATAGCTCATTGAAACGAGAAAATATAGGTATTTTTATGCCCTTTAAAGCTGCATTTTTAGAGAATTAATTATATTATCTTTCATTCTTAAAAAAAATGCAATAACTAGACCACTAACTAGATCATCCTAAACGAGCACTTTTAATATAATCAATTTTACGTTATAAGACAGAACAAATATGTCTGCAAAGTTTGTGCTTATATTTCATACATTCCTCCGTAAGTTACGATGCAGACGAATATATTTACACAAAAATAGATTTACTTGAATGTACTAAATAACACACCGAAAGCTCCAACATCAGCCGTAACATTATACTGAATTATAGACAGCCCGACTCGCGGCGCAAATAGCTCAAAAACTTGATACACCACATCCTAATTAATTCCACTGGCACACTAACCCGCTTCCCCGAACTTTCTAAAACATCAAGCCTAATAACCCCAACAGCAGGGCTGTGCTCCTCGAACTCGTGAAAGCAGAAATTCAAACTCTTTTGTTGAATCGCTCAGCTGATGCGAGAATCCTCCACATCGCGCCCATTTAACTTCGAGATCCTCCACACACACACACACACACACAGCCGTGTTAGTCCGTAATTAAGCTCTACTCGCCGATGAAATTCCCGTGAGTCAATCACAATTTCAGCCGCAACGCCTGATATGTATATATATGAAGACACGTGCAGAGAGTATAAGAGACACGTACTTCCGTACGCGCGTCTGTTCGGTGGTAAATTTTGTGGAATCGGGAATTTTTGTGGTGACGCCGATCCGCGTTTTACAGCAGCGCCTAGCTTGTATGTGTGCAATCAGGAGAGCTTGCAGGAATTTTACAGGCGGGAAATAAAAGCGGAGCTTCAGCCAGTGGAAATAAAATTTAGACCAGCGCGCTTTCGAGTTACACCGAGAATTTTGCATAGGACTGCGCATAAACTTTATTCTCCAGCTGTGTGCTATACATAGTATAAACAACGAGGGTATTCTGCGCTCACTCTTAATAAAGTTTTCCCCGAGCGTCGTGTGCCCTATGTATAATAATGTTAAGTGCTCTATCGGTATAACGTTATATATACCCCCCATTACCCAAATCAATCGTCGAGAACTCCGACGATTAAGCCGCGAACTTAAAATTTTTCCAGACCCTTTCAGAGCCGCAAACACTCGGCGCAATCGAATGGCTAAAGCGTTTTTTTCTATCTCTCACTTGACCGACGTTCCTTAGAAAAGCCGTAAAAGACATTGAACGGAAAGCCGTAAAAAGTTCCCTCTCTCTCTCTCTCTCTCTCACTCACCGCACAGGAAGAAAGCCCATTGTTTCGCCGCGCTCAGGTGTATATCTATACGCGTCACGAAAGACGAAGTGCGCGGACGTGAAGCCTGTGTGTGTGTGTGTGTGGCGGGAATTGCGCGCGAGGAAAAGAACGAGAGAAATTCGATTCAGCGGGTGTATACACTCGACGCTTGCGAACGAACGGACCTGGCTGATAAGTAGATAAAGTCCGAGTGCGGTTGAACTGCGAATGCTTAACGTTTCGCGGCTCTTTCTCAAGATTTTTTTCGTTAAACCGGTGTGTTGAGGCTCGATTTGAGGAATTATGCTTGAATTTTTGTGTAAAAACGTCGATTAGCGTATAAACTCAGAAACACAGCCTCGATATTATTTTCGCAAAAGCTATACTCTTTATATAGTTGTTTCATATTGCCTCATTTGTATAATACAGATATGCATTCTATAGTAAGCTTACGATTTAATAGTAGAAAAAAGCTCTTATCCGCACACTCACGAGTGATCCATCCCGAGTACTGTCTATATTTTCGCGCTCTTCGTTTTCACGCCCGTGCACACAGGCGGCAAAGAAATCCATCTCAGACCTAAGAAAGTTTAAACATTTCCCCTACGTACAATCAATCAGACTCCACTCTGTATATACACAGACTCGCGAAACTTGGTACACCTTCGATTTCTTCCGCCACGCACGACCGAATTCAGCCGGGCATTTTTCTTTCCCGCCAATGCACTCGACCGCAGCGGACTCTCCTAAACAACGACAATATATATATGTGTGTATATACCCGCTGCACACGATGGGGGCACATCGCACGATTGATGCGGTTTTCCAGCGAACTGTGTCTTCGGGTGCTAAAAGGGGGCGGGGAGAGAGAGTGAGACAGAGCAAAGCACGAAGGGATGGGAAACCGAGCGCTGAACTTTCAATCGGTCTGCGGAGACATCACTATGGGAGGGGGGGGGTGAGAGGAGATTAACCCGGACGCGGACAACGACGAAGATGGAGATGAAGGGAAAATGAAAGGAGGAAATCGAGAGGAAGTGGTGAGCTTCTTCTCTCATCCTTTTGGTTATAGTCGATTTTCTTAACTGAGATTCTTCTGTTTGACTCTTCTTTCTCGAGGTTCGTTTGTGTTAGGCGCTGCGGGTATAAAGCAAAAAGTTTGATCGGATGATTCACGGCTGCTCTGATTGTTCGTGGAATTAACGAACTGTTCTGAGCGCTCCGCAGCGCTGAATTTTCCAAAGACGTGCAAGATCGGTTTATCGGAATCTTGCTATTCCGTAAGAATGAGCTTTTTCGAAAGCTTTTTCAAGTATTTAGTCATTTTTTACCATTAGCTCGCAGCACCGGTTCAAGATAAGCTGGAAAGTAGTTCCTAGCGACAAACCCCTGACAATCGTTGTTGCCGCGTAGGAAAGCTCTTTTTTTAAATACCTTTTTCTTGCCGGCTTACGCAGCTGCCTGTTTTTTCTGACAACGTGATCTCTCATCTTTAGGAATTTCTCGAAAGTCTCGTCTAGTGGAAGATACAACACAGAGTTTTCAAATAACGTTAATTTTTGCGTTGCCTACTTTTATGCAACAATTATGCTTTATTACTATAACGATCAATATTATTATTTATATTAAAATTTACCTCCATAATTTTAAATAAAAAGAAACCACTAATAAATAACACAAGTCAGAATAGCATATTTTTCTCGAAATAAGCCCAAATGACAGAGACGGTAGGAAATAATGAAAGCATAAGCCCGCGGCATATAGCGGCGGCATCCCATCAAAATAAGCATTTATTACAGCTCCCTCTGCGAATTCGTTGCAGCTCGTGGCGAAGGAAAAAATCCTCCCGATATACAGCACAAGAAACCAAGCGCTATCCGGATGAAAAATGGGAAACATCGAGGCAGAAACGACAAGGGCGAGAGAGAAAAAAAAGTCGGCCAAGAGATAGCTAGCGAGCCAAGACAAGTTGGGGTGTGTGTGTGTGGATAGTATATAGCATCGGGTTCGAGGTGAATATTGCACCGGTAGTCCGTCGGAATGGTAGATAAGGGCATTGGATGCGCGCAGCTTTCTTTTCGCTCACGCGTGAGCAGCGTAAAACCTTAAAGAGACCGTTCGTGAACGACTTTTTTTTGCACACCCAAGGGAGAGAATGGTTACAGCGCGCCGAGTTTCTCCTCGTAGTTTACAAGCGGAGTGTTTTATGCCTTTCCTATGTATAGGATGTTGGCTGAAAAAATTCTTTCTCGATATGGAAGTTGCTGCTTTTTCGTTTCACCGTCTTAAGCTGCGGCGAGGGGAAAATTCTGAAAATTTGCGATGAAAGGGATTTAAAGAGGTTTTTATTATTTCGTGAATCCAGGAATCGTGAATGGTTTCCTCATTACGTTTTGCGAAACTATGTTTTAGCAAGGATTAAAATGTCCGCTTTTGAAGCATAGTTTTATGCTTTTTATTCATTACATGGAAATATTCCCTTGCCCTATCTAAAACATAAAATAATAAAATAAAAATTGAAACGAACGAAAGCTGCGCTTATTTCGTAATAAAAGCTTATTTCAGTCATATAAGCAATTGACATAAGAAAACAACCTCAATTACGTCACTAATAAAATTCTCTTAACGTTACAGGTGAGTACAACAGCAAGAATAAAGAAAATAAAAAATCAGCCCTCGTCACAGGAAGGCTTCAATCACGTAAGTCACGTCTCGCAAACATATCGTTGAAACGAAGTCATAAACATATCCTCTCTAATACGTCAATCGCTGTTCCACCTTTTCGCACACTACAGCTTTCCAGCAGAGGGAGTGAAGCTCTTATTCGCATAAAAGTTCAGCGTGAAAAAACACGCAGATCCAATGCACACGAGTAGGGGGGGGGTGCATATATCGGAAAAAGTCGCAATTACCATGGCGACAAGTCGAGCGGATATATGCGAGCGCCAGCAAAAAACACATCGACCCTTCCACTATATACTATACCTTTGTCGTGCCATCTCTCTCTCTCTCTTTTCTTTCCCTTTTTGTCGCTGTCAGCCGTCACGCCGGTTTCTCCGCGCACTTTTTCTCTTCCCCCTTTCAGCTCGACGACGATACAAACACCCCCACGCGTGCCTGTGTGTGTATATATATGTTTCACGCTGGCAAACGACGGTTCGACTAAACTGCTGACTGCAGCCGGATTACTTATACGCGGGCTGCATGGCGAACTTGTATAATGTGCCGGCCGATTTTGAATGCTCGGGAAAGGACGCGATGATACGTGAAAATTTATTCATAAGCAAACTTTGCTAGGCGCGTCCTCTCGACGTCTGGTCGCGTTTCAAAAGGCCGTGGGAAAGCCTGAAACTTGAGAAGAGCTTTTCCACCGCGCAGTTTCACTTTTTTTTCTTCTACTTCTTCTACTTCTTCTTCTTCTTACTCTGATTCAGCTTCAACTCGTTTGTAATATTCGGTAATGACGTTTTGATGCTTCTCTGACGAATCGATCCTGCCTCAAGAATCAATAAGGAGTTTGGCCTCTTTACGCGCTATTATAATATACATATACACGAGGAAATTAATCGAGCGTCGCTTATATGAGCACGGGAAACGGTTGTCGGCTTGCGTTCAAACCTGCGCCGGAATTATCGCGCGAATTAATTTATCCGCGCAATTATGATAATCTACCAAATTGCAATATTATCGCTCCGACATACGTTACGCGTTGCGCGCGTTATATACAATATATTTGATACACATCAGCTACTTAGAGGCGCGTTTGTGCCTCCGAAATTACAGGAGAAGCCAAAAACAAGGTCTATACCTGATCTCTCACTGATGATGTATAAAGCGTAAGAATAACAATCTCTTCTGTAGCCTCAGCTCATTTACCGGGACTCGGAGCCTAGCTGTACGCGATTTTCGGACTAAGCTTCACGCGCGGCTCTTCATTAACGCCTCGCTAAAAGCCGGCTTGAACATACATATATATTCCCCCGGCACTGCGCGTACAGTATAACAGTCCCTCTTTCACTCGGCGGCGCGCCTTAATAAGCGCGCGCGAGCTCGGCTTAACGACTCGCCGGCTTCTGTAAATATAAAATGCGCGGGGCAAACCGCCGGCGGGCCTGAGAATCGCGCGCTTTTTTTTTAAGGGTAGAGCCACCGAGTGCTTTCCTTTGCGCTTGCCTCTTTTTTCGTGTTTTGTTTCTCGCTCTCGAGAATATATACGAGACGACGTGTCGCAGTCGCAGTAGGTGCAGGTGTAGTCGGGCGTGCGCCTAGGTACACCCGCGACAAAGTTTTCAAAGCCCTCTGTAAAGTGGATTTCAGGGTTTCGGCGCGGGAAGAGGAGCTTTTCGAAAATTTCTAAGTTGATTAAGAGCAAGATGTGCTTAGCTTGGAAAGAATATAGCTCTTTTGCGACCTCACGCCAAATACAAAAATTAATTGTAGATGAAAATGTACGGCGTTGTATTAATGCTACCGTGCGGAGGATACGTACAAAATTGGCTTGAGTTTTCAACTGTCAGTGAACACTTACAAAAATTCTTCTCTCATCGTAATAACTCAACGGACCATCTCGTATGCCAACGTTGCAATATTCTGAGAATTATATTAAATTTTACTCTTAAAAACGCCTGTTGAGAAGCTTTCCAAGCTCTAGTTTATAGCGAGTGGCGGAGTATGCGCGAATTTCTGTTGAGCGTGTTTGTAAAATTTAATTTTGCTAAGAGCATTACCAGCATCGAGTCGGTCTGATGAGCTGATTTTCAACGACGAACATCGTCTGCTGGTGCATCGCGTGTGTGAACACTGTGAACAAAAGTCAAAAGCTTTTTGTACTCGCGAGCGTGGAGTCGCTTCGCTGATATATGCTTTCGAAGCAAAGCTCGTAATTCGACTTTGGTATAGTAAACGGAATTACAGTAATTATACAATTAGTGCTCACGGGCACTGATGAAATTCGTTCCGCGTAATTATATATCTCTAAAAATAGTAGGTGCACTGAAGAAGCGTTGTCGTAGTGGTATTTATAGTTAAAAGTTATACTGTAATGATATCGCGCTAATAATATAAAGAAACTTTTGAGATAAATTATTGTAGTCATTGCATGACCTTTTGTGAATAAGCAACATTTGACGAGGCATATCATGTAGCTGATTATAATTTTTAACTCTAAATACTGCGCCATAATTTTTTTGCGAATTCGAAGTAGACTCGCGCGCGTATCATATTATAAAATACTTTGCTACGATTACCAGCATTAACTTCACCTGCAAACACGAAACTATTCTAATTTTGAAAACTCCAGGAGAGATAATTCAAACGCTTAAGAGCCACTTGAACTCAGCGCAGTTCAAACCGGAAAGTTCAAGAGGCGAATTAGTTATGAAAACGAATCTCCGCGCGCGCGCGCGCGCGCGTGTACCGCCTACTAGAATTCCAAAAACTTGCGAAGACTCGGGCTGCCTGCGAAATTCCGCAAGTTCGAAATTAAACCGACGATTAATACCAAAACTGAAGCCAATCGAGAAACAGCACAGCGTATTCAAACAAATCAGATTCGCAGTAGCTGTAGCAGCAGCAGCAGCGGCAGCAGCAGCAGCGCATTACAAGCGCAAGCATCAGATACACACTGACAAGGCCTCGCGTACCTACGCCGATATATCGAGTCGGGAGGCGTGCTGCACTGCACACACAGTGTCGGCGGCGTCGCACGAACAATGAATTCCGGTATAGCAGCGGAGGACCAGCAACTCCATCGCACACAGAGCGCGGCAGTGCAGCCGGCTCTTCCCGTAGGGACGGATAGTCGTCGTGCGATAAGTCAATAATTAATTAGTCTCGGCGGAGATTAATACGTGCGCCGCCCCGTTATTGTTGCCGAGATACGCCGGCAGCCGGGTTATACTATATATAGTCTCGCGCTGCAGATACAGCCTGTACAGCCGAATTTCAAGGAAACCCGCCACTGCTGATGATGATGCTCGATCGTCATGGCCCTCTGACAGGCTTCTTTTTGCCAGAGCTTTTTCGTGGAAACTAGGTGATGAATTTTTATTTAGCCGCAAACTAGTTTTAGCAGCTTGCCGTTGCAGCGCTCGCTTTAATTAAGAGCGTCGCTTCAATTTGAGTTTTATATATATTATATAGTTTCGTTTCGGCCAACACTTTTTCATCGCCTACTGCCAGCAAAGCGACGTTTCTCATAAATACCTAGTGACTTTTTTGTAATCATATATGTGCCGTAATTTTACCATTGAAGCCAAGCTCGCAGAGTGAGTTTTTTTCCAATGGCCTTATCACACAGTACTGCTATAGTCAAAAACAATATTGATTCATCAAGGGTTTCGAAGAAAAAAAAACAATCTATATTACACTTTTCTCGCGGCACACATATCCTTCCGGCAGCACTTACATTAAATGCCAAGCTGCGACTAATCCTCAAAGCGTCGAGGTCCGTCGGTCGACGAGCGCTTAAGCGAATCCAACTCAGAGCTACCACAGCAGCGACGGTCTAGCACTACAACGCCTCCAGAGCCCATCCAATGATTAATGAGGCCGGTTGTCGTCGCGCGGCGCGCGACACTTTGCACTTAGCCTAACGAAGGCCGGGACGCGCTCGAGTCGAAAAAGCGCGAAAAACAAAAGGAAGAGAGAACTGCAGGCGACGACGACGGCGATCGTCAGGGTCAGTGTACATATATACCGTCCAGCCGACTACGACGACGTCGGAGGGGCATGAAATATGCATAGGCCGACTCGACGCTGAGCTCGACTACTGCGGTAATGCGAGCACACGAGCGCTTTTTGCCACGCGGCGGCCACACTCGACTTTTCGCTGCTGTCGAGCTGCTTTCGTTTAGCTTTTTCGCCACCACAGAATCGCCGAGGAGGTGTCGTTAGGAAAATACGCGAGTTTGTTTGATTACTTAAGCTCTTTTTTCCTATTGCATATTTATGGCTGCTGCTGCAGTGAGAGCTTTTTTCGTTTTTTTAAAACTGATGCGAAATGGCTTCATTATATATGCGCGAAACTCAGTAGATATCCATTATGCCTTAGATGGTGCAGTTTTTAAGTCAATCGCAAGCCGTTTACCTGAAATGGTAGCTACATAAATATTCTATCTGCTCTATCCGAAACTTCAAACTCAGAAGTTAGTATTGAAAATTCTTGGATACCCGCGGCAAACCTGTCCCACAGAAATTTTCGAAAAGACCAGGCAAACTTTATACTTTAGTTATATCGTGCGGGTCATTGGGAATCGATTTTTCCGATATTTTCATCCCAGATAATCCGAGATATACGCATTCCCAACGTATTTGCTCGAACGTTACTCCAACGTTTCACTTCTGATCGTAACCTTTACACAGTAGCAGAAAGCTGTTTCGCGACAGAACTATATATACCTATATAACATCTGTACAGACAAAGTAACGAGACCACTTTAACACCCAATTGAAAGGCAAAGCAGCTCGATAATCTCGCCGCATCAGCGCATTTGTCAATACATCTCCGGCAGTCTCCTACTGCAATTTATTCCTTAACCGCCTGTTTAACTCCCGGCCCGTTCTATCTATCCTCTCCGCCCACGTCGTCCGGCTTTTTGCTACGGCTAAAAATGATTAATCAAAACACGCCCCGAGCGATGACTTTTTTTCGGCCTGTATCGCCGAATGATTTTTGCTATCGCGAGCGATTTGTCGATGCAGAAAGGGGGGGGGGCGGCAAAAAAAGGGAGTATAGGCGGCAGCCCCTCAGGCTGGGAGATTGAAATTTTAAAGCTTATAAATCACTCTGGCTGAGCCGCGTATCGGCAAAGTTCCATCTCTATCTCTCTTTTTCGAACTTCTGCTGAGCGCGGGGCTTGATTTTTTTCCGCTTTCTTCTTTTGTGCATTTACAAGAGGGGGGATCACTCAACGATGGGAGTTTCCTCACTTTTTATTCTCTCTCTCTCTCTCTGCGAATGGTGGTTTATTTTTCATGTCTTTGATGATGGAAGTGGAAGCGCGGAAGGTAATGCGTTTTGGGAACACACGGGTCGTGTGTCACTTTACGTTGAAGGTTTGGAGAGTCACAGAGGGATGACGTGGATTTTGGGCAGCTTTATTGCGTGTATGATCGACACTTTTTATAACCCAGTTTGAGATGGGATCTTTTTGTATGCCGGTTGTATAGATTTTGATCTCGACGATCTAACGCGTTTCCCCGGCTACACATCGAGATTTAAAAATTCAGCAAACATCAAAATAATATCCCGCCATAATACACGTGTAATAAATAACGTCTCCGCGAGAGTTCATGAAAAATTAAAAAGCAGCCATAAAATCAAAAGCTCATCCGCCCATCGGAATGAGCTTGGCTGCAACAGGGAAAATCGAAGAGCGGCTCCGGTCGAAACCAAATCTTTCTAATCCCCGCTGGTGGCTATAGGAAAAAATTCCTCGCCATTGGAAAAATTTTATGCAAATGCGCGCTCGCGGATTCAGCCCGCGGCGGGCGTGAGCGAGCTCGAAATTGAGTTTGAGAGGGAGCGACAAAGTGCGGACGGCGGCGGAAACCTTTGCGCGCGCGCGAACGAACGAGGGAAACTACGGGCTATGCCATTGCGAATCTCTGCTGCTACGACGGGAAAATGAACGTCCGGAAAATTCGAGAGAGATTTTGGGTTTGAGTATTTTTATCTGGCTTTTTATTCGCTCGGAAATGCTGGAGTACGTTGATTACGTGGATGTCACGATGTATTTCTCATACTCTCGTAGTATTTTTTTTTAAAGAAAAGACTTTTTTTATCATGAACGTTTGAAATTAATTTGGTCGGGATTATCCTCGTGGGTTGAAGAGAAATATGACAGGCTGTTAAGTATACTATAAACGGGTGACTACACTTTTAAGTAGAATAAAGTTCTTACGGTCAGCCATAAAGTTCCAACAGTCGTGGCTAACATCGTATTTCCCAAATTATTCCAGGAAACCATTACAGCTTCTTAGCCAGCTATAAATACGTGTATCACGAAAGTAAACTCTAAAAAAAGCATACATAATCCTCAATAAAATCGACGCCACGTAATCAGATCCCGTCGCTTCTCCAAGTCGTCGGCCTGTACACTTTACTGGCATAAAAGTAAAATCGACCCTCAAGCGTCGACTCTCGGTTCCATATAAATCCCTTCTCAAACAGAGACAGAGCCTTTCTGGCTGGCGCATCTTTCCCGACATTTAGGCCAACAAGAGTAAGCTGCCGCGCAACACACGTATATAAGGTCTACACAGCCAGCGGGTCGATGCAAGAGAAATCGATTCTGGATTACGGTATAGCGCTGCACTACTGCAGCAGAAGGCTAACCGCCCCGTTGCGTTCGTATACAAGCTCTCAGGGATTTCAGGGAGAGAGAAAGAGAGATAGAGAGAGAGAGAGACGCGTGTGCAGAAAGAGACTGTTTCTTCTTTTTCCTTTGGCGCGTCATAAATAACGGCGAGTTGTTGCAGCGCCTTGTTGATTTTGCGGATAAGCGGAGCTTGCAACGAGGAGTCAATCGCTTTCTATCGTTTATATCCTTTTCAAATGTTGGCAAAATTGTACTCACCGTTTCGGGTTAAGAATTTATTATTATAAAAAACTTTCTTTTTAATATTAAAAGGAGCAAAGTGGAAGTGATGAACGGAAAAGCTCGGAATAGCGTAATAGTAGACTCACGGAAGCTCTGTATATAAATAGGAAAAAATTGCACAACGTATTTATAGCTCTCGTAGTTTTCCGATAGGTCAATTAAACGATTGAGTTGTGATGCTGTTTTAAAAATACCCTTCGACATATAGTTTTAGAAGCGCAATAAAACTTGTTATTCGGAGCGTCCACCATACGTTATATGTAAATAACTATCGGATCGTTAAGGGTGTCTTTTAAACTAAATTAAATCAGCAGGGCGTGGGATCAGTCGTATCGTATATTAAACGTGCAGGGAACGTGTAAATCAGTGATGAAAGAAACTCGAGTGAAAAGTGCCTTAATAGATACTGACGCGGGGGCGGATACGTTTATTGTAAAACGGTTAAAACGTAATCGCTTTATTCAGATTTGCAGGGGATCGATCCTCGCAATGCAAAACGTCTGACGCGATTTTTATCGCTCGCGCTTAAATTTATATTGACACTGTAACGGCTTTCATGTTTAATAGGCACCGTGAACGTCAATTTTCCAAAGTTATACAGTTTTTCAATTTTTCTCGCAAAACGGAATATAGAAACAGAGAACGATCGAACGCGCACGACGTCATTAAGTTGCGAGTAATGGATATCGCTGGAGAAGGTGTGGCAAAGAAGAGAAAGAGAAAGAGAGGGAGAGAGAGAGAGAACGGAAACTGCACTTTACTACCTCGGCTCGTCTCGAGCGCACAGTGAGTGACTGGTAACTCTTAAGGCAAAGTTGAATGGCACTTGAATAAATACTGCCAGTAAAGCGTAACAAGCGTCAATTAGTAAAGTCGTATTTGGCGACGACGACGACGACGTCGATTGCAATTCAAGACAGTTGTCTTGCCTCGACGTTACTACCCCATTTTGACACTTCCTACTCTTCGCCGACCGTGTAGAGTGTGTACTTTGCTGAAATTATGATTTTGTAGGATTACCTCTTGGAGGATAACGAATGTTTACGGTATACGTTTCATCCGCCCTGACGAACACCGATTGTTTAGCTGAAGACACTTATTTTCGCGTATACATGTCTGGAGAGGAAAAAGAGCTGTGCCGGTAAACAGTCCGATCGATAGATTAAACACCATCGGGAGAGAGAGAAAAAAGCAGGGCCGTTCTTTAATTAACTAAACTTACTCTCCGGGCCGGCGCGCCATCTAATTTCGCCAGAGCGAAATAAATCTTCATTAGTTGTATTTCATTAAGCCTTCTTTTTTTCCCCAACTTTCGGAGCAGCGGCGCCTTTAAACTCCTGTAGCAAGTTTTTATCAGGAAAAGCAGTTTATTCTCGTGTGAAAGGTCAGCGACGTCAATGGAGGCTTATTTAAGGATTGAAAAGGTTTAGAGAAGGAAGTATCTGCTTCGCGGACAAAAATATATCGCCTCGTAAATAATTTTTACGGCGTAAACAACAACAACGCTCAACGCGTGTTCTACACAGTATAGTTTACCACCGGCTTTTTTTCACCGTCTCCCCCAGCTTTACGATTTCGAATATATATGCCGCACACATTTTTAGTGCCCGGACCTGGAAATAACTTTGTTTACTCGCAAATACAGCCAATAAGACAAAGTCATTGCGTTCCATCTCGAAAACTCGATGAAAAATAACATCTGGCGACCGCAAACAAAACCCTTTATCGAGAGAGAGGGAGAGAGGGAGCGGGTCACATTCGTTATTTTTCCCGGGCAACAAAGATATAGCCCTCATCTTTTGCTGACGCATAGCAGTATAGCGCGCGGCCGAGCGACAGCGGCAGTCTGTTCTTGTTTTATAAATGTTTCATCATCCGCGACGTCGAGCTATCGAGTCGCGCTCCGATAAGCCCCCGCCGTCACGATCCATCAAGCTTCCTCTCGTACAATGGCTCTCTCATTAATTATTTTTGTAAGGACCGCGACAGAGTCGATTACACTCTTGACGTCTGCGCGCGTTCAATGCGGTTTTCACGTGTGCCGCGCGCGCGCGCGCGCGTCGGCTTTAAAGCAGGCTACTTTAAAAAGAGCTGAATCGGTCATCAATTTTTTTTTCCTCTCGCTTTCGTGACTCGGGCGAAAAATTTTCATTTTTCATTTTCTTGCCGTGCCCCACGGCGAGCTTCTTTGTGTATTATATTTCGGACATTTTTTTCCCTGCTGTTTTTTTTTCTACACTGACGGATGTGTTATTTTTGGAGCAGCGATGACGAGATTCAAATTGACGATTAGAGGCCCGCACGCGCGAGCATTGAAAAATTGATCGGGAAATTCGACGTCAAAGAGAATGTACAGGCCGTTTGAAATTTTCATGACGCCCGGCTGCAGCGGAGGTCTACTCGCTTTATACCGCGCAATTCTCTCGGATATACGAAAAAGGAGTCGCGCGATTTTCCAAAATTCATGGATGCCGCGGCGGATTCATAATTCAGCGTAGAACTAGGATACATCTTGTCGAAAACAGTAGTGGCGGAGCTTTCATCCTCTCCGCGTATATATGTATATATGACAAATCATTGAAATATTCAGCCGCAAAGAAAAGCGCGCTCCGCTCACTTTTCTCCCCTGGAAAAGTGCTCTCGCGAACAAAAGCGCGCTGCAGAGGACAAATCCTCAAAAGAAAGCCATACATCCCCCTTCATCCTTGCCACTTGTAGCAGCAGCAGCTTCTCCCAGCTACTGCATGTGTCTCTGTATCCAGCTCTCCGACAAATCCTCTCCTCGATGCTCGAGGCCGAGAGAGGACAATGCGAGCGCGCTTACACGCGATGCGTGAGAGATGAGGCTGCGCGTATACAAGCCCCAGTAGTTCGTCTTCGCCCGGACGAAGACAGCGATTAATCCATCCATCCATCCGCTCCGCAGTGTGTATGTCCCCTATACTGGTATCATCCATTCTCTCGCCCGGTGTGCGCGCAGCTTACCACGTATACACGAGAGTCGACTGACCAAGAGAGCACCTCACACGAGACTGTGTATATACAGCCGGCGTGTAGCTTCAGGATTTTAGTCTCGATATATAACTGATGGCCCGTCTCATTGCTGACGCGAGTTTATGGATTTCCTATTCTAAAAAAGACATTGTAATCAATCTATTCCTTTGGTGATGCTTGCTTAAGTGGCCCGTTCGATTGGCTAGTCCCGACTACGCATTGGCCGATCATATCACTCATTCGCAAGTTAAGGCAAAAGTGGCACCCCTGGCGGATAAAATTAGAAGCTTTGTAAGTTATACCAAAAGACCAAAGCAGATAAACATAACCAAGACGTTACTCAAGTCGTCGCCACCTATCGGCAACTCACGAACTGCATGGCTGAATATGTGCAGTTCGTGAGTTGCCGATAGGTGGCGACGACCTAAGTATAGCGCCTTCACGCAACAAAGTACGTAATAAGAGCTCGCGCTCAACATGACTGGAGATTATATCTTTTTGCAATTCTCATATGTTTTTTACTTCTAGTTTGTGTAGGATGTTGATATAATAAGCGACTACGAGGCGGGCCCAAAAACAAAGTATAATATTTTCGGTGACTATTTTTCTTCAGAGGTCTCTGCAGAGTACTCTGCTGAACTAACCTTATGTAAAAAGTCTGCAGAGTTTCCTGCAGAAAAATCTGCAGAGTACTCTGCATCTCGAACAGAGATCTCTGCAGTAAACATAATGTCTGCAGACATTTCAAATTTCCTGCAGAGAATTTGGACTCTCTGCAGACTTTTTTCGTAAGAGTTAGCCTAAAATAATGTCTGCAGAGAGTTCAAATTTCCTGCAAAGATTTCTGCAGAGATCTCTGCTGATTTCTCTACAGATTTCTACCTGCAGGAATCACTGCAGCTTTTTTTCGTAACGGGATCCTGTTCTGGTAGAAATCTTAACGGGTTTCCAGCTAGAATTTAGCGAGACCTGTTAAAAATTTGCTTAAAATTAGCTGTAAACCTGCTAACCAGGACGAATTTTTTAGTAGGTTTCTAGCTAGAAACCGAAGGTCAAATAAGCCTCGTCACCACTGATGGTTTTTAACTTTCATGTGCCTATTTCACCGTGCTCTCGGTGGTTCCGTAACCCACTTGAAACTGTAGGGCCTTTGGTTGGGACGGTGGCATCCTTCGATCAACTATAGGTTTCCAGAACAAATATATACAAAAATATACACAAAAACTAAATATGCATGGTGGCTTATCGCGTCCAATCGCGACGAACCACTGCCAATATAAAATTGAAAGAAATGGAAAGACAGAAAAGAAGAAAGAAGATTCTATTGAACGTTCTGAAGGGACAAATTCCTAAAATGAACGTTTTAAATTCACACAGCTAACTTTTTTATATGTTAAAATTATAAATTTTCATCGCGTCAATAACAAATTACGTCCAAAATAGCTATGGGTAACCATTCTGAGCGCATCTTCCCTATAATAATACTGCAGGTGTTCACGATTTCTATTATTAGTTGTGAACATTATAACTATCTACATGTTGGTTCAATATTGCATCGTGTTGATGAGAGAAGGAAAGTTTCGTTTGCATCAGATCGACGTGCGGGAAATGTGAAATTAACTTGTGTACATATATAGTTTCAAGCGAAACTTCATTTCACAAGCGAGAACATCAGTATGAGATCGATGTCAAAGCTCAGGCAGCCGAGTTTGTTTACAAACTTTCCGATTGATATTTCTACAGCTCGCGCAAGCTTTCGAGGACCTAATATATCCGGATTAATAGTACAGGAAATAAAGCACTATTCCACGCGGTAAATGTGCTATATACCTATAACTCTCGTGTGTGCAATGTGTATACGTGGTAAACTCGGTGTGACCGTAAAGCCGAAGCGTGCAGCTATATAATGCCTGCAGCGTATCATTCCGCTTTGATATGATTTCAATGTTCTGTTTGCAGTTCGAAAGCTAAAATTCATTGAGAAGCATAAGGTAAACTAAGTTCTATCCCATCATCGTGAAGTAAACTTTTTTACAGAACAGTCCATAACGACTTGCTTCTTATCTCTCTTCCGAAGTAATAATAATACGTGCGATGGTCGCGCATTGGTAAAGCCACGCACACCTCGAGATTAATTCCAACGAAGCAGTTGCAGCACGTATATGGTATAGGCTCTCTCACAGCGGTGGCCTAGTCCCCGCTGGCCAGCCGCTGCAGCCGATACCGTCTCGCACTGGCTGACAATGTAGGTATACACATATAACACATATACACACACGTGTACGGGCTGGCGGCGACGGCAGCGGCATCGCTTATGCACCGCTGCATTATGCACCGCGCATCATTTCCCCGGGGTGCTCTCACGCTCGACTACTTACGGCGGCGGCCGGAACTGCGGACTGACGTAATGAAAATTGCTACCGCTTCCTACTGCAGCAGCCACTCTGTTGTAAGAGTCGGCTTCGAGATCTTCGAGCCTTATTTCGGCTCACTCTTTCGCTTGTGCAATTCTGCAGCGCTTTTGGTTTGATTGTTTAGCTTTTATGGGATGTAACTTTCGCGCAGGATGTTACGCAAATTTAATCACCTTGATTTAATTGCAATTTTAATTGAATATTAACCGGTACTCGCAGGTATAAATATTGAATCGAAAACTATGTCTAAGCTCGAATTAGACACTGGAATATAATCTGTCATCTTTTATTAAATTTAAAACCATCATGTTATATACAATACTTTTGAGTGATTCCATGTTTCGCCTTTTTTCATAGAAAAAAAAAACTAATTCAATCCATTATTTATCTAAAGTGATATGCGTTCATCAGTGCTGCTATTCACATCGACAAAAGTCCATTTGGCCTAATGTAATTTAATGAAAAAGGCGAGCGCGCAATAAATCACTTACAAGCTTAAACGCGTTAAAAAAAGAGAAGCGATCCGACTCGAATCGGACACACACCGTAAGAGCTGGCAAAACAAACTGCAGCAGGAAATTTCTTAACGAACTAAAATAACACAATTAATTACAGAGTGCGACGAGGCTGAGCAAATTTGCAAGCCCATCGTCTAAATTTATTTATCGCCGCGCGTAGCCAGCGGCAAAAAAAAAACATCCGACCAACGACACAAAAGAAAGAAGCGCTGCAGCAGGTCCTGGGAAAGAAAGCAAAAAAAGAAAAAAAGTAACTCCGCGGAGCGAGAAAAGAAAAGCGAGTGTCGGCTCGAGCTGTTTGTACAAAGTTTCGCGTGTTCCGTTCTACTCTCAACCTTGCACTACTCGCAGAACCTCGCCAGCCATGTATATACATTAGACGAGCACGAGAGTTTCTCCGAGAACGAGAGAGAGGGAGAGAGAGAGTTCAAATGAGTTGCACGGCCAGGAGAGATCGAGAGACACTAGAGACTCTCGGGTTTTAATTAAGTTGAAATTAGAGGAAGAAGCTGCTGTGCTGCTGCCCGAGGCTCCTTTAAAACCGGCAGCGCGCAGTTTTATTTACGCGCACCACCTATATCGGTTAACGAAGCCTTTGACGTGGATCTTCAATTCTATTCAGAAGCTCTCCTCAAGAGAGTGAGAGCGAGAAGGATAGAAATCGATCCGACTTCGAAGTAAGCCTGGAGGAGAAAGAAGCCGAACCGAAGATGCGAATCTCCGCAAGATTTGATAGCTTTGGGGGAGGGGGAAATGTGTGGAATCGGGTTGTGTTCTCCTTTTTTTCTCTCTCTTTCGCTTCTCCCTCATCTGTGAAGCCTATCCAGCGCTTCTTCATCGTCTTTACGAGGGTGAATCATTGATTTTTATGGGCCACTTTCGGGATTTTATAACGGCCCCCGGGTAAAATGACTGCGCGCGTTGGGAGTCTGGGCTGCGGGAAACAAACTGCAGTAAAAAGAAAGTTTATATGAATATAGAAAAGGATATCGAGGCCGCCTCGCCGCTGCCATTCCTTGATTATTTGCCGTCCGCTCGAGTTCCCGTTTTTATTGGAAAAATTTTTCGGCCGCACAACTTGCCCGCCGTCGCACCGGCCGCTATAAAACCCGCCAGATTTTCGCTGAATTTAATATATATCGCTCTGTACGTTTTATTTCCCGACAAATTGCCCGGGCGACCGCTGCAAAGTTTCGAGAATTCATCGCACTGATTGTGTTTATTTTGTGTGGATCGCCTTCGGATGGATTTTGGCTGGCATTAGTTTTGCTTCAGGAAAATTATGACGTTCTTGTTTCGCATTATTTAATTTGTTCCTTTAATAATATATGTTTTTTAGAATGTCGCCTTTGTTAACATTTTATATACAGAGCATATGCGTACGTCAACGTAAACGAAGAGGAAACTGAAAAATGACGTGGATAGCAAATGTTCTGCAGATGCATCATTTTTAGAGATTTTATTTGCATATTTTACACCACATAGTCACACAGTCCATTAATGCAAATTGCACATTGAGCAATATAAATTATCCGTTCTATACAATATGCTCACCTCGTTTGGTTTGTACCTTTTGAAAGCAATGCACTTTGATGATAGCAATCATTTTCCAATCACTCAGTGGATGGAGCTAAAACCTCAAAACAACCCTTTTAACATCAATATTTAGAGAATTGGTTCGAAACTCTAAAATTTATGCAGAAATTAGAAATAAGAAACTGCAATGGTGTATAGATTTACGTAAGCCAAGCATTTCTGTAATACTCTCGTGAGTATTATTCGTGGATTTGTGAAGGAAAAGGTTAACACGGGGATAAGAAATCACACACAAGGATCACAAGATTATTGGCAAGGATTAGTATTTATTTTGAAGTACAGCTGAGAGTAGATTACTGCTCATTTCGGTTGTTCGATTATTACTTGCCGCTTCGGTCGCTCAGTTAACACTCTCTGGTCTGCGATTTCTCGGAGGCGTTCGACCACGCTCATTCGCTCCGCCTGGCGGAGGATCTACGTATCCTAGGTGCGCGCGCACGAAGTCGGCCTACTTTTCCACCGGAGTGGGGGATCTCGGCCCGATTTGGTTTGTTTACCTGAACGCCCCGATTGGGCCTTTATGGCTCTACCTGATGGAATAACGCACGAGCCTAATAACTGCGTTCCTAGTTGCCTACAGACGGGAGACGGATTTTCCCCGGTGGGAATTTTCGAGGCGCCAAGATACGCACAAAGCGCTCTCATAATTTTCCAGACCTGTGTCATAAATCCTGGACCCGTAATTATGATGCCTAGCGCCGTAGCCGTCCCCGTGCTGATCCGTTTCGTCATGATCTATTTAATGCGAGTACTGATCTCAATACTGCCCGCTGCGCTCGAATACAATCAGTGTATAACGCGTTTTTCTGTTCTCGCATTTGCCTAGGCTGGGACCTGTAGCGTAGGGAAAACTCAAAGTATTGCATCACGAGGAGAAAACCTACGCCGAGAACAGAAATCATAATTGTTCGAAAGTATGTTATATTCATTTTTAATCTTAATTTACGCGATGCGGCACTATTGACCAATTTTTGACGACGCGTGAGCCTATTTAATGTTCGTTCGGCAAATCCGCCGAGCTACAAGACTAAACAGGCGAGAATGCAAAGATAATATCAAACGTCAGGCGAACCTTGATGAAAAATATATTATGCATCGTATACACTGCATTATCTTCGCTCCATATAATTACAGCGAAATATCAACCGCAACAATCGCGAGTAAGTTTATGAACCTCATCTCGCCTTATCACACGCGCAGATACCCGCGTCTCCTAAAGCACGCAATTTCAAAATTTAATAAGAAGCTCCACTGTTTTCGGTAGAAATTTTCATTAATTAATTTCATCATTTTTTTCGTTCATCAGTAGTTACAGTTGAGAAATTTGTTGTTAATATGTGTAGGAAAATAATGGTCCATTATATTTGTAGCTCAACAAATAGAAAGATCTTAGTGGAATTAAGCCAGAAATCGCAAACGTCTCTATATAATTTTCCATAGCAGAGCGAATCTGATATTACTCTATAGCGTTCTGACAGCGACAACCGATAAAACGAGAGACATAGCCGACGACAGGGCGACTGCGAATTCGAGCGAGGCCGATGAGCCGTGTAGGACAAAACTATAGCGATCGACCGGCATTTAACGTTTCATTTATATGCTAATGCGAGGAAGGCTACATTGTCCGACGGTAATCAGTCCTAATGTATTTACGTATTCCAAGACGTCTTCGGGCGTGATGAACGGCATTGTCTGATGGATACACGCGTATAATGCTATATACCAGGGGTATATGTGTCGCTGAACGATCATGACCCAGTCGACCGGAGATACGCAGCTCGACACTGTGTGTCGCAGTGTGCTATTTTTAGACGTCGCGTGGATAAGTCGCTTTGCCGGTGAAATATAGATAGCGCCACTGCTGCAGCGTGAATCGAATTATCTTATGGTATATGATAATAATAATTTTAATTTGAAAAGCCAGTAAGTGGCTTTGTGTGCTAGACGGAGATCGACGCCAAGGCAGCCGCAAAATTGTTTCCCGACTAAGCAGATTATTATACTATAGCCCCCCAAGACGTTGATTATACACTATATATTGTGAAATTCGTAATTAATTAAACGCCGCTGCTGCACCGCTGATACCTCCCTTGAAATCACGGGCTTCCTGAAATTTTTCACGTCCACTTCTCCGGAAAAAAATCCCAGCCAGATTACGACAGCACATCCGTCTACAACTCTATATACCTATACACTCGCAGGCTTCATTAATGCGCGCCAGCAAAAGTCGCCTCCCTCGTGATTTAGTGTATCCGCGCTCGCGCGCGAGTATTTACCCAGAGCTGCGCGAATAATTCAGAACGCGTAATTCAGCGGCGCGCGGAGTTGATGCCCTAGCGTGCGAAAAGGAGCGAGAGGGAAGGAAGTGGGGCTGTGTGTTGCTCGGGATATGGAAGTGTAGAGGAGATGGATATCCGTGGGGGAGAGAAACGAGGACAGGAATAGTCTCACGTATGTAATTTAGCCCTTTTTTTTCTAGGACATTGTTTATTATTTTTTTTTTAACGCATTTGAAAGAAGAAACGCGCGCATAAAAAAAATTACGACCAAACATGAAACTGACGAAAAAGATCAAACTCGTATAAAAAGCGAAAGAGATACACAAAAGCAAACGTAGATAAGCAAACAAAGGGGAAGCAGCGTCGAGAAGGGATCCGCGCGTAAAAAGCTCGAAACTTAGTCAGCCGAGAGATACGGAAAAGAGTTTTGTGTTTTCCTTGCGCGACTGTGTTTTTCCGATGCTTTTATCCGGAGGGGCTTATATTGCGGAAATTCGCGGCTTCTCGCTTGAATAACGAGTCTCCACACTCGTCCCGTTTCAATGAAGTTCACGAGTGAGAACGTTTAATACTCAAATTCGAGATGGAATATTTGCGGTTATTAGTTTAGATTTCAAGTGGCTCTGTTGAATGAGGTATGACGCTGTAGCTCGCTGTAGTTTCAACGTGTGTGTGTTTAGAATTTATGGACGATTGCATTCAAAGTAGAATTTTGAACTTTATATGCATAGCTGAATCTAATTATAAATTGAAAATATATCTTTTGACGTTATTTTATTATTCAAAGATGATGATGTAATTTCAGAGACAGAAGCAAACAGCGACTGTAACATAGTACATTGTTATGCTCAGTTTCGAGTTGTAATACTACCTGGAGATTCAGTGCACGCTGGGAATGTCTGACCATCCCGGATACCTACTCCAATGGCACGAAATGTATATCTCCGGTAATCGGATTCCCTTCGCGATTTTTCAAGGATCCTAGCTTCGAGCTTTTGCATTTTACACAACTAGCAGGGTATTAGAACGTTATATTAATACACTCTTTTTGAGTATACAAGATCGCCCACTCCATCACAAAGTAATATCTACGAAATACCCGATACACTTATTAAAATTTTAATAAAAATTCCTTCTCCCTTCTAAAATCCATGGAAGGCACGTTTTAATAAGGGCAAAATATACGGCTTAGCGCAGTCGGCAAGCTCGTGAAAAAGGAAGAAGCTGAGCAGCAAAGAACCGCTACCTGTTGCCATGGTAATGCGCCGCTCTGGAAATTCGGATCGACGAGCAGAAGCCGATGTAAAATCGGCCCGATTAGGATAATACGACCCACTTTCGACAATGGCTGCCGCATCGGGGGAGCGACATGGAAATTCAAAGTAAGGCTTCTCTCTCGTGTGTGAGAGGGGAAAATATGCCGGATGGCACAGTATGGACCGCGCTTTCGATCGGCACTTTGTAATTTTGCCTTGTTGCGCAATCGAGCGCAACGAGAGAGTGAGGCTCTGAATTTTAAATTCAAATTTTTCCGACAATTTCAGAGGAGGCTCTTATAGTAGCGGTTTATTTGGAGGATTTACTTGTACGGGGATACTTGCGGGTGATAAATCGTATTTTTAAATTGGGAGATACATTTTTTTCCAGTATATAAATCAACGATACTCGGGGGGGTAAATATTTAACGTGAAATCACATATAGAATATCGATATTCCGTTAACGTTCCAACTCGGCGATAAATCACAATGAGGTAGTGTAAAAGTAAGTCACACCAGCGCGCACGTGATTCTCTTCACCTGGAGCATTAAAATGCCCAATGAGCCAAGCGCCGATACATGCTTAATGAACTACATTTGCCAATAATAATTCGCATCACGTATCCGAACGTTATAAATTTATTGCTCCGGAAAACATTGCGTTAACAGAGCCCATCCATTTCATTAAATTTACATCGAAAAGTCTCACGCCCCGACAATTCGCTCGTTCTCCTGTGAAACGCAGCTGCATATCATACTCTCTTTCTAACGCGGAGTTTTGCGTGTCATTTGCTCGGACCAATCGCGCAGTAGTAGCCCTATACACTGTTCGTTACAGTAGTCAAGTCTCGAGTGCGCAAACATGTCATGCGTCAATGGACTCTGTCGAATCCGGCCGCATCGCTTCTGGCCTACTAGTCCGCACCACGAGTCCCTCTCTCTCTCTCTCTCTCTCTCTCTATACATATACGCGCAGCGAATTCCCTTCGATAGCGCATTTGCATCGGTAAATGTACGGGACTGGTACGCTTACGGTTTTAAAAGGCCGATTCATATTGACTGTGTGGCGATGACGTAGTTTCGATGGGCTACGCGGAATCGAATGTTCTCTACTGTGCGAGCTTTTTTGTCATTCCGCGAGGCACTTGTGAAACTCTCGTTCGGGCAATTTTTGGAAAAGTTTATCCCTTTTTTATCGCGAATTCGAATGAATTGAAAAAGTTTCAAGCGCGGCTGTTATATTGTTGCTGCCCTTTTATATATACCAATGCGCTTTGTGAACTTGAAAAACAATCGAAGCTTCTGCAGGCCACTCGAAGCTAACGATTGGAAAAGTTTCGAATGAAATTAATTAGAAGTTCTTTAATTTATCTAAGAGAAAAGTTCCGCGAGCGAGGAATAATAGAACTACTTAGAGCGACTGTTCGTTTTGCTTTGCTGCGATACTGATCGTTAAAAGCCGACTATTCAATACCGTTAGGAGGAAGTACATAATGAATAGTAACGTATTTTATTCGAATTTCCCCAAACTTTAAGTATCTCGATTCTATCCCCAAAAGTGGAACAAGTACCTACCTATACACATGAATTTCTTTCTAAAATCAACACAAAAGAAAAACAAAACCATCTGCTTATCTGCAGCTCCATCAACTGGACCATCGAAGTATCGAGTATAATTCCAGCTCACGTCCAGCCAAAGCCACAATGTATTTGTACAGAGCCTGCCGGTGTATCTCCAAAACTCCATTGAAGTGCCTTGGACGCTGGAGTATGTAGGTACCATACGAGGCGCGTGACAGGACTGTCGAGTCGTAATGTATGCAAGCGCGCGTACAGACTCGGTTTTACGCGAAATTTTCATGGCGGAGTATTAACGCGATGCTACTACTGCTGCTGATGCTGCTGTTGCTACGTCGTATAGTGAAGGTTATACCCGGTACTTGGAATTTCGATGCGTCGCTAGTGGAGAGTGAGTTTGCAGGTTTATTTCTGTGTTATTTGGTTTGGATTAACTCTTCGATTTTTTAGAATCTTTTATGGTGAAAATGTTTGGGCAGCAGTTGGTTGTTTGATTTTATCATCTGAATTTATTTCAGAACAGAGAAGTATTACCAAGTTTATTAAATTTTTCCAGATACAGGTATAGGAAAGCGTTCATCCACGCAAACTTACGACCAACGCAAAAAAAACGCAATAAGGAACGGAACATCATCCCAAAGCATCCCGAAGATATGGAACACGCAGCACGAGGGAGAATTCCTCCCGGCGTTCATTTACCTCGAATTTATCACGTAGGTTGCCGAAGACAGGCACCTTGAGCGAGAGAACGACAGGCGCCTACAACAAAAGAAAGTTGGAAAGGCGCAATCCATAGAAAGTTTTCCGATAATTTTCAATTTCCTTGATGTCTCTCAGCGCGTAAACAGCGCAGCAGCGAACGACTGCCAGAAGAATTTCGATCTCGCGCTGCAGTGTGAATTTCAGTTTCTCTCTCTACTGCAGCTTTTCCCCATATAATACACTCGCTTATTTGCCGCCGCTGATATTCTTCCGTCACAGACCAGGTGTCGATAATATACGAAGCTACTGCGATCCAGACGTGATCGAATTCTACTGGTAATAACGAGCTGCAGCTGATGAAATTATAATAATAACTCGGTTCAATCAGCCAATCGAAATGATCAAGATGTAAATACCCAGCTCATCTCGGCCTAAATAAAGGCAGACGTGCTTCGAATCCCAGAAGCATCGCATACGTCGGAAAATCCATAAAACATCTTCCACTCAGCCTTCAATAATTCCTCTCACTCTCACCGAAGGCTAATCGCATAATCGCACCATCAAGACTGCGCTCGATTCTTCCAAGTCGGCTGCATCTCTCGCTAACCGCTCAATTATTACCATCCAATTAAAACTTGCCTCTACAGCTGCATAATTCACTAGCGCTGCATCGATTCCCTCTCGAAAGGGAAGCTCGCCGCTAAAAGATACGCTGAATTATTAGCGCGACTCTCTCGGGGAATAATAAGAATCTCGCGTGCGATCATTTACCGAGAAACTAGCCGAGCGATAAAGAATGAACGTGAGAGTGAATACAATATCGCGGATGAGGACGATTGATCGAGCTCTCGGAGGACGTCGGCAAAATTAATAGACCCTGCTTGGAATTGAGGGATGTCTTTAAACTGAATTATAAGGAATTTCGGCGAGAGAGGTCGAACGTCGACTGCACTTTGCCGAAGCTCATTTCAACTTATTCAATCTTCGTGGAGAGCTGGAGTTTGAAAAAGAGAGCTTCTTCGTCTACTCGACTCGCATGCATGATGACGATAATAAGTTTTGGAGGAAGCGCTTTCGATTATTGCCGGGATGGATTCGTTCATAATTGGCCAAGTTTGATTGAAAAATGCGATTTGCGGGAGTAGTCGACTGTTTGATACAGTTCGGAGAGAACGTTTTATTTTTCATTTCCTGCGAAACACGTACAGCGCCGGAACTCGAAATGACGAATCGTGGCACTGGCAATAAAGTTCTCATATTAAATCCTGTACGATTCGATTGCTCGTATACAGGAAATTAAGTCTCGATTTCTCGTGAATATCTATAAAAAATGGAAATTGAAAATTTGGAATGCTTTCATAACGTATGCACATGCAAAATGTTCTCCGAGATATTCCATTCACCGAAATAAGGAGCGGGGAAAGGGGAAACTACTTTGCGATATTTCCCATGCAAACTAGTAAAACCTTTCAAATCTCTTAAGGCAAATGCTAAGTGGCTGAATAATTTTACGTTGAGAGCCGCCCTTCAGCGACAATGGCGACTTTTAATGAGCTTATCATCTCTAGATAGCTTTTTAACATTTTTTTGATACTATTAACTGTTTAAAAACAGAAACCTTATAAATGTCTTCTTTACGAATTCCCATCACGGAATCCTACTCAACAAAATTAGAAGCGCAGAGTTCACTTCTCCAATCATTGTTGGTGAAACATTCGCACCAAAGTTGGATGAATAGCGCAGCTAAGCTCTCGAATCCGGATAAACAACTCGTTCCAACAAGGCTCTCTATCGATAACTTGGCACGTTCCCTTGCGCGAAAGTACATCCGAATTTGATTAGGCGCCGGAGTATACGAGTCCATTGATTGCAGCGTTTTCAAAAGACCCTTGGGCGCGAAAACTGCCATTGTGCCAATGGCGATGCAATCCTGACGCTAGGGGGCGCTGCTTTTATGTGAGCAGGAAGAGAGAAATTCAGAACGATTGAAAGAAAGTTTGAATGACGAAACTTTGAAACGAGCTGGCTTTTGTATATACACTAGGAAGAAGGTGTCGACACTGCAGTATATACGGTCCGTCATTCAACTGTATCCAGATACAGGAGAGAGAGAGAGAGCTTGATTTATTTGGACAAGTGGTTTTAGAGCCGCGTCCGGCTTCCATTTCCCGAGATGATTGATCGTCGACTGCATCGACGAAATAGATTGCTATTACTTCGCTCCGGAGTGAATTAATTCTTCTTTTGCTCCAGATACATCCTGCTACTGCGAGTATATAGATCCGACCAATATATAGATGGCGCGTGCGTGCAACACCTGACAGAGACATCCTCTATTAGCGTCGTCTGAGCTGGGGCGCGTGACGGAAACTCAATACACAAAGGCCGTAGGTACACGTTACGACGTGTCTGATTTCATATAATTCAGTAATATCCGCTAAGAATCCATTCCAGGATCTAAAGTAAACTCGTGTAATTACACAAAAAATTGGGAAGTCTACGTAAAACAATCCGAGCCCCGAAAAAGAATTTCTCAAAACGTATTCGACCGCGACACCGAAAGTTCGGCGAATCAACATTCCGGAGTTGTCAGGCCAGCAGCAGTAGCAAAGGGGTGTCGTCGCGCGCGACGCTTGACTAGGGTTAATTGCCAAAGTTTTCCGGCTGCGCTCGTGGCGATGAGGACGATAAAGCTTCGTAGTCGTCCGGTGGTAAAATGGTGCAGGCATACGGTGGGGGCAAATAACTTCCGCGCTTGCACAGGGGAAACTGGATCGGAGATCGTGGCTCTTTATGCTTACGCATGTGAAACGAGCTTAGGGCCAATTACTCTCTCTCTCTCTCTCTTTCTCTCTCAGCGAGTACACTATGGGCATACTCAATTTAAAGTTATATCGTACGCTGATCCGCCTGTTGTTGGTCGCGATGGTCAGCTGTGATTCGATGATTTCGAAGTTGGAAGCTTCTTGTTTTGGTAATTTATTATTGAATTATGAGTTAGCGCTGGAATTTTTTATGCTGATGACGGAGCGACTGCAAAATTAAATGCTCTTAAAACTTCTTTTTCGAATCAAGTTTTTAGGAGTGTAAAACTTTTGGGGTCGTAAAATTATTATCCTGAGACTCAGTGGAATTGTACTTCTCTTCATAATGTTTGTTATTACCTGGAGACGTTTTATGGAGATAAGAAAGTTGTAATAATTGAGAAACTCTTGAAAACGTAATTTGATAAAATACTCTCTGGAGTATCTCAAAGTTAAACTATGCAAAAAAGAAAAAACGATAGATTGATTAAAACTACTGAAACCATACAGATGCACCTATACTTCACAAAATCACTTTCTCCAGAAACGAACTGCAGCGCCGACAGTACTGTAACCACAGCGCTTTAGAGCTCTGATTTCGCCTTTAATCCGTTCCTTAAACTGTCGGCAAAGTGACTCCGACCACGAAGTGGCTATATTCAAGTGGCCTCTACTACTACTCCTACTACTACCACGACTACTACTACTACTACCACCGCCAACACTGTACAGGACAGCCGCGCCGACATAAACCGCCTCTGGCTTGAAAATAAATTAAAGCAAGGAGGCAAATCCCGAGCCGCTTAAAAATCAATCAGGACAAGAGGGGGAGTAGCGTTTCTTTTTTTTTCTTCCCCGACAAGGTTTATAGTCGCGTAGCAGGTGCATCGGATGGAAATTGGAATAAGATTTTCTCCTGATGGGATTCCTGCGGTTTTACTGGATTTATTTAGATCAATTAAGTTCATCGCATTATTTTTTGAGATGAAGAAAAAAATTGTTTTTTCTTAATAATCCAATTAGAACCATCCCCAAACACTCGAGCCTCTATTCTTATTACCGCTTGGCGAAAGTGCTTTCGCGGCAATTAGCGAAATGAGCTTGGGCGTCTCGACTCATTCTCCTGCCGTTCATAAAACTGGCAGGTAATCAAGGAAGCCTAGGAAACCCCTTGGCAGAAACTCGTCGTGGGTTATGAGCATCGACAGCCCAAGAAACTGTTGCCTCGAAATTGACTACTTCGGGAAGAAAGAAACGAAGTCAGATTAAACGTGGCGCCGTTATTTCTTTACGAGAGAAGGTAAAGTGCGTGTGGAGAGGGTTGGTTAGATTGGCAGCGCGATAGAAAATTATTCATGGGTCTTTAAGGACAATTGCTTATTCTTCTGTTGATTGATAAAAACAATTTTAATATGATATACGCACAGTGAAAGGAAACAAAAATATATAATAGATATGTGGCGTTTCCCGGAAACGTCTTCTCTGCAAGCAACGAAAAAGAAGAAGCTTTTCTCCGCACCCTCCGATCGTTACTTCCTTTACGAGACTCGCGCTCAACGCAGCCATCTAGCCAGACAGCGGAAGGGGCCAATAAAGCAGAGGCCAAGTGTTCGCGCGCGAGTAGGATGTCGGCTTCGGCACGTATATAGCTCCAACTCGAACTTGAACGGCAACGCGCAATCGTAATAATTGTCCGGACGATCGAGATAACGGCGCGCATAACGGCCGAGGCGAAAGCGTTATTCCATATAGACTCGGCGAGGGCTTGTCTAGGATATCGGACTCGTGCAGGACTACTCGCGGCGAGAGAGAGAATTGCTCGTGTCTTTGCGGAGCTGTTCGGTTGTAGTGTCTCCGCGGGTTTAAGGTGCTGGTGTTAAGATAAAGCTCGTTTCTTTTTTACGAGGCTTCCGATATGATTTCGTGGTGAGAGTCGTTGAATAACATGTTTAATGTTGGTAGTTGGCATAATTAATGCATGAATAAGTAGAATCTCTTTATAAATTCTCTATAAAACAGTAATCTGGGAGTGATTGACATGAAACTCTGAAAAACGTGAATATTTGCGTACGTCTCATTCGATATGGATAGAAAAAAGTCAGCTAACGTCAAAACACACTTTTTACACAACAAAGAAATTCATGAATTTTGTCACGTTATATCATCCTTTGTACCTCTAAATAAATGGCTACAAAAAACCTAGAAATTTCTTTTATCAACCCTCTCATTCTCAAAAAGTAACAGCAAGGTCGTAACCTTGTCCTCAGCATTCTCCACATTCCTCTCTTGTCTCTGAAAAATTTTCATTAGCCACCCTTCCGTTCCAGCATACACCTGTAGTCGCGACATAATTGGGCCGCTCTCAAAGCGCCGCTTAATTCTCTCGTCGTTCCGTCGAGGACTCTTAAGGCGACACATGCTTTAAATAACATACAGCGAACGGGAGAAAGGGAAAAAGCTGTCGCTGTGCGTCGGCGCCTCGCGACAAAGGCCTTGGTTATATGCATTGTGTCGCTCTGTTGCATTCTGTGCTCGTTAATGTGCGTGCATTGAGCGAGTTGTGTCGTGAATAGAATTGGCTTTCTTGCCAGTAAAGATGTGAAAGGCGTTTTATGAAAGATGGAGATTACGTGTAGGAAGTGACGCGAAGAATTTTCTTTTGTTATCGATACAAAAGGAAATAAAATTGCAGTTGCGAAATGACTACCATCTCGATTGTATACAATACTAAAGTTCGATAAAGTGCAATAACCGTCAAGCAAGTAGTACGAGCAAGACAGTAGTCAGCCCTCGGTCGAACACAGTTTTAAACTTGTTTCCCATTCGATCATATGCTTCCGCTACATTTCCCTCTCGAAATCCCGCAAAAACATCTTCCACTATACCAAAAATCACAATAAAAGAATCATTCAACGATTTGCACACTGCTCGTACACCGCAAAAGCAAAGCCCTGCCAAATCAAGCGCAGCAGCAGACTCTCAAAATCTATGCACCGCTAGTTGAGACTATAAACGAGGTTTAAAGACCCCGATAAATATGATTTCCCGTCTGGATCCGAATCCCTCGGGATCTTTGGCCTCGTGCCACACAACAGAAGCGAGATATGGATGGGCAGTCGGTCGCCGCCCCATTGTTCTCTTGAGTAGGACGGTGCAAAGCCGATATATATTCGCGCGCCAGACGTGGATACATAAAGACGATGACTCTTTCGGTTGTTGGTAGGAAGCTTTATTCGACTCTGTGGTACTTTTCAGGAAGAACCGACGCCGTTTCGCTGCTTTTAAGTGGGTAATATGGCAGGAGAGGATCGCGAGGACAATGTGTTGATAGGGGTGAATGCATCACTCGTAACTGCAAGCATACTTTTCTTTATTATTGAGAAAAAGAAGAAGAAGAAAAAGAGTGTGTCTTTTTGTTCGGGATCAAAGAATAGGGCGTGCATGCGATGACTCATTAATAAGTAGTGCACTATCGGTTATAGTCAGCCTTCGCGTGTTTCAGCTCGATCTCCTCGATAGCTGTAAATGTCAAACTTCATAAAAAACTTCACGACGATAATCCAATTTCATTACTTTCCAGTGATGTGTATAATAGTTTATCGCCTTGTCTTCAACGGCCGTTACAGCTCGCATTACAAACTTTCCGCTGCGGCAATTATTCACGCGTACGGACATTTAATATAATTACATTGTAATAACTGAAGTGAGAACAAGAACCATGGAAACAAAGCTCTCGTAGTAAAACAATCAAACTAAAATTAATCACGGAGGGAAAGCTGCATTGTTGCAATAATCGACTCGGAGTCGCCTAAAAACGTATGACTACAAGCGCGTACTTATTCGCTTAGATATTTATGCGGCCTGGTGTTCGCGTTGTCTTTGACACAAACCTGTCTAGTGACTTCCTCGAGGATCGCTAGAAGATCGTAGGAGGGTCAACCGCTTAAAACCCTGTGTTAACTGGCCAGACGTATATGCGTAGCGGATAAATAGAGCAGCTTTGAGCGTCTCTGTGTACTAAGACTGTTTGTGGATGGTTAGGTAGGAGCTGGATTGTTGAGATTAATTAATTGCTTGGGATCTTGTGGAAATGCTTAAGATGATTGTTTTACTTCTATGATTGATTTTAGTTTTATTTTAGGCCATTGATTCAATGAATCCTCACATCTATAACACAAAAGTTTGAGCAAAAGAATATATTTTTAATTAAAATTTGTTTACGAAGTACTATTACCATTTTCAGAATTAAAGCCTCATAACGAAATACGTCTACGCATTTTGCAATCGTCATCCGGACGTATTCACTAAAGCCGATCGTAAAACTGAGCAAGAAAACCCGAGATTTTCCTTGAATTCTTCGAAGTCGTTCGCATAAGATGTACTCACTCGGCTGCTCTCTTTCTATATATCCAACAGTGTCTGCATGGGCTTGAAATAAAACTTTATCTACTGCAGCAGTAGCAGCGACGCAACAATTCAAAAAGCCACGAGCTTTTACTGCTTCGTAGAGCAGCAGCTTCGAATTCTAAGCTCTGCGTTGTTCGATGTTTTGTAGTGACTGAATAAACCCTTTCTCATTGTACCCATTTGTAAATCTAAAAAATTCACGTCTTAAGGAAGCAGCAGAGCTAAAGTTCTCGATTTAGTAAAAGCTCTCCTCTGCGTAATAAAAAGGCCACCATTTCGCAAAGTAAACAACGACACATCTCTTTGCTGAATTAAAAGCAACCCTCTCGGTTTTATTTCCGGCACACGCGTAAGATGCTTCTGCATAATGCTGCCAGAGACTATTACAGCGAAACGAAAAAATTCTACGGAATCGACGTCTTCCTCCGCACTTCGCCGTAAAATGATCTTTCTGGAGCGGCCAAGTGCAACAGAGCTTCTTAGCTTTTTCTTCTGGAAATCGGTGTGCCATCGGTGTGTGAGAGCTATCGTAAAGCGGGTATATAGGTAGAATTACTTTTCCGAAGTGCTGAATGGAGGAGAGAGATCGACTTAGTTTTTTTTTTAAGAGAGAAAGATAAAAGTTATTTTTTAGTTGAAAAAATAAAAAAAATATATTCATCTTCGTAAATACACTAATATCTATTTCTCGCGATTATAACTGGAAAGGATGCTCCGACCTCTTTTCGCGCAAAGTAAGTAATTCACTTCGTTTACTTAGACTCTTCGATCAACACGCGACGTCTCTCGTGACTCTGTGCGCGAGAATCGGGGAGAGAATAACGAACTGCTCATATAGTTACTTCGCGAAGTTGCGAGTGCTCCAATAACTTACCTAAACACGACTACGTAGCGTATCTGTGTGTAACTTGGAGGATAGGACGCGCGTCTATAGTTCTTGTTGCTCTTGCGCGTACAATTGACTTTGAGAGTCTTGGCGCAGGTCAATGTATGCGAGATAATTTCTTGAGGCTACTGCATATTTGCATTAAATTTGTGTAAAGGAAGGAGTATCGATTTTACGAGGGATTAGCTTGAATTTTTAATTTATGGCTGATGCTTAAAATGCGACTTATTCAGGGACAGATAATTTTAGCTGGATTTAAATTTTTTATACTCACCAAAAGTAATTATTTAAATTATTTATCTTATTATAGCATTAACAATTACATTTAAAATAATTATCATACCGACTGAATTTTTCGAGATACCTATACATTTGCTATCGGTAAAGAAGAAATCTGAAATAGTTAGCAATTACCTCTGCTAGATATCATCAGCATAACTTTGATGGTACAACTCGATGATAGAATTAAAATAATTATTTGTTTAATAAATTTATATTTTTCATGTGTAATTTATCTGTAAAATAAACGCATAATATTTTACGACAGAATAACTACTTTGGGTAAGGTAGAGCCCTAACCTTTCACTACATTGGGTAAGGTAGAGCCCTAACTTTTAAGAAGTCTGTAACACAGTATCTATCGATAAAGAAGAACACTATATTTATAGTTTAAGTTCGACTTACGGTAAAAGAAGTCGTCCCTAAGTGATGATCCAGAATCTCCGTTGCTGCTGTAGCCGGGTTTCAACTTGCACCAGGCTGTAAATGGTCAATTGAAATATGCAATTTAGCGAATAATTTTTTTACATTGATTGTGTAAAGCGTTGCAGTACTGTTTGTTTTTTTAAGGAAAAATTAAAAAATGTATCAGTCTAAATAAATATATTACAAAATATTTTTATTATTTATACTTTTTTAGTTTGCATAAATTAAAAAATCATTAATTAAATAAAAATTATAGCCTGATATAAAATTAATGTTAGTAAAATACATTACGTCACATTTTAATTCAAAATATAATTCTTAAAAAAAAACAAGTATAAAATTCCAAATGTATAGTACGAATGTATACATTACCTCTTCTAAAAAACACCCTAATCTTAGAATGCTTATTCTCCTGCTGTCGTTTCCATTTCTCCCGATGATGTTGCCTCATATCGATCTCATCGTCCATGTCCAGCACAGACGAATCCTGGAAGCAAACAAACAATAAAATAAACATCTTTCAAGACTCCACAGCCGAATCGTCCGGTTAACGAACTCTCGTCTCACAAAAGATTGAACGTCGCAAGTAGCGTTTTTCATCAAAGGTAAATGATCGGGCATTGATATTCGCAAGACCGGCGACACGTAGCCGACTGAATTACGTCGGCGCATGAATACGAACGACAGAAGAACTTTCTTCGATTATATCGCGCGCGGCCCTGTGAAACCTTGAGACAGTAATTGTGAATGCGACTTTGGTCTTGGAGACGCCGGCTTCCCTCGCGTTTGTTTATAACGGATGCATCGCTCAACGGCCGACGGGATATTTCATAAATTAGGAGTTTGCTTTGTGCAGTGTAAAATGCGATTTTTTCGTAATTTGATCGTTGAATTTGTGAAATTAAATGTCAGAAGAATGATTTCTACTTCTTTGTGAATTATTTTCTTTACTCAATGACGTTTTTATCACACTTTAAATTATTTATGCAATTATCTGCACGGCACTAAACGTATTTACGCGTTTACGTTTGCCTATTTTATTTGCTCATTTAATACTTTGATGAGATGTTAAAAAATGTTGTTAATTTGTGTTTTTATTTATGAACAAAAAAGATTATTAAAACTGTCAAATAATTATAAAGTCTGCAACCAAGTCGTGGAAATAAGTTTCAATTACCATATCCTCCCACATAGCAGCAAAGTCGAAACCTCACGTACAAAATATATCAAAGTTTAAAACCCAGAACACCGGAATACACACTATTCGAAAAGCACTTTGCGGTCGTATAAAGTCCGTCGGACCGCGGGATGTAAACTAAAAACGGATGTACTTTCCAGCAGCTTTCCTATCCTGAATTTTTCGCCCTCTCTCTTTCGCTTCATTTCTCCATTTCACTCCCACTCGTAGTCCGCACATCACAATCGAGATTATTTTTGGTTCGTGGTTTACATTGCGCGCTCTCGCGCATTGTACAGTCGGCGAAAGTCAGCTTGGCGTAGCCAATGAATCGTTCTAGCTATGCTAAATGAATCAAAATGTTTGAGGAGATTTCTTGGCTAACGCTAGCATTTTACACCGTCGTTTAGCAGAAGTTATTGTGAAGCTAGGCTAAGTACTTTTAGCAGTTCGTGTACTCATTTGTTGTAACTAAATTTTTCTAGTATTGTTTAGAAATTTAAAAAGTTAATTTCCTTTTTTTACTTCAATTTAATTAAGTTTTACCTAAATTTTTATTTAAAGCAAATGTTTGTAAAATTTATATAAAGATCAATCTTTCACTCATCTTAGCGTTATAACATGCATGTATTAACCTACAGATGCAGTGAACGGAAATATAATAGCTCATTCGACAAACGGCACTTGTCTTAAGCTTCGACTTTGTTTACTTTCTCTCCTACAATAACATAGTTCAACATAATCCGCGCTGGCATCGCGCCAAATTTTTAAGTTATAACTCTCTTCATAGAGATCATTTTCATATTTCTCAGTCCGTTTATTTTATATAACTTACCAGAGTGTCGCTGGTAAAGTCATCCGGTTCAGGTTGCAGCATATCTCGATAGTCATGGAATTCGCTTCTTTTTTTCTAAATATTGATTATCTCTGATTTTTTTCCAAATTTATAGTTCAGCTCGTTGAGTCAACATTTTTAATATCGCAGAGAATCGCGTGCTTGTGATTTAAAGCGTGAGTCGAATCAAAACTGTCGGTTGACTGAACGGTGTGAATTGATTATATCTGTCACCGCATTTGAGAAAAACACAGATTCACCCGACGTCGTACTCTGAATTCTTTCAGATTCTCTACTGTTCACCAACATGTCTTTGTTTTTTCAGTAATTTAAAACTCACTTCAACACATCAAAATCGTCATTCGTCACCTTAAAAATCACAATCTACCCCTTTTATCCCTGTATAATTTTTCTGAAAATCACAAAGTAGCCTAAGAAAACACAAGCCACGAACCGAGCAACTTTGACACCTGCAGCTCACGCGGACACTGACTCTCACAATACAACTCGCGCACTAGGCTCACACGACTCCGCGTAGGAGATTATGTCCAAGGCTATTTGCGGGTGAGCTGACGACGACGACGACACTTGGCCGTAAGCCAGAGACACGTGCCCCCGCTTTCTCGTGTCTTTTCCACAATTTTGGACTATGGTGGTGGTGAGATCGTTTTTTTTCTCTTTCTTCTCTGGCTGAGCAACGGAATTAGCGGGTTTGTTTTTACGACATCCGACTATTCGTCAAGAAGACTGACAGGAAATCGGGATCTCGGGCGTTGCTAGGGCGATGAAGAGATAATGTTTGTTGGTGCGATGTTTGGAACAATTTATTGCTTTTTGGAAATTTATAAGGCTCGTTTTTCTTTTGGTTTCGCAACGACGCTTTGCCGTGAATTTATGTCTTACAAACAGAAAAACTATAAAATATTCTTTGCAGAGCTAGCTAATAATAATAACAAGAAGTATGGCGACCAAAGCAAAGCAAAATATCACATTACCGCAACAGAGACAACAGCTTCCCTCAATTTTCTCTCTCAGACTGAACCTGCAGCAGCGCAGCAATGAAAATTCCCAGTAAAACTCGCTCAGACCAGAGCATGACCAGACGAACCGCGCGCGTCTCTCTATACATAAAACAAATCGCATCGGTCAGTATACATAGCCACCTACTTGAAGCTCAACTTGACAATGGTATGGAGGTTGTTGCGCCCGGCTCACAAAGCACACGATCTTCGCGTCGCGAATCAACGTCGACCAGATGATTAGCCACGAGACGACAGTTACTAGCTGGAAATGTTCTCAACAGCGGCGGCATCGACTGTTATAACAGTTACGAGCTCGGCCGCTCAGTCTTTGCAATCCAATTATTCTTTGTGGAAAAAGATGGCCGGAGGAGCGAGCGAGAGAGAGAGAGGACGTGGATATTATGCTATAAGTGAAGGAAGCTATCAGCGTTTTCGCTTTTTGTCTGATCCCCGGGGGTAATTGCGTAATTTGCAGCGGAGCTGCTCTTAACGACGGGAATTTATTTTTCATTTAAAGTACAAACTCGCTCTAAGAGACTCGCAATGCATCATCCGTAAGTAGACATGGTAGAAGCTGATCGATCGCTAAAATTCGCCTACATTTTCGAGTCATCCCTCTTAAGTCGTTCATTAAGCCACTAGTCGGACAATCGCAGCTGGTCGTCCGACTCGTCTCTCCGCAGAACAAGAGGTGCGTAACCGTGTCGGCGAACAAATCGGCTACAAAGCTAGAGAGAGAGAGAGAGAGAGAGAGGGAATAATAGATCGGAAAGGCGCACCGCGGGGCGCACTGCACGGGCGCGAATTGTATATGTACACGACGGCACACTTTTTCGAGCCTCGAGCGCATTATAATACAGACGTTAGAGGGAGAGTGTCTATGTCTTCGCTCTTCGGCGGGACAGTTGTAAAATATTTAGGAGTCGCCCGCCGACCGCCTCTTGCTTTTGCTTGCGACAATGGACGCTGGTGATCTTCTTCGCTTCTTCTTCCTCTTCTTTGGCTTGTGTATAGTCTTATTTTTGCCTTATTCGACGGGCTGACCGAGTGAATGGACCGCTTGGTTCCTTATATTCTTCTTCGGGACTGCAGCTCTGGTATTCCTTTATGGATGCATTAGTTCTGCCGGGGATTACGCCGAGAGAGGGGGGGGAATGTATAATAGATGAAAGTGTGGCGTACACCGGGGTAAATTAGCTTCGTTTGTAAGGCTGGGATTAGGTCGTTTCGCGATTTTACGGGATAATGTCTCTCGCAGGCTCTGACGATTGCAAAAAGTCTTGGAAAGTATATACAACGTATGCGTTTATTACTTATTACATTGACGTGTGCTGCAATTTTTAATTTTTCCTCAGCCTACTTTCTAGCTGTATAATGTGTGACATTTGATGGCGACACTTCTTTTTTTCAACTCTCGGTTATATTCACAATGTATTATAATGTCTCTGCAAAGTAGCTGCAGGTTGTAAAGCGAGTATTCTCGGAACCGATCGCTTTTCTCTCTGACACACTTAATTTCTTAAATATAGCATCTGCTCTCATGATGGAATAAAGTTACATTTCTATTTCATCCGACGACTTTGTATACTTTCTAACCGTAAATGTGTACTCTTAGACTCGTCAAAGTCAGGCGAAATAATTTCTCTTCGCAACAAGAAGAAAAAACAAATCGAGCAGCACCTGCTCTAGATAACATATTTTTCTGCTCTCTCAATATAACACTTTGAAATTTTTAAAAAATCTCAAATCTGAAAATTGTAGATACATCATCGAAAAGCGAGAGGCGGAGTAGGCCGCACAAGCAGCAGCAGCAGCCAACCGCTGATCGGCTGTGCTGGGTCTGCGGACGATTTTCCACGCGTCACGGCGTGTAACGCGATCGGCCACGGCATATAAGTACGAAATAAACAGGGTCCACCTACCCGAGGCTCATCCCTCGGCTGATTGAATTCCTGAGCGCAGGCTGCGTCGAATCCCGAGTCACAACAAAACGGCTTCCGAGCCATTCAACAGCTATACTCTCTCGTCTCTCTTATATATGCTTTTTGGAACTGGAGTGTGTGGAGAAGTTTTCTTTTTTTTGTGATATATTGAAAATATTAGGTAATTTTCAATGAATTGCATCGAAAATGACGTCTATACTTAAATTCGTCAAATTTTTACTACTCAATTTCCTCTCGGGTATAATTTCGTTTGGGCAATGAACGAACGCGGTGTGTCGTTTCTCGTAAGAGAATTTACGTTTACCGAATTCTCGAATAATCACTTTACTTTTAACTTTGCCGCTTGCCGCTTTTTTCAAAGTGGAAATAATCGAAACTTGTTTTACTGCAGTTTTAAGTGTACGGGTCGTTTAACTCTCGGTGCAATTATACGACTATTTAAATATTTGCTCGAAATCCACACGACTTCTGCGCACGTTTAATCGAATTTCTAGCTCAAAGCAGCAGCCATTCACCCCGGTCCTACTGAAAAATTCCTCGGAGAGTTTATACTATACATCGCGTACGAGCAAAAGAGGCCCTCGAAAATAGCCGTGAAAATCATCGCACGTGAAGTGAAAAGGAACGGGTGCAGATATAGACCCTATACACGCGGCAAAAATCAAGGATGACACGTGTGCACGCGCTATAATACACACGTAGCTATATAGCACACAATGCAAAGTCGCGTCGCGCGCGGCTCGTGTCGGGCCCTTTCAGACAATTTTCATTTTTCCCCGGGCCATTCAGCCGAAGAAAGAAGGCCCCGTGCAGCTGGACGAGATGCATTTTTCTCGTTTGTATATAAGGTATATACATACATGCTATACGTATATGCGGGAGGACACACGTTGCTCGTAAATATGTGCGGCTAACGATCTCGCAAAAGCTTCAAGAATGGATGATGCCTGCCACCGACGAAGCTGATTTTCCATTGTCGGGAAAATGCGAGGGAGGATGTGGAGGAGCGTGAAATCAATGCTTGCGGCACCGCAAAGGGTGAACGTTACGCTCTGGAGTTATGAATAAAGCGTGAAAATTTACCCGCGATGAAAATTCATGAGAATAAAAAATTCGATACCATGTAAGAGACGACAGATAATAAAGCGTAACACCGCGACCAAGGCGTTATTCAACCATACGAGTTCCACTCCACATACACAAGCTGATAAATGCTCACCTCTCTCGAATAAAAAGGAAAGGCGGTGTGCGCTGCGGCATCTCAACGGCGCGGCACATTAATCGCTGAAAAATCACGTGGGGATAACGAGCGTGTCATTAATCGCGTACAGACGTACTACGTAACGGATCGCGCGCAAAAAGAGCGCGAGCGATCATCGCGGCCTCCGTGAAAACGCGGGAAAAAGAAATGATGGCTCGCACGTGCGGCGGCCGCCCCAAGAGAGAGAGAGACAGAGACTATACGCGCGGCACGTCTTCGGCTCTAAATTAATTACCCCTTGGCAGCTGCAATTACACGAGAGTCAAACGGTGCCACCGCGAGATGCTGCTGCTTCTTCTTCTTCTTTGGCGCCTTTTTTGCCGGGATGAAGATGCCTCTTATTCCTCTCTGTGGCTTTTTATTCGTGGCAGAGGATGTGTGTCTCTTTTATTTATCGCTAATATTTGCATACGCGAATTTTTTATATATAGGATAGAAATTCACAGCGATTGTTATGTCTATACAGCAAAAAAAATTTGTCAACTTTTGTGTACAGTTCTTTCTCTACTCTGTATCACTTCACGGACTTCACCTAATCATCGAAGCTTACTTATTTTTCTACGCTCAGTTCACTTCCCTTCACCGTTTTTTTTTCTCTCAGCAGCAGCACACTGCGACACGCTCTCGTTTCTCGGAATATTGCAATTGGACGCTCATTAAAGGGACGTAATTACAGCTCGCCCGATTAAATAGAGTCTTAAACGATCGATTCCGCCGCTCTCTTGCAGAAACTATCCTCTCTGTCGCATCGGTAAAACGATGTAATATACACTATTGTATTTTTACGTCGCTTCACAATCGGCTTAAAACATCAACTCGTCCTTTTCCATATACTTCAACACAGAGATGAGCCCGGAATAATCGTGAAATTCAGCATGCAAAGTCGTCGTCTCTCTCCTGTGTAACGGCTTCATCGGCGCGAAGAGAAGAATCATCCCGACATTCCAGGTCGCGCGCGGCACGCGACCCCCGCCGAGAGCGCGGCAAAACGTCAAAGGGGGCACCGGAAACGCGTTCCGGCTCTCTCCCTCACCTGGTGTCATCTCTGGAGACCGCACAGGTCGGAGTATATATGGGCTGCTGCCGCTGTTACTATGGATCTGCACAAAAGCGTAATGTTGTCGGCCGACGAGGGGAAATTTTGCGGGCGCCTTGCGTATATACAAGGGACTAGGCGTTTTGTTCCTTTTCGAGAGTATAGTAGTAGTACGTGCGTTTTTCAGAGGGAAATTTAGCCGTTAGTAGGAGGGTGTGTACAGTATTCTTCTCTCGCTAGGCGGAGGTTGGCTTTTTGCTGGATAATCGCTGGAACCGAGCGATTATTGGTAGGTGAATGCTTGTTTTTCGGTGCGGATAAGTGAGGCCCGATGCTTTGATGGCTCAATATTGATTTTCTCGGGGGATCGAGTTTACGCGGGTATACCTATATACAGTGGATTTTGTGGAATGGATAGTTGATTTTACGTAAGGGTGATGCAGCGCCGCACTGACATAATGTTTTAGTGCCGTTGCAACATTCTGTAAAAGTGGACCAATAATGGCTGCTATGTGGGATTAGTTGTGCTAATTCATGATGTAACTACACTTATGTAACGCGAATCCGAGCAAACTCCGCTTTCGAGTATAAAAATATGAGTATACTTAGAAATCACACGTGTGAGTAATATTATAAAAAAAACTTCAGTCTGCAGGTCAGTCCACACAGCAAGTATCATCATCCAGTCTATTTAAACTCTCGTCGCGCGCAGCAGTATCGCGCATTCCGTCACATACCCGTGCCATTTGTCATTAAAGTCAAGTAGTCTGTCGCCAAAGGCTCAGACGCCGCTTCCCGTCCTCGGAAAAAGCTCTCTCTCTCTCTCTCTCAGTCTGTCTAGAAAATTTTCCAGCTCAAAAAAAGAAGCTGAAAATCAGAAAATTTTCTTCTCACAAGAGCGTAGCAGTATCCCGACGACGACGACGACGACGACGACTGGGCAATTATTACGAAAGAGCGCGGGCTAATTAACGCAGTAGCCTCTTAACGATCTCCCGCCACACACACGTTCACGCCGTAAACAGTTAAAAGCTGCTTCAGCGTCAGTCATACCGTCGGCGTCGAGGATTCGAAGTCGCCCGCGAAGCCAAAGTAAGAAGTTAAAGAGGCTGCTGCAGCTTTCTCATAGCCGTTTGTCGGACATACCACGGGGCCACCCTGGCGACTAATTGCGCGTAATGCTCCCGAAAGAAAAACTGCCGCCAGCCGCCGAGACGACGAGGTACACGCGCTCTGCTATGTCCGGCACGTTCTTGTCGTGCGCTGTACTGAACGGCGATGTCCTGAAGGGATGCCGGCTTATATGCGGATGCTAAAGAAGACGTGCGCGCCGCGACTTTTCAGCTGCGGGTGATAAATAACGAGCTGTGTGTGTGTGTGTCTGTCGCTGAGAGTTTGAATATATTAATTGTTGGTATTGTTCGATTCTTGTGCATATGGCGTATATGAAATATCTCCGACGTCGTGGCTAATTGCCAGAAAGAATGATAATTTGACGGCAATACGAGGCGTATAAAACCTAACGACCATATCATATAGCATCGGGTAAAAAGGCAGTTATTCGAGGTGATTAATTTAAAATCAGCTTTGCACACAATCATATCAAAGTGCATTTTGATTGCACTTTATTATGGTTTTTAGGGCCTCTCCAAACCTGTTCTGATGCCGCAGCCGCCGACTATCAAACTACACTGCCGCGTGCGGGCATCCTTATATCCTTGACTCTGACACCAAAGCATCGTCCTGTATTAGTATATAATGAGGGTCCAAAATACAATCGTCCACCTATTAGCGAGTAATTCGACACTGTTCACCTTGTTCGCCAGGGAAAAAGTAGGAAAAATATTGTACATTTTGTTACCACGACGCAACCATGCACCTCTACAAAAACCTACATCTCTATTCCTCCAGTAATAAACCACGTCGAACTATACACACAGCAAAAAGCTACGTCATAGCTCAGCCAACGCTCTAAACACCGATAATCCAAGCTCTTGCAACGTTTTATTGCATTTTGCGTGCTCCATTAGAATAATGATTCTCCGCCTTCGATATACATGTATCGAGTAGCTTGCGCCTAATAACGGTCGCGTGAGCCCCGCGTGTCTTTTGTGTCAAACACCGCGCCGCCATTACTCGTCGATTTAACAAGCTACTCCTGCTAATGACGCGCGCAAAGCATCGGCATGCGTGCAGTCTCTCTCTCTCTCTCTCACTCCACCCCTTCTCGAGAAGATTTTTCTTTCTCTTTAGGCTGCCCGGCGGTCGAGCTATACAGAACGCAATCAGGTTTCGGATCATTAGAGAGACCAGAGCGTTTTAACTCCTGCGTGTGACTGTCTGGCACATGCTTTTCCGTGTGTGCTGGATGTAGGCTAAAGGGAGAATTTTAAAGAATTTATACGCGGAGAACATTCCGAAGTTAAATTTACTTATATAGGCTATTATTGTAAAAATTATTATATAGTCTGCTATAGCTAAGGGAGTCTCTCAAAGTCAATTAAAAATTTAAATTCGAGATTAATTTTCATTTGGCTGGTGAATCCCAATTTAAATCCCAAGAAGCGGATTTTAACGTGTGCCAGCTCTTTAAGTTGAGAAACGCATTACGGGTTTTATTTTTAATAGATTCTGCACAAAAGACTCTTGATTGATATAACGCTCGATTATCGTTATTCAATTCACACTTGTGAGCGAGGTGCTTACGACACTTGAGATCATTCATAAATTTCATTCACAACTGAGTTTAACAATCCTTCTATACCCTCGATAAAAAAAAAACGATCGAGCCAGACAGCGCGGCTTTTCCAGCGACGCTTACTCGACGAAAAATCTTCTCAACTAGATCGGTCATCACCCGATGCATCGTCACTCCTCATCGTAAATGAAAAGCTCGAAATCATCTTCGCGCATGACCTCAAGATACGACGGAGCCGATAAGCGGGACACGAACTTCCGAAAAGGCTGGCATTTTGAAAGGAAAACTATTAGTGCCGACTTCCGGCTCTTGCTTTCTAATGTTTCTTACATCATTATACAGAGTTCAAGTGGTGCAAGACTCCATTCGGGATCATTAAAAAGGATATTCAATCGACGACAAAGTATATATTTTTTTCTTAATCAATCCCATTGCTTCCGCTCGCTTGTATCATAAACTTAACGGGAGAATTGTTACTCTCGTTCGATATAATATACGAGGCCACTCAATCACCCCATTTGTTAGCAAACGCGTCATTGAAAGCTCGATCTTGTATATATACACAAAAGAAAACGAAACGTAAAATTCCTCGTCCCGATCCCGCTACACAATGCACACACCGCGTAAACTGCATCATAAGTCTACGCCCACATTCCTCTGTACCGACATTCGCACATCAGTAGAGCGTTTATTGGTATAACATTGATTCTCCCCTAGTTTCACGCTATGTTCGGTTCCTCCCACATTCGAAATCTACCTACGTGCAAACATCCAAAGAAGCATCAGCTCGCATTGTGCGATGGTTCGCTCTACAGCATCGCGTCGTCGCGAGAGAGAGAGCCGCGGGTGGCGTTTTCCCCCCTTGTAGCTCGTAAAGGCAATAATGGCCCCCCCGAAGTCGAAAGAGACGTTCGGCCGTTCGACCGCAACCTCCGGCGAAGTAGTCAGAGCGGCTTTCGAAAGTGTATATATACATTATATCCCCCCTGAGTCCGCGGGAGATACATAGTTTGCTTCTGGTAAAGAAGCCGACACACCTTTACGACTGGCGGAATCGTCCCGGCCGTTTTATGTGTATTATATGCGCGAGAGAGAGAGAGAGAGAGCGCCCTGGCGACATTAATCAAGAGAGGGACACGGCTCTTTTCGATGTCTTCTTCATGCGATGCCGACTGGACAGTACTAGTAGTCGTGCGTGTATTATAATACATGTGTATACGGGTGTCGCCGTCGCTTTGTGCAGGGGCGGGTGGAGGCTGACATTTTTTCTCAAAGTGGACGATTTATAGCGAGGTATGCGGAGAAGGGCGGAAAAGATGTGAGGTCGGAGCTGTGAAATGTTTAGCGCTTCCGTGGAAGCTGTATATTGGGAGTTTTGCGAAATTTTGCGGTGACTACTGATTTTAGAAATTTCGGTTTTGGCGATTAGTCAGTGTGCGCATATATTGTATACCTGCTGTGGGGATTTCAGTGTCGAGGTGCCGGCTGTGACGTGTCGTTTTTGTGGGTTTACATGTGTAATCGTTAGAAATTCTGTTTTACAAGGGTAGTAGCGCTAAATTAATCAGATATATTACGGTGATTTGTTTACTCAACCGACGTATCGTCGTTACTAATTTTTTTTCCTAGAAAAATAATTTATTTTAACTATACGCAGTTTTGATAGTTTTGAAAACATAGTTGCTTATACGTCGCAGGATTACACTTTAATCCTAATAAAATGTTCTCAATTATTTGCACGAACATTGTACCGATGCTATAGCCTTAGCGAGTATCCACATTGCGATATTCCATTATCTTCAAAGATATTCCTAACAACGTTCATCAATCCAGTAAATAAGTTTTGAAAAAAAAAAAATCACTCTTCCCGTTCACCATCAATACCTAACGAGCATTAGAAAAAAGGAAAGGGAAGGTCTCTATATCGATGAGCAAGCTGCCATCGCCCTCATACTCCCGCAAATTTTCCACCCATATCCTCAATCAGCCACTTCCTCCGCGCGCCAAGCTATATACTCCCTTTCATGACCTCCCGGTACCGTCCAGCTTTTCCCCGTATTTCGCACATCGCATAAAACCAAAGCCGACGACCTCTTCTCACGCCTCGACAGAGAGCGAGCGAGAGAGAGAGACAGAGATGTAAAAGTAATCGCGGAAAGCCAAAGCGCACGCGTCCGTCCATTGTCCATGCGCTAATTAGCGCAACTGGGTCGCGCGAACGACGGCTACTCCCATAAATATCGCAATCCTCTCGCGCCGGCGCTTCTGCGAACGGCCATAGTGTATATACTGCAGCAGTAGTGCAGAGAGATGACAATCGCGGCAAAAGTCAATCAGTCGGCTGCAGGTGGGCGGAGATCTGCCTTTACGAGCGAACTGCAGTACAGATGACAGGGCGGCGAGGCGACGCGGCCATAGTTTCCACTTCCGGTTCTGCTGCTGCTGCTGCTGCCGCTGCTGCGCTCATTCTCTTTGGTACGTCTATTGGAAAATTGCCTCGCCCGCGCGCTGTATTATATATATACGCGCGTATAATGTAACGACTGCCGCTGTTACTATGGGCCTGCGGGTGAACGATCTTATCGGGGTCATTGATTTTTAATGCAGCGTGTCAAGGATTTCTGAATCCTGCGATATATATATACACGGATTGCGTAAAAATCAATGTGATGCCTCTTTCGCAACAGCATCAGTACACGCACATATATAGGTACTGATGCAGGAACCGTTGCTCTCGCTGCGGTTAATTGCGATCGCGGCAAAGTGAAAGAGGCCGGCCCGAGAAAAACGCCCAGCGGGATCGGCCTCGCCAATTACTACAGAGCGCGGGGGACGGACAGTGGCCAAAGGCTCCTGCAATTTGCAGCGAACAGAAAGACAGAGCAAAGGGCGGAAGGGTGTGGCCGATTTGCGTGCGAGCTGTTTTACTTTTATAATTCGATTAAAACAGCCGCCAAATTCCTCGTATAATTTTCTCATCATCTCGTGTTTTCACAGCCCCCGAATTTCACACCAATGAAATCACTCTATATCAAAAGGCCCGCCACCGACGTTCTATATATTAAAAAGAATTCAATATATGCACAGTATAAAAGACCGCGCGCCATCGAACAACTGTCTCATGTTCGTAAAAATTCCCAAACTCGCGCCTCGCTCGCAAGATTCTCGGGATCAGTCTGCGGTGGTATGCCAGGCATTTCGATTACGTCACTCTTTGCATGGGTCCTTTGATTCGCGTGCGGCCGAACATTCGTACCTACGTGCACGTATGCGTTGCTTCCTCCCACGGTTTACTGCACGTGTAAGACGATACCAGTGTATACACACCAAGGGCTGAAGATTGAAGAAGAAGCGTTTGCTCCGTGCCGCGCTGGCTTTGTTTGATCGGTTTGTGACAGCTTGTCTTTGACGATCTAACGAGAGCTCGGAGAAAGGCTTACATATTATTGTAGAGGTGACTCACTTCTGATACAGGGTATTTTTGTGTGTTTAGAAAATGTGCGATTAGTTATAATTTAATGTAAGGGAAAAGACGCTGATATTCAACGACTAATCAAAGGAACCGAAGAGTCCGATGAATAGTATCGCGTGAAGTATGTGTTGAGGAATGTAAAAGGTAATTTTGTTATAGAAGAGGAGAGAAAGACACAAAGAAGCGTGTGCGGCGACGTACGTTAGAAGCCTACATAGAGACTTCCTGTCGGTGCTCATCGGAACAAGTTGCGTTCCGGCGGCAGTTGTCTATAAAAGAGTCAGAAAACTAAGCTACACTGTCCGTCGTCAATTCAACAAACTTTATATCTCACTGAAATAATACTCCAGATAAAAAACGACAAGCAGCGGAGAAAATAGAATCTCGCACCAATTACGGTGAAACTGATCGAGTTCCGCGCTTCCGCCTTCCTACAGAACTATATTTATAAAAGTCCTCGTTAAAAATAACAGCTGTACGTCGCGTTTTCAGTCTCGCGGAATCACATCTCGAATCGGCAGCCGATCGAATGAATGGAACGAGCGGAATGGAATGCCATTGAGAATCGTCCTGGCACACGATACAATGAGAGCCCGAGCGGCGCATCAGTCGATTCTGTGCCATAAAGGACCAGACGCCTGAGCGTATGGTACGTATCTTGAACGAAAAGTACAGATGAACACGTCTTGCAAGATAAAATTAATTTACAATAAAATAATTCTAAAAAAATTACTATATGGCGGACATCCGTTAAATCTCCTAGTAATTATATAGAACTTTTTTCAAATTTTGTTGAAAAAAAAGAATTGGTTTAAAACTAGCTATTTTAAAAATTCTTTTGCTTGTTAGGGGGCTACTATGCAAAAAACCTTGCAGCGATAACTGTTTACAGCTATTAATCAGTTTTATGGCCAATAATCAGTTTTATGGCTAATAAGTATTGAATCCAATTTAAGGATGAACAGTTGTAGCATGAGCGGCCCAAGCAGTAGGTCCAAGAAGGTCGTTTTGGCATAGGTGGCACACCGCTATATATCTACACTCAGCGTGCTGATAAGATGAGGGAAATAGGAAAGCGTCTGTGCGCCACCTATCTTCGCTAGCCAGAGATTCGGAAAGTTTAAGCGGTGGGGGAAAGGCTAGTCCAAAACCGTTTTGTTTTATGGTTACTCGGACTTGGGACTATACTACTGCTGGATCTCTTTTTCCAGTATAAAAGTGTACGATAAACGATAGTATAGATAGAAAATAGTCGATAAATTGTAATCGAGATCATGTACTTATCGTAGTAAAAAAAAATATAATGAGTGTAATAATCTATTGGTGATCGCAAGATATTACTCAACCGGTGGATCAAAATGCAAGCGCACGAACGGCAATAATTTGCATGCAGTCCTAAGCTCGTCCATCAATGACGTTGTGCTGATTAAGATAACAATTTTTGGTATTGTTTCGTGCACAGCTTTCATAACCTGCTGCCGACACTTTCGGATTATAATATTCGCGAGGTGTTTGAAGTTTCTTTTATGACTTTTAACGATCAGCGCTCGAAAACTTTACTTCAAGTATTACGTGTACTAATGCAAGTTTCGAAAATACATTGATTCTTCATTTCTTTTTTATAACGATAAAAATTTGTCCACTCGATTGAATGTTTGAAAAAATCAATCTCGAATTAGAATACCAATAATACGATATGTGTAAGGTCGCATGTATAAATTTAACCTTCTAAATATTCCAACAACCTGTAACAGCCATCGTGAAAACATCGCACAGCCATCGCACGTTACACTTTTTATACGAGGGCCAAACCGAATAAAAGATGCAAAAAACGCGATCAATCAAAGGCCTCGAAAGGCTATTCAAAATGGCCGAGTCTGGATTCGCAAATCATCGTGTAGACCTTCTTTGCCCTGTGCCTGTCGAATTCTTTCGTACTATGGTAACATGTGGAACTGAACAAACGATTGTTTGTTAAAAACGGGTAAAAATTATTGAAAAATTGGATATCACAGTAGATGGATATCGATAATTCAAGTGCTAATGAAATACGAGGCAACAGCAATAGCAAACTAGTAAAAAATCGATAATGCGCTTGTTAAAAATGAGATTAAAACATAATATATATCATTAATTACTTCACATAAGTTTAAGGTTTCATATTAAAAAATGAGTTTGTTCCCGTTATAAAAAATTTGTTACAAGCTTAAGCACAAGTATCTATGTGTTTAAGTAAAAAATTCTCTTATTTGAAAAATATATTAAAATGTAACACTCTAAATGATATAGCATCAATAAAAAACTAGTCACATATTTTATTCACGACAAAATCTGCTCAAAAACATCAACTTACACAACTTCACAAGCTATACTTCAGTAAAGATCGATCGCGCCCGCCCGACGGCAAAAGTCCTCGCGCTTATTCTCGAGCCGCATCGCAACATTTACCTTACCCCGTCGGTAGTATACCTCACAGCAAAAAGCCACAAATGATTGGCAATCACGCGAGTGATGCAGGTCTCATTGTCCGGCGAGAAAAAGAGCTTTGTGGAATGTCGTCGCGTCAGCAGCTGTGCACCGTCGCGACGGATATGATCTTATCCGGTGTATATTGTACGTTGCTTATATATATTCGTACGATCGCACGTGAGCTACGGGTGATTTATCGTTGGTTTGTTGACACTTGCACCTAGTCTGCTTACTGCGCTCGATTCTGCAAACGTCGCTGTATATATTGTTGTTGAACAATTGGACGATGAATCAGGTGGTCACTTCTTTTTTTTTGCTGCGATCGGAGATTTCGCGCACTTTGACGATCCTTTTATTTAGTCTTGTGCACTACGAAGCGAATTATATTTTACAATGTTCCAATGCGGTAAGCAAAATTTAAACTTGTACGCGATACAAACACTCGACCGAAAATACATCGATCTACACACGTCCGAACTTCTCAAACTCAGGCGATGGAATGATCGGGTGCCCGGAGAGTCGGTCAATTTAAAACAGCGGAAAGGTAACAGCGTCGATACAGTAATGAACATTTCGATCTGCGTCTTTTCGTCGTATTGCTCCGAAGATTCCGAGACACAGCGGGACTCGATATTGGATGATCGAGACGCTGCAGGTCGATCGCGGGCTCTGCCTGTCATATTTCCACGAAACTTTCGACTCGGCGCAGCTGCAGCTGATGCACGGGTTGGATCCGCTGCTCGTGATCGAACAGCTCTATAGAAGTGACTCTGTTAGATTTTTTTTTTACAGTACCTGTATATTTTTTAAACATGTCAACACATTTCTGAAAATAATTTGACGTCCACGTAAATCCGAAATAAACGTAAACCAAGGAAGGAATGTTCGGACAAAAAAATTGCCGACTTTCCACCCCACCTCTGTGCTCTGGAATGAATTTCGTGACAAAGTAAAGACCTCCAGTCGGCCTTTGACGCTCCGACGACGCCGTCCCTTCGAACCTGCTTCCCGGAACGATGATCGGTAGGATCTCTTTAGCTTTCACTCGTGGGCGCGATCCTTGCACAACTGCACGGCTTATCGCGTTAATTGATTCAATTACGCGATTGTCACGCACGTGGAGACGTGCCTGAACCAATCGGCGATTCGCGCAAGCTTGAATGAATAGAATGCGCTGCTGGAGTTGAAAGATCGGTAAGGAGGTGTTGAAGCTTGGCAAAAAGTCGACGCGGGTTTGGGCTTTGTCGGTTATTGTTGAAGGCTTTGACTGATGAAAATCAATGGCTCGGAGTAAAAAGCGGGTGCGTTGCGGATCGTGTTGGTGCTTCTGCTTGTGGTGACATTGCGTAATCGCTATTACATATACAAATCGTTAAATCTTCGAAAAACGATGAATGATCTATAGTTCTTTTAAATAAGAATATCTGAAGAAACAACAGAGTTAAAAAACCCACTACTATAAAAAGCAGAATCCGAAAGCTTCACGTCAAAGACCAACTGGCGTCTCAATACAGCAGTTTTCATGTTTTTTTTTGCTCTAACCGCCATCTTGAGCCCATGTTGCAATAATAATGGCTCCCCGTTGCACAATCACCGTCGCGCGCACCGCCAGTCACCCGCAAAACTATTGACCGACTCCGGCGATCCTTCCACCTCACAGCGCATCACTTGTTCAAAAATCGATATAGACAAACCCCTCGACTCCGACATATACTTGAAAAATCTGCAAACGTAATGGTGCCAAAATTTCTTGTAATAAATTCTGAAAAAATCAGTATACCGACGTGTATTAATAGAGGGGAAGGGTTAGAGAAGCAAGCAAGCGACAGGTGTCCGCGGACAATTGTTAGCCAGCTATCCGCAGACTCTCCCCTCAGCATCTCTCGCTCGGAGAAAGAGAAGGTGAGCGAGCGCGAGCTCAACAACCCGCGGCTGGGCGTGGCGATGCCTTCAAACTCGTGCCGATTGGTAGATTCGCTTCGAAGCCCCATTTCTCGCTGGCTCGCGAAACGCTGGGCCTATAATTGCCATCGCGAGTATCACTCTGTCTCTCTTGCTCTGCTACTTCCTGTCTCTTTTGCTGCTGTATAGTGAAGAGTTCGTTCGCTTGGGAGTTAGCTGAGCTTATAATATGGGTGAGTATATCGATGGATCTCCTCGTGCTGCCGAGAGTTGTCACCGAGGTTGGCGTTGGTGAGTATTGAGCGGTCGGTATACATTTTTTAATTTTTTAAAATATTCGAAATTATACCTGAGATTAGCTACATAATTATAACGATATATACGTTATCGATCGATGAAAACTTTGAAGCACTGAAAAATCAGATATTTTGTAATTAAAGGAGAGAATTGATGTGACGCAATTGCAAAGGAAGTTGTTGCTGGGTGGACATAATGATCCCCAAGTCTTCGGGTTTTTTCCACTTTGCATTCTGTAAAGTTCTTGCTACCAAATGAGCGTAGTTAAGATTTTTCGATAAGTTTGCATGGAGTGAGTCATGCATTCTTTTTACCTGCAAGCAAATAGCAACTTTTATAAATATAAAAATGATAGTATTTAAAGCGGTACACGTTGCATTTACTGTACTATCCGATCAATACTGCGACTGAACTGTATACATTTTTACTGCCACACAATTGAGAAATAAAAAATAATTTATTTATTCGAAGTCAACAATTTTCTTATTCTCATCACGTTCTTTTGTAGCGATCTCTAGTCGTTGCTTAACAAATTGAAAAAAAAAACTGTCGCAAAAAACAACAAGTTCATTGTATCAGAATGCATCTCGGTGACATACAGGAAAACCTACACAAGAATTTTCCACTGTGACTCCTCCAACGTATTACACGAACTAGATCAAGGCATTTTCACTTAGCCATGATGACCGGCGCGATTCACGTCTTTTCCCTTTCGGTTTCGTTGTATCGCTCTCGAAACCCTATACACATATAACGCGGCTTCATAATTGAGATATGTATCGATTATGACAATTCCGTGAACTAGAGGTGCATCTCGTTTCTACGAACAATCTAATTCTTTTTTTTCGATCGTTATTATCGAGCAATTTTGATTAGCGCCTTACGGATCCTGCCTCACACTACTCACGCTCGGTTGGTTAGATTCTGTGAATTACCGGCGGCATCAGCTCGAACGGTATTTAAAAGCTGCAGTAAGAGGAACTGTAAAATCTTTGATTGAATGACACGCATTGCCTAATCGTTGTTAAATAATTAATGCGATAATACCAAGAATTAAGCTATTGATATAGATATTTTAAATTTTTATTCATTTATTGTACTGTACTTTTTTGCGACTATATTTTAACATTAATATTTACAATTGGAGCTGCTTCTGAACAGTCGTTTGAGCGTTATCGACTTTGACGTACATTCCGTAGTTACTGAATCAATGCAATTATTATCAGAAAGATAAAAATACTTAGCGTTTGAATCATTTATGAGCTTGAAACATGAAAGTCAAACTCTATTCTAACGCTAGCAATAGTCTGATTTAAAAAAGCTTCGAAATAACTCAATTTATACACCTACTGAAGTGAGCTACTTTAAAAACCAATCGATAAAAATATTAACAACGCCATACTTTCATCGATCTCCCACGATAAAAATAGTTCACAACAGTAACGAAAAAAAAAAAAACATTATCAATTGTAAAACACCCACCCACGATCTGTCATGTAAAACCCAATGTCAACTCCCCAGCAATAAAAAGAAAAAAGCAAACGAGCATCAATTAAAGCAAATCCCAACTGCGCAACGCGCTCAATTAGCTCTACATACACTATATCTACCTTCACACGAGCCTACACAACAAACCAAACACAGGCACAAGTTAAAGTCAGAGCTCTCGGCTCTACCGGTATATATATACGTCTCGTGTAAATGTATATATAGGTATACAAAGTTCGTGCGCAGGAGCGAGACGGAGTCAGTCTCGCCCCCACTACTCTCACGCGGAATCTATGCACGTATGCCGCGAGAGAGTCGACGACGTACACACAACGTGCTATCCGTCGCACTTAGCCACACGCGTCTTTTGCCTCGCTACTCGTCGTTTCGTCCGTATCGTGACTCTTTTTTTGGGTATATACCGACTTTCTTTTTTCGCTGGTTTGGAGTTTGTTGAAAAGTGCGGGAATTTATTGGATTTTCATTGGAGTTGCGGGAAAGTTTTTGGAGCAGTGCAGAGGAGAAAGAGGTGACGTTGTATCGATCTTGGGTGAGTCAGTTTGTTATCGGAGTTTGTTTAGAATTGTGATGATAGTGTGGATTCAGTTGACGACTTGTTTAAATTTTCTTTGATAATGCAATTAGTAATCCGATGTAAGAGTGTGGTTATCGTTTGAGATATTCAACTTGAATGCAATTTAGACACTAGAACCTAGAATAGCTACTCATTTTTTATTAATATCATTAATAACCTACGTTTTATTGATAAAATAGATTCGTTATTCATAACTGAGTATGTTTTCACACTTTGAACTTTTTCGTCTGTTCTAAAAACTCGATTGAAATTCATAAGCTGACTGTTCGACTGTTACAGGAATCACTGACTCAGAGAAAATTCTCCTCTCGAGAAAAAAACTACGGAAAAGGAATTAGACAAGACGTCGGAAGAGACCAGGAATTTCGTGGGCGAAGTAGTGCGTGGGCGTGAACCCGTCACTTTAAGTGGGCCAACCTTGGTAGTCGATTCGTTTTTAGAGTCTTCGAGAACTATCATAAGCTATCGATACGCGAAGGAACGTATCGCGAGCTTACAGATTGTGCAGTTGATAAGGCTTCTTTAGGAAAAAAAAAGACTTCGCAAGGGGAGACAATAAGAAACACAGGGTTATCTTTGGAAACTACGCAGCTTTGAGACAGCTCAGACAGGTAAAATTTAATTGAGTTCTATAGAATATTTTATTTATAGAATATTTTTTAATAATTATAATAATAACGATCTGGAATACATAAATTGACGAGTGAAAAATCAAAAACTTTTATATAGAGAAGCTTTTACTTAAATCATCCTCATTATTTCCGATTAAAATAAAACGCAAATCATTTCTCCAAACTTTAGATATATAAACGTGGAAACTATTTATAAAGTACCTAGTATATAACTATACATCTACCGAGAAATGCAAAAACGAACGCGCGCCAAATTAGCGTTTAGCTCGATCAACAAACCGGCTCTCGCGGTATAGAACGGAAATGCCACCTATTCCGTAGCTATACACACTGGCAAGAAGCTGCGTTATAGACTGTTATGCATTCGTTATAACTGCACTACCGCCGCTTAGCTGAAATATTATGCAACGCTCAGACCTTGGCGACCGCGCGCTAATAACCCAAGCGTTTTCTTCTCTGTTTTCATTCTGCTTCGCGCTTTCTGAAATGTGTAGTATAGCGTAGATTTACGAACTTTGGTGGAGTACTTTTGTTTTTTTTCTTTTTTTTCAAGGAGGTAATTGGTTGATTGCTTTTCCTAGTGTGTCATCGGGCAAATTAGCGTTTGTTCGACAAAGCTCTTTTGTTATTTTGCAAAGGTTGGCTATTAGGATTCGTTGAAAGAATAAGGAAAGTATATATGATGATAAATTTTATCTGAAAAAAAAAAACATTACTGTATTTATGTAATGTCTCAAGATCGCGATAATTGTAATCTTATATATGTTTTATTAAACTGGATTTAACGAGCGCGGACTATTTTTATATCGATTGGGATTGAAATATAATTCAATTAGCCATTTTATGTTTATACATTGTTCGCATCTGGACATCTAATTGGAGCACACGTGATGTACAAGGCAGTTAGTAATATTGCCAGCAATGCGATACTGCTAATTGAAAGAGATTCTATAGATGAAAATACTAACCTATATCGGTACCACATTGTTAGGAAGTATATTGGACGACGCGCAAACCTGATTTTTTGCTCTCGCGATTTTCGCATTCTCTCTTGGTAGATGATGACTGGAATAAGTTGACGTATATATACTCGTCGAGCATCTCGCGCTCGTTGACCTCTTATTTTTTCTTTTGTGACTCTTAGAACTGATGTACTAAGTATAGTAAGTAGGCGTTGCAAACGGTATTAGACAGTTTGAATTTGATTGGTCATGTAGAAGAAGAAATATTATTGTTGTTAAGTTTAAAAAACTTATGATTCTTCAAACAAATTGGTTGATTATATTTCTCAAATATGATGCAATTTCCGAAAGCGTTATAACTGATGGTTACAAACAAAAAAATAAATAAAAAAATTAAAAAATGCTTGCCGCTAGCAGTCGCGGCTTTCAGCTGAGTCATTCAGTTTTCGAAAAAAAAATGAAAAACTGTAAGTCAGCGTGTAATATTTCTAAACTCGCGCTCAAAAACTGTAATGCATTGTCACCAAACGTCATATTTCCATCGTATAAAGACGGATAAAGTTGTTATGTCCACTCATTTCAATTTAACTTTTCATTAGAAAACGTCGCGTCTTCTAATAATACTAAGTAATGACACGCAGCATCTTCCAATTCCATTTATTTTCTAATTTGAATCTTCCCCAGAAAAGCGTCGCATTTTCCAATCCCAAGAACCCCTCACAAAGCAATCCCAAAATACCATCACACATTAACTCTCGGGAAATTCTCTCAACGCAATCACCAATTCAACGTAAACTTCCTCATCAAAAATACGGCCCAATAAAGAACTTCATCTATACTCTCGTCCCAAAGACTCTCCTCGTTATAATAACTCTCTCTCTCCCTCTCGCGAAAATAATATCGAACGGCCGGTACTTAATAACCGGTACAGTGTGCCGAGCTCGGCGCGACTCTTCGGCGCGAGTATAAGCCGTCTCGTCGGGGCCGACGCCAAGAAAACGAGATCGATAAGGCGGGAACGGCGCGCGAGCTCGGGCTCAGTGGCTCTGGGCTGCCCGAGAAAGCCTGACTGTCTCGTTGCCTATTTCGTCGGAGTTTGCGTTATTCTCTCGTGGATGTGCTTGCCGTTCAGATTTTTCGGAGTTTCTTAGTGAGAGAGTTTTTTTTTCGTTAAGGTGGTGAACGAAGCGTCGTGGGAGGAGAGATCGAGACGCTGTTGGTGGAGGAGTGAAAGGTTTGTCTGCTTTTTTACGCGTAATAGGTGTGTACAGTTGGATATTTCTAGTGTGAACGTTGAATTATTGATTAAATTTAATTGGATTCTGCAGCACTTGCATAACAATCATACCGATGCATCGATCGAAAAACTGTAGACACGTGTGTGCTTTTTCACAAAATTGCAGGGCAGTAAAATTTTCTTCCGCGAATAACACCGCAACCTCTCGTAAAATCCGGCAACAAACTATACTTCCTACTCTACACTCCGGTCCGTCGCTCTAAAAATCTTCGATCGTTCCGCCGCACGCGATCTACAACCATTTTCTATTATTATCGCAGCTCGTGAAATAGCTCTCCGGCATATATAGGTATATACGTTACCACTACCTTGAGCAGTAGTGTGCGGCTGGATCTAAGAGCCCTGTGTTTGTAGCGTGCGAATTCTGACCCGCTGACACACATTCGCACGTGGAGTATATTGTGTAGACGCAAGGCTGGAGAGGAAAGAGCGGAGATCGAAAAAAGATCGGTTGGGTTGTTTTTTACGACGAAGCCGCGATCGATAAAGGCAGAGAGTCGCGATCGGTAAGGAAGTTAGCTTCTTTGAGAGGAGGAGAGACTTGACTTGAGTGGACGCACGCGCCGCGGGAGCTCGGGTTATTTATGCTAATGCGTGCGTGTGAGTCGAGAGGTCGGGAGAGCATGTGTGGACGCTGGCGATCGGGTTGTCCACTTTGGCTACAGATGTCTCTATCGGTGCTCTTTTTTGTTGAGAAGTTTTTAAAAGGAAATTTCGTTTTTTTTTTAGTTTATTGCTATTTATTTTTATTGTCTGTAGTGCCGGTACGTAATTAATTTTTTTCTAAATATTGTCCATAAATTATGATTTCTTTCTATTATATAAGAAACAAATCATACGCGAACATGCTCCACTTAAAATCGACTATTCCACATAAAGCACCTCCAACATTCATACATGAAAATCCACTCGACACGACTCTATATCCCTCTCACCTCCCAACCACAAAAATATATCATCCCCCGGCAGCTGTCCTCTACTCCAGAGAAGCTCCTTGAAAAAAATATATATACCATACATTCTATATACCACACTGATTATCCCCGTCGTGTCCCGCTATTTTCCACCTCGACTATACGTATATGCGTGCGGAAAATCGAAGGAGTCGACCAGATGCAGCCGCAGGTGCGACAGGCCCCCGTATATAACATCAGACATCACCTGGAGATCGTCGGCGCCGGTCAGACTATACCCTATTGTCACATCCGCGCCTGATATATGTGGCGCGCGCCCGGCGTCGAGACAATGCTGTCACTTTTCGATTTTTCCGTTTTCTTCTTCTTCTTCTCTATATACATGTGGAGGATATGGACGAGTGAAAAATTGCGTTCGCCAAGGGCGTGTAAGTGGCTCCTTTATGCGTGAAGAAGAGAGAAAGAGGCGTAATATGGACTGAGTGAATGTGATTTTTTTTTCTTTCACACTTTTTCGAGAGGTTTCGATTTCGGGTCGCTATTGTTGCATCTGCAGAAATCGACATTGTATAATTATTATAGTTTGAGGAACTGAGATATAATTTTATTTTAATACGATTCACTCAACGTCTAACTCGTCCCTAATAAATATATTAAACACATCCACACCGAATCTCGTACGTGCCTCCACTATATACAGCAGGTCGTAGCGCGGAAGAACTGGATTGCAGCCAAAAAAAAGAGAGAACGAGTTTCGGCCGTCCGAAACAAACGCCCCGAGCGCCTGGTTCGCACGCGGTCGTGTCACTTCTCGCGGTCACTTATATGTCATATATACATAGACGTTCCCGGATTTTTAATAAGCACGTTTTAGTGGTCGACGAGAGTTGTTAATATTTATCGCGGAACGGAGAAAATTAAAATTTTGTAGATTCGCGAGGCTAAACCGCTAAGCGACGCCGGCTGTGTTATCTAACACCGATCTGAGGATCGTATCTGGAGAATTTCGTACTCTTAGACTCGTGTGTATATATAAAAGACTCGTCTTCTCCTCTCGTTGTCTGATACGAAAATCCATGACCCGTCGCGCAGTGATTTTCTCACCTAACGATATTGCGTCAACGTAATTTCACGCGTTAATTACACGCCGGCACAGTATCGGCACTCCATTTTACTGGATCATAAATCAGAGCCGCTAAAGAAAAACATTCCATAAAACCATCCTCGCGCGGGATACATTGTTAACATGTACTCCCCTGTAATCATGCGAGCGTAAATAATATCTGAAAAAATTCTCTCGCAACGTCTAATCAAATTTTACGATTTGTGCAAGACGCGCGTCGTAACGGATGAAAAAAAAAGTGGGAAAGAAGGAATGTTTCGCGCGACGAAGGGCGCGGAAAATTTCTTGTGCATTTATATATTATTATTGAAAGACCTTGCACGGCAGGAAAATATGATCCGTGTGGTGGACTCGTTGCCGTCACACACAACTTAATCAAATCGCAATGACTTCATCCTCGAGCTGCGCTATTGTATTATAGTATATATTTCTCCTAACACCTTTGAGGAAAGAACGACAGATTTTTTTTTTGTTTTATTCTCGTTTTTTATACTTGCGGGAGAATACGGCGGGAAGTACGCACGAAGTCGAAATTGAATTTTTCTCTGGGTTTATAACAATGCGTTGCTGATGTATTTGTCATCGTGAATGCTAATCGAAGTCTAAAATTAGTCGAAGTTTGCACGGTATACTCGGTAATAAGGAAAGTGTTTGTTATGAATGGCAGGTTTCTATTCAGTGTTTGACGTCTTTTTTTTAATTTACTACCGTGAGTGTAGGTGATTTTAAGGAATTTTTCTGACGTACGCCTAGTTTTTTTCAGGTGTATTTTTAGTGCAGTGATAAATCCGCTATTGACAATTTTAGCGTCGACTAAAATTTTGCACAAATATTTTTCAAACCGGAAACAAAATCGGTCAATAACCTCGTCCACAGCTGTAGCCCAACAATTTTTTTAGTCACAGCTAGAACAGCTCATCAAAACACTTTGATTCACTTTTTGTAATAACGGGAAATTATTTATTACACATGTGTGTTGTGTGTGATACGCATAACAGATAATTATCTATTAATATGCATGCGATTAGTGGGTGCGGGTGACAGAGCGAAAAAATGCTCGTGACGCTCACGAGGTCCTTGGCACGAAATAACTTATATTCTACATTTTCATGGATTCATCTAGGCGATTTTCACCGCTGACTCATGTGAACCACACATGTGACTCATTTCGTCTCTTCTAAAACTTCCACGTTCTGTGTGATTTCCATTTTGTAGACATCTCTAGTCCCCGTTTTTTTATAACGATACGCTTGGATCCGAAAAGGTTTTATTAAGTAATGAGAGGATGCGACTCGCTTTCAAATTACGCGTTGGAATAAATTAAATTATTTAGAGAATTTTTTAATCATTTACAAATTAATTATATAAAGCTTTCTTCAAAGTAGAAACGAACCTCTCAATCCTTTACTGTTGCTAAGGCCACAACAATAAGATACAATTAAAAAAATCCACAATCTCACACGCAAACTCCAGCCACTTACACATCACAGCCTCGGAGAAAGACAGTCTGATGCGCGCGACTTTTGCGCTATACTGCGCGACGCTCTCACCGCTTACACTCACGGTCAGCGGGCCAAGGTCGGGCCGATTCATGTCGCTTCGCGTGTACTTACACACTGCATACGCTCATGTGCACGTTATATTGTACGTCGCTCTAACGACGTCCGTCGTCGCTTATTCTTGTGTCACTGACCACATGCGTGTGTGAGCCACAAATTGCTGCGGTGCACGTGCTGATGATGGGCCGTTAAACGAAAAGGTGTACGACCGCGCCGCGTGAAAATGCACTCGAGGAAAGTGAGAGAGAGAGAGAGAGAAGTTAGTGTGAGAATTTCGGATCGTGTGATCTTGACTGTGTTGACGGTCAAGTGAAATGTCTATGTAAACTAGTTTTTTTTTCTTTTTGAGATAGCATCGCGACGCTCGTTTCATTTTATTGCTTTTATATCCTTTATTGTGCGCGTGATGCTGCTTGTCTATATTTTTTCAAATACTTCTGTGCATTCGTGTTATTAGTGATGCTTTGAATAAAGTTATGTAAACATTTTCAGTGTTATTAAACTATCAACTGACCTGCGTTAACTTTTCAAATTAGATTCCGCCACTATCAGTGTCTTGCCTGCGGGATAGCTTCATTTACGTATATACAGAATCATGTGCAACGCATCTATGCGTCTATAACGATGCAGCACATTCTAAATTCACTTAATTATACCGTAAAAACTTGTCCCGATATTATCTTAGAACGTGAAAACGACCACGTAGGCCCGCATTCGTTGCAGCCAAGCTTTCGTCAAATGTATCTAAAAGCGCATATATAACGAACAATCTATTAAGCCGCGCAGACTCTGATATACCAAAGGTATGATATGAGTTACGATTTTCTTGGATATAATGAGAAATATATCGAATGGCATGTATCTCGTTGCATCACGAGAGATGCATCGGAGATTTATGAAAACGCAGAGTAGACGTATAAAAGAGAGAAGTTCACTTGTTGTATGACATCTCGAAGCCAAGTGGATTTATGATTTTCCCTCTTGGATGTTTTGTTTTATCGGTACACATTGTTTAGCCATTATATGGAGATTATTTATGAACCGGCTGCGAGCTTTAGAAACGTCCAGAATATAAATAACTTGACGTCCAATAAAATCTTGCGCGCGCGCGCGCGTTCGAGTAGTAGTAGTATGTATTTCAAATTATGGAAATGAGCAGCCAACTGAATTATGGATCTATAATACATCCATTATCTGAATCATCGTTTGAATTGATGCCTACTTGAGCTTCAGGAATATCACTTTCTTTTCTCAGACACCGCATCGATTAACCACACTTGTCGGTATATTTTTAGCACAGAATAGAAGAAAAAAATTATACCGCGAAGAAAGTGGTCATTGCCCCACAAAAAGCAACAGTATCACCAGCTTGAATACCATCACAAATACGGCGAGGTCGTGCCACCTACTAATCAATCGTTCGCCTTAATCTCAATCGCAAATCTCAGAAACGCACCTCCAACAACCGCAACTCTCTTATACTTACTTAGACTTACATACATCCACTCGTCGTCGACCTTAGACATGACTCACTCAATCGGCCTTATTCGAGTGCAACAACTGCCTGTACCCTTTCCCCCGCCGCGGATATATACATATATATATATACACCCATCCATCTCTATAACTGTATATATAATATCGTACACAGCAGAGCAGTAGTCTGCCTGTCTCCGCCGCGGCTTTCTCGCGGGAAGAAAAAGAAAAGGAAGCGGATCTCCCGCAATGACGTCAATATACCGATTTTTCCTCTGGCAAGTGCAAACATTACTTCATCCTGAGTATTATACATTTCGCGAGAGGAAGAGAAGACGTCTTCCTCGAGGAAGTAGGAAAACGGAAAATCTCGAGCTCTCGGGTATACCTATGTAGAAGGAAATTTTTGTATGACTTGCAGAGTGCACGTATGTATACCGATAATTTTAGCAGGTGTGCGATTGATTCACTGGCATATAATCTGCCTTCGGAAAGGTTCCACCGGATAACGTTCAATTACGGCATCGATTTTCCTCTTCTAATTATAGCTCGACTATAATATCTGTACTCGTCTCGAGCAAAATCTTTAATAAAGCTCACGATCGTTAAATGGGCCTCATCCTGATCGTGTGCCGATTTTCAAGAACAAAATCGGCCGCGGCGATCGGAATAACCGGAGAGCGATATATACGTCTATACGTGTCTCTCGTTGTGCAACTTTGACGTCAGTCGCGGGTCGTTACACCGCGGAGAGACTCTGAATCAGCGCGAGAATAGGCACGGCTCGTGTAAATCTGTCAGATAATGCTCGTATACACTTACTCTGTCTGTCCTGCGTTGATTTTTGCGGTGACTTGGGGTAAACCTGGAAGTCGTGGTGGCCGAGGAAACGTCAGAGTTTTGTTATCGAAGCGATAGCCGAAAATAAATTCAGACTGCTATAATAAGTCTTTATAGTGCATTTTTAGAATGTTTCCTTTTTGCAGCTGACACGCGAGGATAAGAATGTCTGCTGGATTATCGGTACTTGTGTAATTGTTATGTTTGTGTTTACGCGATTTGGATAGACATCGCTGGCCGAGGTCGTGTGAATAATTTTATATTGAAAAAGAATGATCTTTTTTAAAACGATTGTGCAAGGATATTTTATTACGTATGAAACTACATCGATGACGATTTAGTATTTTTGTAGCATCTGCTACAACGATGCAAAAAAAAGACAGTCAGACAACGCAACGACAAAAAGTGTCCTCAAATAGGTCGTTCTATGACTAACAACTCAACGAAAGACTGCACATTGTGATGGAAGTTTTACGATTTCATAAAAATCGTTGACCGGATATCGATAATTGCGCTGGAATATGATTGCATTTGTTTGCATTATAGCCAGAAAAATCTTTCCAAGATTATGTAAATCACGCGCGCGATTCTGCGTGTATTACTAGCCGGACGCCGAGATAAGACAATCGCATCAGTGACACCATACTCCGTGTTTTTTTTTGCATTTTTTTTTACAAACTCGATTAGGAATCTGTACGCTTTGGCTATCTCTGGGGCATCAAACCGCAGATTAATGTTTTCTGCGCTGGTGAGTCACGGTCAAGGACAAACACACATCGATTTTATTCCACCGAACACATCAGATATATAACGCGCGCATAGATAAATACTGGAAAAAAGAACCTGTTTCCCACACAGCAGCGATAATAATAAACTGCTATTACGCTATATATCGAAGAGTCTTTTCTATTTTCGTGTAGAATCATTCACGGCGCGGCTCTTTATTCTCCGAAACTCGTTTGACGGGCCTCTTTTTCGAGAGATCTAGAGAAAGAGAGAGTAGCGAGAGGTAATACCTATATCGTATTATACGCGCAAACGTCAGAGCGGCGCGTGCGCACTTCGTTACGATATATATTTCATATTATTCAACGCCTATGCGACTGTATAGTTATTGCCACTGTGGTTCATTACGAATTCACAAGGCCGGAGGGTTTTACCCGTCGACACGGATACCATTTTAAAAGCGACGCGCCCGCGATGCATTGCACAAAGCTACCAATTGCGCTCCAGCTATGCGTCTGTAATTTCGCAATGCGTTTCAAATTGCAATTTTTTTTTCTTTCCAATGACAGTGTGGGTATACTATACGTGTATAGTGAGCACGGCTTAATTGCGTCAAATTAGTGAAGAAATTTTGAAAAATACGAAAACGAGTAGCTTCGAACTGCAGTGTAGTTTCTGATACAAAGGAATGCGAGGATAATTCAGACTCCCCTTGAACTTGGAAGATGTTTTGCTCTCCTCTGATGCGGTGTGCATTTGCAAAAGCAAGTTGGGACCTGCACAGCCAAGTCCGTGAACGAACGTGCCGCGGAAGAGAACCGAAGCCGGTAAAATCTCAAGTGGGTCAATCGAACAGTGAGAGTGTCCTCGTAATCGTTCACCAATGATGCAAGAATCGTATTTTGAGAATAATTTTCGTTTTTAGTACACTAGTTTCGATTTGAACATTCTAACGAATAGTATCTGTTTTTTGCACGAATATCTGCAGTTTTTAATAGAATTCGCTTGTTGTATAAAATGTGTAAACTTTAAGTGTACGATCTATAATTAGCCTTTAGCAGTTATTATACTGTAGAAAATGACGCTAAAAAAAGCTCTGTGACGAAAAGCTGTATGTACTATAGAATCTGGAAGGAAGCAGTTCACGAGTTAGTTCTTTTCTTGGGTCTCCGGAGAAGCGGGATAATAGCAATTATACCGCTTGATCGATTAAACGTCATCTGATTGATAGAAATGTGTGTAGGAGTTACTGCATGTAACGCAAAATCCGTCAAGAGTTTCTATTATTTTTAGGAAAAACTACATGACGTTAGATTGTCTATTAGAAAAGTCAACGTTCTCAGAAATTCCACTACACCTAATTAATACTGCTGCACACTTGTCATAACTAGTTTTCTGCAGTAACATTTACACGTTTATATCCTTTTTATGTCCGTTTCTGACGTATTCAATCTCACCCCTACGCCACGAAAGTACTTTTCTCGAACGTTTCCACCTGACGAGACGAGCATCTCTCATTATGCAACGTTATGCAAAGCACCGCAGGAATCTCGCGGGTGAAAGTTATCCCATCATCGCGTGAATCGAGGTCCATACGCACGCGAGCAACATCACATTCGTCCAACAGCAGCAGCAGCAGCAGCAAGTTCAAGGAAGTCCGGTAACGGGACCAAGACATCGCGACTGTCTGATCTCCGTTGCGCAAGTCGTTCTGCGGTCCGAAAAAGCGTAATCGTGACTAAACTCCTCGAAAAAGTCTCAGCGAACGATCGGTATTCGGACGTCCGCTTCCGATGATTCAGAGCATTCCTTAACGTAGATGGGCTGAATCTTGCGCCTTTGACGTCCACGGAGTCGTGCCATATACCGTCTAACGTTTCGTTTCTCTCAAGGCTACATAAACTGTATAGTCGATGCTGGAATCGTGACTTGCACGACTTGGTTTTGGCGGATCGTTAGTAGGTCGATGCCGGTCGTTATATATACGCACGTGGCTTTCATGAATACTTAGCATCATAATATTTGGGTTATGTGCGATGTTTTGATTGGATAATGCTGGAATCTTTAGAAAATAAAAATAAAGTGCAACAGGTATTTTTATCCCCCTGTGCGATTTTCCCGTTTTTATCGAACCCACAGTAACGACGTCAGGAAGGAAAAATCAATAAATATATGAGAGAGGAAATCATAACGCGAACATCCTGTATACGACAAATCAAAGTCTAAAAATACATCCTCTCCATTCAATAAAATATAATGAATTATCCAATAGAATTACTCAAAGAAATTCCCTGTCCAGCTCGCACTGCTGACGTGCGTTTCTCAAAACTCAAAATCTCCATACGTCACTGACGTCCGGAGCTCCGGCATCTTACAACTATTTCATTCACTTCAATCCTTCAATGAATTAGACCTCCGAAAACGTAATCCTGGTTACACAACAGTCCACCTCTACGCACGAACTTTTCCTCAATGAAAAGGAGTCCAAAAGTCCAGCGAATGACGTCGGTTTCTCGCGATCTCCCATTATAATGCGCCGTCGTCCCAAAAAAAGAGGCCGCGAGACACCGCAACGAGGTTACACATGTGTTTTTAACCACTCTCGGACCTTTGCTTCCGTAACGGAGTGTGTCTGGGCCGAGATATACTCCGTAAGAATTGGCCGGTCGTCGCATTGCTCTGGGATGAATGAAGTTTTTTCTCAGAAGTTGGCGCGGCTGATTCAGCTCCGGCGCGCGTTTTTAACGATCATCGTCGCGCGCGTAACGAGACTTTGCGCGAGCGTTATTCTTTTAATAGAGTTGGATTTTCCTCACGCTTTGTTATTGCTTCTATTATTTTTTTTTGTCGCGCGCGTCGATCGATTTTTTCGCTCGAAGCAGATGAGAGTTGTGAATGAAGTGTTTGCTCGGCTGGTTATGCAGTGATGTAATATTTTTATAACTGTCGTTCGCGCGGAAGTTGACGTACGCGCGATTCTTGATTGAAAACAAATACACACGCGAATTACGTCAATAGAGTAATTGAACACTTGTAGTAGTAATGTAGTGATAAGAAACTCATCGTCTAATTGTACGTTACTCACATTGTTTTTGAAAATCCTGTCCACATTGTTACATTGTAAACGGCTAAATTTAACATTCGTGACGCAAATTCTCGTTAACAATCAGCAGTAATTACAGTGACACTCGCGAAAATCCACCCATTACTAATACCTGCAAAAAAGTTACTTGTAAAACTTTCAAGCCCCGCAAACCATCTAATTATACACCTATGCATATTTTATCAGTTTGAAAGGATCTCTTAACAGAATTCGTAATTCCATGACGAACCGAAAAAGCCCGTGTCGTTTGAGCCTCGAGTTTCTGGAAGAAGTGATCGAAAAGCAATCGAAGCGTGCTTCTTGACTGCTTGAGCTTCTAGTATGTCTGTCTACACGTTTCAATTAAACGAGGGTTAGAGAAACTTCGTTTCCTTATCCTATAATTCAGAGGGACTCTGCCGAGGGTGGGTTGTCCTGTAGCTTCGCGTGACGCACCGGATAATTCGGCAACAGAGTTTAGTCATCATCCCCGAAAGAAGTTTCGGAAGCTACTGATTCATTCCTTACTTCCGACACCCACTATTATTTCATAACTGTGCACTAGTGTATGATTTTGTTTGTGTTATTTGAATAAAGTGACTTTAAAAAAATACTATACGAGTTCACCTATATCCAACAACTATATTATCGTTTGCAAAGTCTTACGATTACACGTATATAGTTAAATTTACGTATATTGACCTGGATACAGGTCACGAAATAACCTTAGGATAAACGACCTCGAGGACAAGACAACAATCAATTCCGAGCTCATTGCCCTCAAAGCACCTCTCAAGTTCCGTCTGCGCCGCGGAAAAATATTTGGCCACTGTATAATCGTCCATAAAGCTCATCTTCCTCCAATCCCTCCACCTCGTCTTCGTGTGCGGTCAAACGTGCCAAAGGTCGCGATAAGACTTCACACACACACACTCACGTATCATCATCACTCGACACGTCGATGCAGCGCTGAATGAACGGGTGCATATATACGCGTGCAAACGCATCAGTGAATGAATCGAGCGCAATAATCTTATCGCCTGCAGAGTGCAGTGGACAAACAGTCTGCACTGCTGCACTTGTCCGGAGGCAGCTTGGGAACGCGTAATCGGATAGTTCTCTCTTTCTCTCTGTTGACGTTTCAGCCTGCTGATTGTGTTATTGTATTTCTACTGGCTACGGCGATTCTAATGAGCCTGATGCTGATACGCGGTAATTGTTGCATTCGATATGCGACTGATAAGAAGCCGATTCTTCGGGATTTTTTCTATTCTTTCTAGAGCAGAGCGGAGTGAGGGAATTTGATAGGTTTGCCCTTGATTTCTTTTTAATAAACGAGGCTGCAAGTTAAAATTTTTGCATTCAGAAGTTTATTATTGTGGAATGCCATTTTGTTTTTATCGATGAAAGAAAGGCGGAGTCTGCAAAGACAAACAGCTAAATATCCATTTGCATACCAGCCAATCGAATAACTTTCCTCGTCAAACGCAGTACACAAACTTTTTCAAAATCATAACATTCGCACAGCAGCGCATGACTCAGCGCAAGAATGCATTTGTCATTACTATTCTAAAATCGTAATTCCCATTATAGCATCTCGCAACTGAATCATTAAAAAAAAGAGGCACCTAATACTGAGTGCATCAGCACTGGCCTATTCCGCGATAATAAACAGCGCAGAAAATCGACTGGTCAAAATAAAAGGTAAGACAGGTGCGTGATCGCGGGAGGGTAAGCCGATACATCGCGAGTTTCCGGAGGGAAGAGAGTATATAGCATCAGCTGAAAGTGTATGCGGAGGATGATTCACGCGCGACGTCGTAAGGAAAAAAGAGAAGAAATGCTCTCCATTACCAGTTGCGCCGCGTGTATAATATACTCGGGTGCGCCTCTCTGTCTCGAGTGATGGACTGGGAGGAGGATTTGCATGTGTGGTTTTTATTTGGAGTTAGCATTCTTAAAATATTGTTGCGCGTCGGCTAAATATTTTTTGACGTTGTTTATACGCTCGGAGTAGTATTGTTATTGTTGTGTATATGTGATGACAGCGCAGAAGACGATAGTGTCTTATTTATACCTACTCGTCGCGCGCGCGCACATTCTTTTCAAATTGCAATTTTAATTGAAGAGAGAAAAAGGGCACTATACGCTGTGATTTGATGAAAATACAAATAAATTAATTAAGCCAGCTACAAAGTGAGCAGAAAACTCTCTGCCATCCATCAATCACAGACAGAGCAGCAGATAACGCCTCGCTACCCTCAGCCATAAATCGTCGGCCGTTAACTGCCACCGCGAGTCACTCTCGCTACTTACTCCACTCTCTCGCGTGGGCGTCTCTGCGCACGTGTCGCATATTATGCAGATGCCGCCGCTCGCGATCTCAAATTCCAGCGGTGCACTTTTAACACACATACTATAGAGGTGCATACGTGCGACCGGGTGTGGGTGTTCTGCTTATGCCGAGCAGCGCAGAAAAAGTGAAATCGACGCGGATTACGGGGAAACGCGTGCGAGAGCAGGTGTCCGCGCGTCCGAGAGCGGAAAAAGAGTGTATATAGAGATGAGACACTTTAGACGCGTGTCTTCGAGGGAGATGATAGCCGGGAGTATTGTTGTGACATGTGTAGGATTAGGCTTGGGAGAGATAGTGCGCGTGGAGGATCTCGGATTTTGAGCGAGAGTTTTCTGTTGCGAGGACGTGAAGGTTTGAGGCGTGAGTCATGTAGAAGGAGGTGACGGTTGATACTGTTTTGCGCCTTTTCAGCGCGAATTGTCTCGTGTGTTGCGTAATTCGGTTCGTTTAATCGTTTGCTTTTTTGTAATTGATTGATATTCTGATATAATTATTATAAAACGATACAATTTAATCTTCATCATTTCTAATTTTATCGAACTCCATATATACTGCGGTCCGGATAAGATTTTTTAATTCAAAACTCTCTTCTTTTTTTAGGTTCCGACCGCGGCAGTCTGGTGTGAGATAGCACTTCTGCTATCGGCGTTTTAAGGTGAGTGTCGAAGTATTTTTAGTTTTTACAAACTCACGTTTAAGTAGTTAGCTCGACTTCATTCATGCGCGCGAGATTCTTTACCGAGCAACATCCTGTGACGTCTGTTTGACATTAAACTTGCGTAAAATTATTACTGAGCTGCAAGACGAGACGTCCCTACAATTCCGAAAGACGTTTGTTATTTCGCAAACATCAGTGTGCGATTTTTCGTTAGAATATAAGGTCGACGGCCCCTACTCTAATCTTTGCCGATTTCCGGTTCATAAAGGAGGTGATATGCTCTCGAGCTTATGTTATATATCTGAACTATTTACGTGGGAGTTAAGTGACACATGGATTTCTTCGCAGATTGATTAGCGCTTCTGCAGAATAGTTGGAACGCCGACAAGCAATAATTTTTTAAAGATTCACCTTGAACACCTCGACTGAATCAATCGGAGAAAAATCACTCGCTATAATCACGCCGTATAACCGCTTAATTTTCTATTTTCCCCGAGAAATCAGCCGATCTTAAAATACCCAAGGTGTCTCTCGGCAATTTCTCATCCTGCTCTAATATTAGGTAAAACACACATGACAGTCACCTCATTCCCAGCTGCAAGGACGCAGTCCCGTTTTAATAACGTCTGCAGCGATAATCGTACGATTCGCCTTGATCGGCGGAGACGAACCGATCCCTCGACGATCGGTTGGCGCCTTGAGAGAGATAAAAAAAACACGCGTGTACTTGGCACGATGAGCATAATTGTCGCACCTTCTCTTTCTCCCGCGTCGAGAGAATTATACTCTTAATTGTCGCGCGAAGATGACATGAATCTCTTAGCGCACATTGAGTCAGGAGCTTTAAATATGACACGTTTCCAGTGCTCTTGGCTTTGGATCGTCATTGTTTACCCTGGAAAATCGAGTCCACCGATCAATTAGGACTTATATATACATGGTGCGTGTTTTTCCATCTGTTGGTTTAGCCTGGAGGTACAATGAAAACTACCATCACTTTGTGTTTACTTTATTCTATAGCAATTTCTATTGACCCGATTCGATATGAGAGAGATACTATGTATATTTGCAAGTTGCAAACAAAAAATGCACAGTCATAAAGTTAACTAAGCAGGTGATTAAATTCACACGACTACTCTTAATGCAATCATCATCAATTCCGATTTCTAAGAGACGCCGGATAAAAATGAAGTCCGTGTCTGTATTCTAACAAGCTGCTTTATAAAGTCTATTAGTCCCTCGAATAAACCGCAACATCCTAATATACCCAAATCGTCACACTTTATAGCGTATGATACGTCAATGGAGCAAAACAGCCAAGAATCGCGAACTGCGCAAAAAAAGAAAAGGAACTCGCGTTCGAGAGAAAAAATACAAATTCATAACCGATTTCCCACTAAAGTACGTCGTTGAGAGGAAAAAAAGCAATACCGAATCGTAGGTGGCGGGGATCGGGAATGTTGTTTACTCGATTCTCGACCTCGTTAATTTTCACTCCAATTGCGTGCGCATCGCTTCTGTTTATGTATATTTACGAGCAATATCGCGTCGACACCTAGGACTGATGCCTACTGGTACTTCGTGGAATGCGCTTCTGTATAATTACTCAGCTTGCGCTAATTTTCGATTACGGAAAAGGAATATGTGTACGAGAGACGATTCACTGCGCAGGCATTTTTTTCGCGAGTGCGTGCATCCGCCGACGCGAATATATACCTTATTATTGTGCAGTACGCTGCGAGAGATAAACGTGCGATACTTGACGTGTTCCAATTGTTCGTATTTTTATTTGCGGTTGTCGAGTCGTGACGCGCTTCGTTAAATAAATGTCCGAAAAAGCTTAAACATCGAGCGAAAATTATGCTAATCGCTGTTATAACATAGAGGTGACTCAGTGGATTTTGGTGAATCAGGAGCTTTATTTATTAAATACATGTAGGATTCATGCAGTTTCGTGTAAACAGGAAGATTATTGTCGCGGTTACGCGTAAAAATGATTTTCTAATCAAAATGTCTCTTCGTTCTTCGCGTCTCCTTCAATTTAAATCTGCACAATATGTAATTGCTTTTATTTATAATATACGCAAAACGAAAAGAAACAATCTGATTCATTCCGTTATAATTTAAGCCGACGACGATATATACATAATACCTCTCCAGACAAGCCAAGCCTAGTCCAGGATGACCTAATGCTCGATAGATCAAGAGTAGGCATATACTATACACGAGCTTTCCCCCCGAGGCTTGCGGGTCGCGTCACCCGTATACAGATCTCGATCATCATCGCTTCCATGCGTCTAAAAATACAAGTGCAGACGGTGAGAGAAAGAGAGTGAATCAATTCGAAGGAACTTTGCTCTCTTTCTCTCTCTCTCTCTCTCTCTCTCGCTCGCAGGAGAAAGATTAGCGCGGAGGGCAATGTGTGGGTGTGTAGGTGTATTGGCGAACGGCACTTCTGGATTCGCGCTACTTGAGAGAGCTAAATTAAGAGTTTCTGATACTTGCTGCTCGCGGTTCCGATCGACAGGGCTTTGCTGCGCTGCAAGTTCGCGGAGTTTAGTCTAGATCGTATGTGTGCTTCTTTTTTTTTCCTCGAGCTCTTTTTGGACGATTACTTGGGCTGTATATTAGTTCGTAGAAAATTGTTGTTATCAAGCTAGCGCGGAGATTAAAGCTTATTTTTGACGTTCCGAAAAACTCCGAGGATAAGAAAAGGTGGATACAAATATTTCGATTGATAGCGAAAATTCCGATCATCCTCGAGAGAGTTCAATACGCGAGCAAACATTTTTCTACAAGTAGACACGATTCGAGTACAAATTCATAACAATCCAGCTGTAATGAATAGGCAATGTTTATTTACGCCAGACTATTGGCTCCTCTCAGTCCAGCAGCGACGGTGTAATTGAACGCTCGGATCGCCGCACTTGCGATCCGTAGAGTATATTATATTATAGTTCGCGAAAACGGTAGCGTATTTCGAAAATCGCAGAGTTTTTAATAATTTTAATAATTACACGGTGGACTTGTCGATAGTGGCTTGAAAAAGAGTGCAGTGCGACGGGAGAGAAAGTTAAGGGGAAATAGAGTGTGCGGGTATTAAGGGACACTGAGATGCTCAGTAGCAGCAGTAGCAGCAAGAACGGAAGCTTCGATGGCACAGCCGTTGACGCCGCGGATCTTGTTTTCCAAAGCTCGAAGTGCTGCGTGCAACACCGCCCGTGAGTTTGCATTCATTAACGTACGTGAGTATACTCCGAGATCTGGCAAATCTTTTATTTTTTACACAATTTCTCGTTTTGCTCTTCGTGGGTAGAAAGTTATTTATTAGAATTTTAATGATATTATTTCACCTGAATGGTTAGACTTCGAAATGTTTGAGAGTAAATATAGTATACTCTTGGTATAGGAAGTGTGTACTGTTCGCAGAAGGAACTTTGATTTCATAGTAATGAAAGTCGCCTCAAACGCATCGCGACACGTGTGTTGATAGCGTAGCGCTGTTGTTTCATCTGGAAATCAATCGAAATTGTTGATAATTTTTTCTACACCATCGCATCCACAATAGCCTTTTTATACTGCCGAATGAGAAGTATCAGTGATAGAATAATAACTCGTAATTAAATGATTTCGAAACCTGCAATGAAACGACGCTTCGAGCTCTGAAACGTAAAAATTTTTCGTACTGAACTCAAATCAAGAAAAAAATGTCGTGGTCATCGCTTTTGAATTGAATTTTGGAAATGCTGCACAGTTCTTCGGACAGATTTAAATCGTCAAGTCGAAACCAATCGCATGATCGTCCTGTTCATCGGTAAATTCATCGCACATTGGAAAAATAGGTTACCGCAAAATAGGTTAGTTTTGAAATCATATACACATATTTATTACTTCAGCCCTTCAATCGAAATATTAAATATTAAATTGAATTCTCAAATTTAACCTAGTTTTACGTTACTCACACAAAAGCAGCTTTGTTTACATTTCACATTCGAGGTTAGAAAAAGATACCTCAATTCGCTTTCGATCCGCGCAGAAAACTATCGAAACGAGTTATTCAATTAGCTCTTATAGCACTGGCAAATCGATTAACCGTGAGAACCACTTGGTCCTGCTCTCTGCATCGATGGACAAATTTTTCCCACCACATATATCCCTCTCCATCATCGTCCCCCGAAAATACCTCAGCCCTCCACACATACACAACAGCTCATATCTTTCTTGCTCGTCGAATTCGAAAATCGCGCGGATTCCAGCCGACTTTTTTCAGCATCGCATAAAGAGCCATCCGCAATGAGTATCGCTTCAGAAAGAGAAAGAGAGAAAAATCTCGGTGCCCTGGGTGGTCCCCGCGAACGAGGCCGAAAATCTCCCGAGGAGGACAGAAGCTGCCCGCGGGGTTGAAAAAAGGGAAGAGTATCGCTCTCTCTGTCTCTCCTTTATATATATATGTATGTGTATATATATACTCATCCGCGTGCCTGGCTGGAAGAATGCGACCGATGTCTCTATCCGCTTCTTTTGTCAGCAGCAGCAGCAGCAGAGAGCTTCTACTCCTTCTTCTTCTTTGGGGTATAAGTATATATAACAGAAGGCCGAGTTGTCGCGGGACCACACGAATCGATAATTACTCGTCCGCAGGAGAAATTGCCACCGCCTTTTCCGCGCTCACGGTTGCCGCTTCGCTGTTTTTCTGTATGATGACAAGAACGCGTCGGCGGTGCGACCGGTTCCTTGAGAGACGGAAAGAGGGGCTTTTTAATGTAGGCCCGCGTTAACTACTTCGACGGTTAATTCGTGCGAGCGGGTTTCGATGGCTCTCTGCGTACAACGAACCCTTTACTCATTTTTTATTGGGCTTTGCGGCTTTTTTGGCTGGAGATGTTCGACTTGTCGGTGATTTGCGTTTGAAATTTTTCGTAATTTTAAAGGTTATCTTATTGCAAGCAATTAAAGTAGTATAATTAAAGTGTTGTAGTATATTACGGTGCACATATCGATCATTACCATTACAAATCCCTACTTTGGAGAATTTACGTCGGGGAGTCCCTAATTTTCAATTAAACCGAACTTACAATCTGCCGTCCGTCTTTGCCTCTCATTATACGTATAATAAAATAAGAAGATTATTTCAGTCTCCTCCGCTCCTGGGCCCACATTTTTCCCGTCGCAATCGGATCAACTGCTACGGGAAAATAGAAATTAAGCTTTGACCTGAATGCGGTCGAAGTAGGTCATTGTGGCTTGCCGAATTTACGCAGTTAACGTGTAACTTTACGTATACTACACTTATATTTAAATGGACGAAATGATTGGAATAATGTCTTACCGTTATGCGTTATAAACCGATATAGGTATATTTGAAAATCGCGTAAGTAAATTAAACGCGCATTATAGTCTCAACGCACACGAGTGAAAGTTTTCGAAGATAATTTCTTGTACACACAGTACACGCAGTAGCTCATGTAATTTTTATTCGGTGACTAACATGCGATAACGCAATTTAATAGTATAGCGTCACTTCTGTGATAAGCAAAATCACGCAACTCGCACAACTACACTAGAAATGCATCTATTTCATGCCAATAACAAAATCTCTCAACCTAACATGTAAAAATAATTTCCAGAAGCTTCCTAATTGAAAACCCGCGCCTAAATTACAAAAACCGTTGCGCGCCTTGGGCCGATTTACATCAGCCAATCTCGTCGCGGCGCGATTTCGGCATATACAAACTCGCGTGTGTAAAGTGCGTATACGTGAGCCGCGTCTCGTTTGCATCGAGGCCGGAAGTCCTGCGGCCTTGAAACAGCTCGATACACATCGCATCGGTTCAACGTATTATATTCGCGAGCGTTTAATCGAGAGTATTATTAATAGCGGCCGGAGCGCGAGAGTTGCGAGTCACTTTGACACGCCGACTGCAAACTAATTGTTGAGTATACGTACTGCACATATACTATAAAGTGATGAGCAGAGTTTTTTAGATTGAGATGCGCTTTGATCGGGTTATTTGTGATATATGTAGATGATGACGTTGTGTGCTCTCACTTTTTAAGTGATGAATCAGTCAATTATTGGCTGATATTCGTTTTACTCTGCAGTCTTGACTGATTTCTTTGAGAAACTAATTCAAAAGATTCTTGTGTGCTTTGCAAAAATTATTTTAATGTATATTTTGCGTGATGTAAAACTAATAGATTATTGCTATTAGAAAAAAACATTTGCACCATTTATCGCCAAGTCAAAGTTGTTGAGTCACTCGCGACTAAATGCTTCGTTTATGTCATTTTATATTTATGACAGTCAAATGCATAAGATCCGCTGTTTTCTGAGGAAAGCCTGTATAGTCACCACTTAGCTCTCCGGATATAAACTGGTGGGTTGCAGTTTATACAACCGTTATAATACACCATATATTGAGTGAAATCATGGACACATGTTGCACAAAAATAGCCCATTTCGCGTCACATCCGGATGTTCATCATCGTCCTCCAGTTACATATGTTAAAATAGCGCAAATCATACGTCAATCTCTCGCATCCCTAAGCTTGATCTTGTCTATGAACTTGAGAATACTATTTTTCACTTCAGTCGTCTTTATCAATTGAAAAAGAAAGCGAAGCGATAAAAGACAACAATCATTTCCTCTTTGAGCGGCAATTTTTCCTATCATTCTTTTTATAGAAAAAATATACACATTCGCACGAGTCGCAGAAAATGTATACTACAAATCAAAAATATGCCAAAACTCGGAGATAAACCGTGTATACTCTCGCGACGACATGCCTCCGTCAATAGAGAAAAATTGCTCTGCTCACGTGCGTCAATTCCTCTCTCCTTTTTTGTTTCATATATAAGTAATACATACACACTTGGTCGAGGAGAGACGTGCGTGCGCTCACGCCCTTCCTTCGAGACTCGCAATTGCGCGCGAACTTTCGCAGGTGATGCTCGAGTTTCCGCATCTCGTGAGCAACTCACGTGTAGAAGAACGCGTGTTAGATTCGCTCACGCGAACCGAGAAATGCTGCGGTTTATCTGTGGAAATTAAGGTGGGGAAGACATAATAAACAACGAATTCTGGATCGATGATGATTTTTCCCCCTTTCGCTGAGGTGCGAGTCATGTGGAGATGGAAAGAGTTGAAGGTCTTTGTTGTGTATGCAAAATTGTTTAGTTCGTTTTTTGCGTTTTAATTAAACGATTTGAAATGGTTTTACAATAAAGATTATAGCTTTATATTAGTGCAGTAAACTTTTTGCTAAAAATAACTTACGCGCTATAAGTTTCTTAATCACCTAATTATAGAAGCATTTGTTTTCAACTATATCGCTTCGATAAGTTAAAGAATTGGATAATCTTATATTATCATAGGTGTAGACGTACTACGTGAATCATTTGACATTTCATTTATCTCAATAACATATTTTAAAGCTGTATTTGTCGTTGTCAAAAGTCTGATGCAATTTCATTTGTTGTAAACATTTCTTTGAAAATTTATATGAAAAGTCATAAAAATAGAATTCCTTATTAACGTCTATATATAAATAGTTATCATTGTCAGTGAATTATTAGGTTAGAATATCATCTAATTTGTACACTTGCACTGGCAGCGCTGACGTTGCATTCTTTTATAGAAAGAAACGCTCGTGAAGAAAGTCACGTATAAAGGGGATATTTCAAGCTTTCACCTTCGTTTCATATTAAAATGATCTTGATCGATTGAGAAAAAGAAAACGACACCAATAAAACTTCTCGATCTCGTAAAAGACTGTTAAATCAATATTTTGCTTGAGTGCTAAACTACAACATATGAATTTTTTTTCAGAAAATATACTCGTAAAATATTTTAAATTGACAACGAAATTTCAAAACGTCACGATACTCTGACCTAGGTTTCGCATTATTAATATCGCTATTCTCCTTTCAATAAACACGTGATCCAACAATGAAAGAAACGTGCCAATGCTGAAAGCTCATTATCGAATAAATACACATAACGTGACCATGCGTATGCTCGCGATCTCTCGCGAAGGTGAGTGTGATGTGCATTTTTTTCCATAATTGTTATTCGCTGCTTAGAGCGAGATTTAAAAATGCATATTACTGTTACCTCGATGCATTGGTTGTCAATATTATGATGATATTTTTGTACCAATGAACTCTTCTGGATAGCTTGACACACTGATCAGCACGTGAATTTCTACATAAAAATGTGGCCGATAACCGAGAATACGCGCTTTTTTTTAGTCGTAAATATTTTGATGCTAGATGTGTGTACTACTCCTCGAGCTTTCTGATACCGCGTGAATGTGATTCAGAATTTTAAATTCAAATTTATCATTTTCTTATTTTACGGTTATTAAACTTAATAATTATTTAGCAAATAACATTATCGTTCCTTTGTACTTCACTCAAACGAACAGAGGGATGAAAGTTGGGGAATCCCGGAGATCGATCGGGATTTTAAATTTTGAGTCCTGTAAATCAAGGGACGTAATAAAGGTTTGCCTTGACCTGAGTTGTAAGACACACAGTAATATATAATCTCCTAGACGGGTTAAGGGCCGATAAGGAGTAGCCCAAATCTTTTTTCCGACGAAACGTCAGAGACAGGTCAGACAAGAGTCGCCGGGATGCAACGTCGGGGTTGAGCCGTTGATTCCGAGAGTCAAGTGATTAAAATTTGATAGCGTTACGAAGCGTGAGATTTAAAACTTCTACCTGCACGAATCTTCGTTTTTTCTTAAAAGTGATTTTTTTTTACTTGTAAAAACTTATTACATAAGCTTCGCGTTAATTGTTATGAAAACAAGCAGCTTTCACAAAACGTTAATTTTTACTTCGGAAAAATGCATGTTTGCTTTGTCAATTCCGAACACGCGTACTTATTATCAAGTGCGAAAAGAAAAATTTTTATTTTGAAATGATAATTGATTTACGAGTAAAGCAGTCAGTTTAATTGTAAATCGAGCGTTATTATGCACCGTAATTGTTATTAAAAATACAAACAATTTTTATTAGTAAATTCGCTCTATCGGTCATTTCCTGAACAAAGTGCATGAATAAGGAAAAATATATGCGCTATCGCTTATCAATATTTTTTCTGCTAAAGTCACTGACTCCTGTTTGATATACGTGTACACATCCTTGTTTATCCTCAGCCTTTTAAACGTGCATATAAATTAATATCCATCCAGCGTGTTTACTAATGAATTCACGAGTATACAAGTTTAATTTAAAAACAACATTAAATTATCTTCAAAGGCGCTACAAGTTTTTTAAATTAAAAAGCAACTTCCCGATTCAATTAAGCGCGCGGAGCACTCGTTTCAGCTATCTTGCATTAATTTTCGCAAGCCGTCCCCAAAGACGATCGAGTTGACCAACAAAGGATTGATGGGTAGAACCTTTAGACCCCGATTACCGGCCCGCCTATTTCGAACAGGTTGAAGTGGCTCCTTTCAGGTGCAACCATAATAGGTACACCCATAGGACGGTGTGTCGTCGAGACGAGCTAATCCGTAGCACTCCATTCACGGCCACGAACATTTTCAATTAGCGCACTCGACGTGAATAATCGGCTTCGAAATTTTCCCTGACGCCTAATAGTGTAGTGACAGGCGCGAATATTTATGGTGTCCACTGGCGCAAGTATAATCACATGGGCCGTGGAAAAGACACGAATTTTGCCGACGCCAGGGAATATATTATTATTTCAAGTGGAGGTGTGGATACATAGATGCCTCTTTGAGTAGGGGACTCAAGATTTTTGAGCATGATACGGCTAAATACTTTGAAATAACAAGATGAAATGCCAGAGATACTGGCTCTTTATTTCTCATACTTTACGGTAAACGGTAATTGTTTGTTACAAGCGAAATTCGACATTGATAACGAATGTGCATTAATTCTCGGTGAGCGATAAATATGACGATTACAGTTACGAAAATAACAAAATACACCGATACGTGCGTACGCGCATCTATAATTTTCCGCTGTAAAAATACTTTCGGAATGAAAAAGCGGGAAACAATAAAGTTCCGAAGAAGCGCGCAACGGACAAGTGAATAAGAGAGAAAAAAAAGAAATAATGACGGAACTTTTGCATTGACTCAAATTGTGACGTACGGCGTCTATAAGTGAGACGAAAGTGCCGCGTCATACGATATTCTCTCGTTGTAATAAGATAAAGGAAGATTTCCAGATACGATGCTTTTCTCGCGCTTCTTCACTGTACAACCTCAAACTATTCAGTATATACACATTATCAATATTTTAAAATTAATAATAAAATTATAAATATTATAGCTCGCCTCATTAATCACGCAGGCGCCACATGCACTTCACAGAATATTATCAATCGATTTACTAAAAAAAAATCACACTAAACGGTTAAAAATCTTACTCACGCTTCCTTCGACTCTCTCCAATCAACAATTGAAATATACCGACGACGTGCACAAATCGGCGCCAATCAGCAATTCGAGTCAAAACACGACGTCGCCGGTCTAAATGCCTTCTAAAAATACACTTCCTCTCTCTCTCCTCTCCAAAACGCGCTTCATTCCTCACTGTCACCGGCGCGATCCAATCAATCGACTTTACGCTCGCGTCACGGAGTGTGTATAGCCCGCGGCGGCGCCTCTTCGCGAATTCCTCGAAGAGAAATGGGGAACGAGAGTCAATCGTCACAAGCCGATGTGCAAGTGTGTATAAAGAGTCGCGACTGGACTACTGGCGTCGTTACGTCACCGGAGACGCGACGATAATGCGAGCGCGTGTGAGGCTGCTGTATAAACGCGGGCGCCACATATACGGCGCGTATGTGCGAGTTGATTCACGTGGAGGAGCCGCCGAGGATGAATGAATGAATGTATATATATAATATATACATAGTCGACGGAGTTTCTGGGGCATGAGGTGTTACGAGTCGCACGACGGTTGGAATGTTGCCTAAAGTGAAGATTCTCCTTTTCGTAGAAGCTTTAATTGAATCGTTATCGATTTTCTGTTTGGTTATATTTTTAAAATCAATGTTACGGAAAAAGCTTTAATTCATCGTTAGTGTTCCGCATCTGGCTCAGCGTGGGCGCCGGTCATTAGGACCACCCTCGCCTCCCACGTAAACTGTCTGCAGTCTCTGTGTCACGAAAAAAAATCACCGAGTAGTAGAGGATCAGCTTGAATTGCCAATTTTCCCTCGATCTTAGGGCCCTTTCATTTAAACAAACGTTTGGAGGTCATTTTCGTTAAGGAGATGCATCATTTTTACGGCTTTCGACTAGAAAATTGAAATCAGTGTCCAATTGAATACGTTCGCTTCGTTGAAGCGAACCGATTTTTCTGCCGATCGCCGGCCAATCATAGCAACGCGTGGGTGAACAAGAGCCAGAAACAGTCGCTTTCTGCGAAAATCTTATTGACACACAATAAGCATCAGCGACGTACGTTAAAGTGAATAGAAGATTACAGGGCAGGTCTCACTTCCGTGTGACGCAAAGGCTCTCCACCCTTTTCCGGAAATTCCATACCTGCCGCGCTCTGCGAGTAAAAACGTGCCGCGGCGATCTCGAGACTCGATCTTCGCGGAAACGAATTTCGTCTTGCGGATTTTTGACTGCTTATATGCGAGCTGAGCAAAGAGCGAGATGGACAGGGGGAGGTATGCAAGAAGTGAAAGGATAAGTGGTGCAGCGTGGATCCGTAAGTTTGACGCACGAGAGAGGTATGTTGAGTGGCTATCGGTACTCGTGAGTTATTCTTTTTGCAATTGTTCAAATCAATCGGAAATTTTCTATCAATACGAAAAATCTCATGCGTTTGTAATACCACGAGCGCATGGAAATTTCAAAAATATGATCATCATGACATTCCTCGGTATTGTATAAATATGATAAACGCTCTAATAAACCGCTGATTTCATATAACTAATCACTGCGCGCTGTAGAATAGCAATAATAATACCGCCCATTAAGCGCAACGTTTATTTACTATTGCGCGATAAAAATTTCCAACTCTATTATGCAGCATCTCCTTTAGACAAATCATTACAGGCACTTGAAAAATAAAATCAATTTTCCTACAACCTCGTATACACATACATACTACGGAATCTATGTCGCGTGCCAAGTCGTAGGAGGACTTGAACTACTAGCGGGTCCAGACGATTAGCCTCACCAGCAGCGCGAGTATAGTGTATAGCCGAGTGAGCGCGCGGGATTTCCCGAGCCGGCGTCGCGGTCACTCGACTCGCGGCTTAGTCACTCTCGCTTATCGAATAATCGCGAGATCGTAATTCTCGCTGCTGTAACCTGCGCCGTGCAAGATTCTTCTTCTTCTTCGCTGAGAACAGATGTGGAACGGAATCTCATTCTTTTTTTAGTAGCATATTTGTAATAACAGGTATCCTAGTTTTGGGGAATTTTCATTTATGATGGAGCGTTTTCTTTTTTGCGCGGGGAGGGGCCTAATTAGCCTGGGAAAATTGAATTTTCCGATATGATTATCGAGCCGTGAAAAGTGCATTTTTCGCTTTTTGCCGTCACTTTTTGCACTCGTATACACACTTACTTTATAGTTAATACACAACAAAAAGTTAGGTATACATAGGTGACTATCTTATAACTGGGGTAAACCCCGCGAAAATTTGCATCGCGCGACAGAGCGTAGCGAGAGATTAAAAAAAAACGCACTCCTTCCTCGTGTGTTGCTGCAGAGCTATTAACGGTATATAGAATAGCACCGCGTTTTTCCGACAAAATAGAAACTTCCTTAATGATTCAGCATTTAAGACGTCTCGGACGCACGACGTACACCGTGCGAGCGGAAACTTATAGTCTATCTATACCGCAGACACTTCCGAGGAGCTGCTGCATTTTTTTTCCGTAACTCGACTGCGCGCGAATTATGTGGGTATAATCGACTCCTACGTAATTTGGAAAAACTTCAAGAATGAAAGCGTGTAAGTGTATTATGCATGACTAAGGCGAGTCTGAGCTTCTATTGATTTGTGTGTCTTTCCGATGTGTTGGCCGCGCGACAGCGATTCTATATATTATATTACTACTTCCGTGCCAGGTTTCTGGTTCGCTGTGCTTTTTTAATGATATTTATTGGGCTAATGAACGTTAAAGTGTTTTGGAAATAGTGTGATTCATGGGGATGCAGTGACAAATCAGAATTTTACAAGGTTTATTTACTAATTTTCGCATGCAATCTGTATGAAGACCAAAAGATCTTAATTTTTTTTAATTCTATTTACACGAAAATATTGGAGAGGATTATTTAAGGAACCTTCAATTCGTAACTATATACAAAGAGCCAGACGAAATCACATAATTAAAATTATACTCCGGAAAAACGATCTCCCAATAACCAAACACCACAATTACACTCTTCCAGCATCGAGTTACACATACACACACTCTCTCTCCTCTCCCTACAACGTCGTGATTTTCCTTCCGCGGCGCGCTTTCATCATCACCCCCATTGTGCGCCTATAAAACTCTGGCTCGCGCGCGCGCGATTCGTATTTTCTCGATCTCTTAAAGTATAATACTGCGCACTGCATGCACGCGCCACGTTTGGAAAAGAAAAGCGAGCCGCAGCTGCTAGTCAGGACCTGCAGGGATTCTTTTGCTATTCAAGAGAGTGAGCGCGTGTCGCCTAAGGGCTGCAGCAGATGCAGCTTCGAGGATATTTTTCTCGCTCTTGCTGCCAGCCATTGAAATGCGAAGAGGACACGTATGCGCGTAGGATTTGACTCGGAAAATTTTTTGAACATTGATTTTGTTGAGTTTTATGGATCGCCAATGTGCAATCGAGCGCAATTGAACAGGTTTGGATTTATTGGTGTACTTGGTGGCCGCTTTCTTTTGATGCAATAAAGATCGAAATTATCGTAGTTAGCTTGTGCGTGAAACGCTACTGATGCTGAATGGCTTTTTATGGTTCGCCTATTGCACGAGACTTTCTCAATCGGCGAGCAAGTTTATAGTCGAGGATCCTGAATTTACAAAAGTGATGTAGCGATTTTTGAGAGTTACTCAGCGCTTTTTTATTTTGAGGACCCGTATCTTTATCGAATGAAATTTTTGATAGGATTCGGCAAGCGTGATTCACCAACGTGCAATGTATCAGACGTTATATTGCAGCAGCAGGTCGATCTGCCCTTAAACTTGACCGAGAATTTGAAACACCATAAACTAGCGGTCAATTAAGATAAAAATGTACAACACTTTTTTGCCGCTCGAAGTGAAAAATTCATTATGAAATTATGGCAATGACTGTGCGTGTTAACGAACACGTTTGTTCGCTCACGTGCCGGCGAACACGCAGTAGCGCTTGGGCTTTGAATACATTAAGGAAACGGCGACTCGCGAGAAGATCCGTGAGCGGTAATATGGAAGAAAGTTGTTGTCCCGTTGCTCCGGATGAGATACATTCTTGAGGTACGTTGCATAAAGTTGCGAGATTTTTTTTTCTCGAGTATGTGTGGGAGTTTGGTAATAAATTTTTTTCAACGATCGTAATGCACACGTATTATGCGTGATTTACGGTTTGTGGCTACTGGTGCTGAACTTGGAATTGAGTTATTTGCATACATTGACTCTTAACGATAATTTAATGTACACAGGATAATAATTTTTATCGAGGTGTGAAATGTAATTTTAAATTATCCAAGTGTATATATAATGCGATAACGTATAAGTTTCATCAATGAAAAAAATTATGTTCTTGTAATTAAATTAGTAGTTTGAACCCGCAATAAAAAAAAACACAGAGGAAGCAAAGCATCAGCTGTGCGTGAAATGTTAAACGCCGAGGCTAAACGAGATACAGAAAACCAGTCGTTTGGTCATTATCAGTCGGTTATCGCATCCTGATCTGTCGGTTTGCCGGCGGCACGAGACCGGCGCGCTGATGAACTCAGCGCTATTTGACATCCTGCGAAAGCGAGTTTGCTTTCTTGGCATCACTTTTTTTCTGCGTCTCTTTGAATTAGTTAAAATTGAAAATTCAAAAAATCATCTCATCTACACAGAAGATCAAGAACTAATTTAAACGAATCTCACAGTATACCGAGCTCGAAAGCTCTCATCTGCATAATATATAGAGCACGTAAAATCTGTTGGGCGCCGCGCACAGATCAGAAAGAAATAGCCGCAATGATCCATCGTTGGCAAGAGACGACGCAGGAGTGCTGGTCAGCAGCCGGCCGCAGGAGCATCGTCTGCTAGCAGACGACGACTTGCGCGTCTCCGGAGTAGGGATGGAAGGAAGTGCCGGCGAGGTGGGGGTGCAGAACGCGCTAGTGTGCGTGCGTGCACTCCTCTCCCTCCTCCCACACGAGCTCTCTCTCTCCCCCCTCCCTCCACTTGCCGGGGGAATTATGAATGAGTCGTGCTGCCGAGGTGTCGGGGGTGGGGGATGATGCTGTTGTGGGGGCGTTAGACGAAGAGAAGAGCGTAGTATATATAGATCTCTGTCTCTTTCTCTTTTGCATCGAGAGGGTAGTGGTGGGGGTGTAGAGAGAGAGAGAGAGATAGAGATGGTGCAAAAGCGGGATGCAGCGGCGGTGGCCACGTGCGTGCGGCGATCGGCGGCAGAGCGGCGACAAGAGAGAAAGCAAAGGTGAAAAGAGAGAAGAGAAGACGAGCAGCACCTTCCACTTCCACCTTCCGCAGGTTCACTCCTACCACTACGAGCTGCGACAGAGAAAGAGAGAGAGAGAGAGAGAGAGAGAGAGAGAGAGCCGACTGCGGGATTTGTTATACCTACCTATACCTTCAAGCGCGCGCGTCACACACAAACGCCGCGCCACGGGAGGTGATACAACACAATCTCTCCGTCTCTCTCTAGCTTGGCTCGGCCGCGGCGGCAGCCACGAGGAGCGAGCGAGGACTCACTACTCACTCAGTCACCTTCTGACACTCGGCCGAGCAGCTCGCGCTCACACACACACACAGGCGCGCGCCGTGCAGTTTATACGCGCGCCCTTAAAGACACTGCAGCGGAAAGAGGGATAGATAAGAGAGACAGAGAGGGAAAGAGAGGGAGTAACCACTACGCTCTCCCCCCTCCCCGGTGGTAGCACTCTTCGCCACCACCACCCACGAGAGAGTGAGAGAGAGAGAGAGAGCGGACGCAGCAGCAGTAGCCACCCCCTCTCGATTCGCTCTCTCGCAGATCTTTTGGGGATCCGTTATAAGTATCAGTGCGTCGCGTGTGTCCGAGATCAGTGCTCGAGGCTTCGCGATAGCGGCATGTCGTCAGCTGCTCTACTACTGCCAAGCTTTTGGAGAACGAACTTATTGATCAATTGAGATACCGATCTGAATACGAGCATCAGTCTCGAGTGTCGTCATGCCGAGCAGCACCGATCCTCACTTCGAGTCCACCGAGCCAAGGGTGAGGACGTGCAACACCATGCCGAGCACTACAGTAGTTCAGGCCTCGGTCTGCCCTTCGGACGAGAGGACAATGCAGCAGATACTCACGAGGGACCAGAGGACCACTTATCACAGAGTGCGGAGTTGCAGTGACGAGAGACAAGCAAATTCTTCTTCGGTTCTTGCGAACAGTGTAGTGATGACCGCGGCTAGTAGTAAAAAGTCGTCGACGATGACGACGACGAGGTGTTGTGGTGATGATGATGATGATTGTGGGTGTAGTAAGAGCAGGACGCGGGACCTTGTTGTCAGCGACGAGATCGCGAGAACCATGTACTCGAATAATAGTAATATTAGTAATAATACTGTGACCAAAAGCTGTGATGATAACGAAGAGCTTCGAAAGGATTGCGAACGGTGCTGCGACGCGCCGCCGAGCTATCAGCTGGACCTGGGGATGAGGAGAGCCAGATTCGTTGTCGCCTGCAGCACGTGGCTGAGTAAGTTGTCGAAGAGAAATTTATCTTTTTATTTTTTTTTATTCGTAAAATTGTGAAGTGGCGACGTTGAGTGTCTATGAAAAAATTTTCAATTCATTTGGTGGAAAAGTAATGATATCTATGGCTGCAGCGCGAGTGCAACCGCGAAACGCGCGACGGGAGGCTGACACTTGTTGCTTCGGCGGGACAGATTTCCGTACACCTGATGGGTATTTTCAACTGAATAAAAGCACATTATTTTGGTGAATGCATTATAAATTTTTAAAATTATATAATTAATTCACCAAATTATAGCTTTTTAATTGAATAAAAGAAACGATAAATAAAGCCAACTCCGGTAATTACGATGCATCCGGCGCATCAGTCATAAAGTCCATTGTCCCCAGAAGTGTATACCTCGTCAAGTGGCTATTTACACCTTACCTTAATTGAAGGCGTACCTCAAGCCCATTAGCGCATCAAGTGTCTCGTCGGCGGCCGGTATTTCCCTTCTGCGCTCCACATCTTCGTGCCTAATCCTTCCGAGAGCCGAGGTTAATCCTTTGAGCCCCTGGTACCCGTATATTATATGCGAAATTTCCCGGAGGGAAATCCCGGGTTACCGTCGGCGCCTGAAATTTTTCGATCGACACAGGGTAGTGAATAATATATAGGTCGATACTGATTCGCAGAATTAGTGGTCCTTTTTGGGGTCAGTCCGAGTTTGATATGTTGCAGTCGATATTCTTTGCTGCTACTTATTTACTTCCTCGAGTGTCGTTATGGCAATTTGTAAGTGGCTTTTTCTCTAACCTGCAAAAAAGTGTGTTAATTATGACTTTGTTTAATGTGCATATTTTCGAGCGGCTCGTAGATCAAAACGATTCGCGTATAAATTACGAAATAACGCGCATTCTTATGGTAATTCGAGTAGTCTACTTAACACTCTGCATATTTTTTATTTTTATACATAAATGTTAAAGTTCTCAAACGTCTTAATCGCTGTTGATAAGACAGCCTATTAGCCCTCGTTAAGCGTCGTCACCGAAAGATGGAATCGGTCATCACCTTTCCCGGAATATACGACGCATTTCGCGGAAGGTTCCGAAGATTTCTCTGTATAGAGAACACCTTGCTCCGAGCAAAAACCTCTCGTATACACTTTACTGAAAAAAAAAAAAAAAAAAAAAAAAAATGTAACAGGTCAACGCTTCTTTCCTCCTTCCTCTTTGTCATTCTTATTACCAGTGTACTGTCCGGTGAGTACACATAGTAGCCAAACCAGAGTGTCGCGGTTCAACGCACGTCTCTTTCGCTCGGCTCTTTTTTTTCTTCGTTTAGTTTTCGTCGTGATTCAGGCGGAATTCCCACGGCATCAAAAGGAGAGAAATATGAAATTCTGTATATATATACCTACTAACGGCTCGCGTGCGTTATAATACATGTCGCTCCAGATTTACGCGTGTCTGAAGAGAGAGAGAGACATCATCACAGTCAAATTACACGGTATACATCAGAAACAAACACAGCGCCAAGAGTTATTATCGCACTTTATTACAGATAAATCAATAGCGAGAATTCCAGCTCACAGCTATATATCGATGAGCGAGAAATTTCTCTGCGACAGATCGCAGAAAAAGTAAATCACACAAAAAGCTTGTGTGAATCCCTCTCTCTCTCTCTTGCTCTCCTTGCATATACCTATACACAGTATATATATTGGCGGCGCGCGCCGGAGGATTCCCCGCGGCGTCTTCCGCGCTTGCGCGCGATTTTCCCGCGGCAAATGCTCCTTTTTTCTCGCTCTATAGCTAACACACAAGCACGCATGACGTCAGTGTCTCGCGTGTGAGTCGCGAGCCGATGAACGTATTAGTCATCGCTGCTCGACAGAGTATATATGTATATGTGTGTGTGTGTGTGTATTATAGTTGCTAACGGTTCGCACCGTCGGCTCTGCAGCTTATCGATACCCAGAGCTGGTTGCATCTCTCGAGATGCAACTAAAGTTTCTTTCTCTCTTTCCGATGCTATTATATAAATTAAATTAACGAGCGAGAGAAGAACAATTACGAAATACTACCGCGCGGAGCTTTTTCGAGCTTCCAGCGTCGCACACATGTGTGTGTGTGTCTCGAGAAAAACGTCGCGGCGGAGAACAATTAGCACGTCGTCGGGGGGCCGCATTAAAAATAATTAGCAAGGGATAACTGGCATATTTTCCAGCGGCTCGTTTTCCGCGCTGGCATTTTAATCGCGCGCGGGGGGCAGTTTTTCGGGGCAGTTTTCATGTAAATACCGATCGTGACTCGGCGAGATGAGGAATTCGAGTCTATACACTATGAGTCAATGTGCGATCTGGAGTGCGCTGAGACGTTGCGTCATAAATCGTCACTTTGTCTATTGCAAAATACGACGCCATCCGCAGTGTCTATTTTTACTCGCTGCAGCACGCGTTTGTATAGCGGTACATCGCTCCTATTTTTCCCGATAACGCGACATCTATCACACCTCTCGAGACACAATACACGGTGTCCCTTTAGGCGTCGGTGCGCTGCTACATACGCGCGCGCGAGCTAAATTGGCGAACGTGTGCCGGGAGTTCGAGACCTACCGCAACGAATCCCGCGGAGAGCAGCTATACTACCGTAATTGCGTATAATTGTCGTTCTCGAGCAATGCGCGAGGACACCGCAGACCATTACCGCATTTTTCCGCGGATGCTTTTTGCGCGTCGGCCCCCCTTTGAGATATCTCTTCTCTCTCTCTCGGCGATTTTTCACGTATATATATCCTATGCGGGCTTCTTGCGGTCAAAAGTTTAGGTGTCGCGCGCGCGCGGGGAAAAAAAATTCCGAGCCGAGCGTTGACGCGCTCGGTCGAGTGCGATAACGAGTCCGCGCCTACACACACACACACATTGCACGCACCCCCGCATCTGAGTTATAATTGGCTATCTATAGATCCGAGAGCCTTTATTCTCTCTTATTCGTTAATTGCTGCGCTGCGAGAGATGTATAAGTATATTTTTACTAAGGGATGTGTTTATTTTTTTTGCTGTTGCAGGGCTAGGTAGCCTATTAGTAGCGCTGCTCGCGATCTCGGTGCAGAGCGCCCCTACGATGACTATGGAGGACAGACGAATGGCATCGGTGCCCAAGTGGACGAATCCTTGCGGTTTCGCAGCCGAGGAGTTCGACGGTGACCTCGACGTCGTGCAGCTCAAAGACGAGACGCTGCTCTCCAACATCGTCATGACGGCCAATACTGCCCTCGCCTACGCCAAGGACTTTCGCGACGATTACGTAAGTGATATGCCTTTCTTTTCGCGTATATACACAATGTGATGCATCATATCATCATCAGAGAGTTAATTATGATCGACGGGATATACCGGCGGAAGAGAGTTATGGTGCCGCATGCTCTTCCGGTCGGACGTGCTCGTTGTTAGCGATGCGCCGCCGGTCGTGTGCGCGCCGATTTTGAGAGCGAATTTCTCGAGATGCTTATCTATCTCTCTCTATACGTGCGCGATCGCGTCTTCTTCCTTTTTGAATCTTCTTCTTCTTCTTCTTCTTCTTCATCGAGGAGGATCGTCTCTCCTCTCGGCTAGAGAAGAGACCCGTGCGACCGCTCGTTATCGTCAAGGCCGATAATTCAAGGTTCCATCAGGCGCCGCTAATTTATGCGCTCGGCAAAGCATGTACCTACAGCTTCTTTTTGGAAACCCTATATATACACGCTGATGCTCTGGCGCCTCGGGAAACGTGAGAAACACTGCTATAATCGAGCGCTCGGCTAGAAAATTTCGCGACTCGCCACCTGTTTCGAGTATTATAACATTATGGATTTCCATCGCGAATAAAAATTTCTCGCTTTTTATCTCGCGCTCTCGCACATCCGGACTTTGTATAATACGACTGCTGTATAGCTGATATGTGTGCGTGTGTGTATCGAATTGTCGCTGACTTGGAAAAACATCGGGTGTCGAGTGTCGCTGCTTCTCGCTACGGGCCTGCTGATATAAGGGGATCGCAATTTAACTCGCACAGTAGCTGCAGAGCAGGAAGCTGTATTGATTTTATTTCTCCTTTGTGCAGCAGCACTCGCACATACTATACTTATTATACATAATCGGTCCGAAAAGAAGTAACGCGCTCGCAAAGATGAATCGATTAATTCGCCAGCGCCGCAGTAGTAGCGCGCGCCGGATTTCGGTGAGCTTCCGCTCGATCGATCTATGACGAGTATGACGCCACACAACGTGACAGCCACATAATCACCGCAGCGCAGAGCTGCTACTCCCAATAAATCAGTATCGGCGTTTGCAGCCGCGAGTGTATATAAGAGAGAAAGAGCCGACGGCAGCGGGGCAGACGCCGAAGCCGCCGCCGCCGCCGCCGCAGTCGTCGGCATACACCGACATTGCGTTGCTTGCATACTAAGGGACGTCGCGACCGGATACGCCGTAGTCCTCCTGACGTACTCCTCCTCCTTTTCTCGCCGGCTTTTGGCCTCTTGAGCTGCGGCGGCGGCCGAGAGAGAGAGAGAGAGAGCGATGATACTTTTTCGATCGTTATTTCGCGAGCGATTTTCCCGAACCGATTTTTCAGTTATATATTGGGACGGTAAATTTTACGAAAGCGTGTGACTTTGTATTTATTAAAGAAGCCGTCGTCGCAAGAGTTCAAAGGGACTCGGTTTGCTGTGGTGATGAAGCCGCGACCGGTAATCAAACGCCGTTTTACGAGCCGATCTACTCGTGTTCTCGCGACTATTATACGCACTAATGAATACGCATCGCTGACTTTTTAATCGAATTTCGCGGTTAATAAAGGGTTAGAGTAGCGGGCCGTGGAAATTAATCGTGAGATTAGAGAAAAATCCTCTCGGATAGAGACATTGTCGCCAGAGGCTCTCGTTCGTACCTCGTAAAAATCGGTCTCGAAGGAACACGATCGTAAAACAAACCGGTGATGCTGCCTCGAAATCCAAGGTATCGCGACGGCGGCGTTGGCAGGAAGTGTATAGGTAACCGTGGACCCGCCAAAATCAATTAGCCTTTCGCCTCGCCGATCCTAAGCTTCGTTTCTTCGTCTGCTTCTCCTTCTACATCTTTTTTTTCATTCCTTTTGCACCGCGCGCTTATTAGTAGTTATGAAATTTTCGGCTATATACGTGTGATTCCCGAGATCTCTGCGGTCGTCGGAGATATATTTTCATAAAAATCAATGCTCGCCTCTCACGGCTTAATTGGAGGTTGGGCAATTACATTCCCAGACGCGTTTTTTTTCATGCTTTTTTCGGATGGGAGTATTAGCAGCGCGACAATTATAGTATACACATATAATATAATATATCGTCGCGTGATGCAGGTATTCGCTCGTGAGAGACGGTGTCAACAGCCATTATCGCCCTCCTCATTCCTCGGCCTAATGATAAGCTCAGCTGACTCTCTCCCATTTCAATTAAAGAAAAAGAATAAGAAAAAGAAATAATAATGCTCTGTTTTGATTCCGAGTGCATAGGTGTGCGCGCGCACAGATAAAGCATCGCCGTGTCCGTTGCACTCACCATTCAATAGAGGCCAATTGAGCGAGATCAAACTGTACTATTCAATTGCGCGAGCTTTTCCGAGTATACCATTTCGCGGCCAAGCTCTCCCCCTAACTCTCTTGAATCATCGTGTATATATCGCGCGCACGCGCCTGCATTTTACATCACACTAAATGGCCCTCGCGTTTATCGCTGAGTAAGACCGCGCGGTTTGAAGTGCGATGCACCATCGATTTCTAGAATCAGCGCCGGTTAATTCGATGATCGATTCCCACGTATACGACTTTTTCTCAATATTCTTCTAGTCGGCGAGAAAAAAAGGGGTACGCACGCGATGGACATAATATTCCAGTTCCGGCGTGTGTGTCTGATACTTATTTACGTAACCGCAGCTGCGGGCGGCTTTTTCGCTCGGACCTTTAATCCGGCAGATAAGCCGATTTTTTGCGCGCTCGGCCTTTGTTCTTCGATGCAGGAATCTCTCGATGCGTGATTGATGTATTATATACACACGAGCTGTAGAAATAGAACCGCGATGAACATTGTGTTATTTTTAATTACAGATCAAGCGGACGTTCAACACGGACTACGCGGATCTGCACTTGACGTGGAAAGACAACCACTACGACTGGCTGCCCAGCCCGAAACAGATACCGAAAGAGCTCGGCCAGCAGCTGGACAAGGAGTTCCTCGATAAGCTGGAAGTGCGCATGGTGAGTTATATTATCCATCTCTGCGTCTGCTTCTATTATTAATCGCTTTGTACGCCGTGTATACTAATCGAAGGTCTTCCTTCTTTTCTTTTTTTGTTGCTCATATAGCTTGACACAGCACTGCTGGACGCCTACGAGAACATGCAGAGGTACGCGGTGGGTCTTGAGCAGATCGCCTGGGACCAGGAGGACTACGGTCTCGAGTTCCGAAAGCAGTTCAAGGATTCGGAATACAATCTCCGATCGGTAAGCATCTTCCTCATCAAGACTCTCGCGCAGAGTTGGTCCCTGATTAGTCCGCTCGCTTTCTATTATATGTACAGAAACTACTATATACTCTGATGTACATTTAAAAGAGAAAACTCGCGGGAGAGAAAAAGAGCGCAGTAAACTCGAGTTGCGCAAAAAATCGCGTAGTAGAGATTTTTACGTCTCTCTCGCTCTCGTGGCTGTATTATTTTTATCGCGGGAAAAAAAAAAATTGGAAGAACGGGCGGATCGATGCAAAAAATCGTCGGCTGCTCGGGCTACTTTCACAATGGCACACCGTGTCTGTGGGGGCTTTGAGAGATTATTAGCTCTGTGACCGCTCGCCCGCTCGTTCGTTCGCTCTCGCGCTTTGTCATTAGAGTCGCGGCGATATTTTATTTATGTGCCGTTTTACGAGCGATCTCGATTTTCGTGTTGAAATCGGCGAGCTTAGAGGATTTTTGCTTGATAAATTGTCGCCTCTTAACGGTTCGCTGCTTTATTGAAAATTACGCTTTAAAAGAGTCGATGGAAAGTTTCGCGTCTGCGGAGACCGGAGAGAAATAAAGAAAGAATTATAAAGACAAAGGGAATTCCTCGTGTCAGGAAACGACAAATAGATCCTCGGAATAGACAAAGGCATGAGTAGTCTTCTCTCGTCCTTAATAGCGAAATTTATCGATCGGTATAACGAAATCCATCCTCCGTCGGAAGCGCCACGCGGCATTCCAAGTCGATTTCACCGCGCAGATTACTATCTCAGCACGCGTGATATCATTCGCCCCTCAGCGCTGCAGCCTTTCCGTAACGCACGCAATAATAAAAACATTTTCTCTGCTGTTATGCTTACAGGTGCTCTGCGAGCTTCAGATGGCGCTGGCGGAGCGTGGAGTGACGCCACGACCGGACTTGACTCGCGATATCATGTCACGCGAGTACCGCGACATGTCGGACAGCGCCACCTACCGGAACCTGCGTGACTGGCTCATCTTCCGTGACTACATGAACGCCCTCGAGTACATAATCGAGGTGTTGGGGCAGTTCTCTAAAAGTATGAGATCCTGAGGATGGCCAGGCGAAAGCCGAAGCAAGCAGCTGGCAACAACGGCGACTACCAGCAGCATCAACCACAGACTGGCGCGCTATCGTAGACTTCAGCGCGCCAGAATGATGCAGCAGCAGCAGCAGCATAAAACCGCCGCTATCTCCTCCTCGTGATGATGATGAATACACAAAAATAATACACAACACACACGCAAACGATGAATATAGACGTGTTGTCGCTGTCAGGGTACAGAACATAACGAAGCGAAGGAAGAATGGGTGAGGGTGGATTTCGCGCGACGAAGAGGGCGCCACCTGTATTGGAACATCGACGCTCGTTGAATGCTGTGCGCGGATATATAGTGGGGATCGTGAGAAAAGAAAACTGTGCAGTTCGGGTATAAGAAGTATATATACGTACACGCGTATGTAGCTGATGATGGATATATGTAGTTTCCAGAGAACTACGTAATAGAGTGATGATGCGTATGCGCGAACTGTGCAGTTTTTGTTGCCGAGAGAACCGACTATATAGTTGAACATATAGTTTTTATGTTGAAAACTATGTAGTTGTCCAGTAAAGCGTGCTTGAAATGAAGTATATAGAAAGTTATATATAGTTTTTACATTAAAAGCTATATAGTTGAGTATATAGTTGCATCAGTGAAAGTGAATCCGACTCGCGAAAAGATCGCATAAACGGGAGCTCTAAGCCCTGCTCACGCGCAATCACCGTGAACAGTATATTGCTTCAATTTCATTCGACTTTTTTCGCGAAAAACCCGCAGAGCATTCAACGACGAGCGAAGGTCCAAAACATCGACCCTACGCGAAATCCTTTAGTGGAAGAAGACTGCGATTTCCGGCTGAAAAGGGACTCATCAAAGCCGCAACGCGGGATAACGTTTGAATGATCCCTCTTTCAACCACGACGCAGACGAGTCAGAGAAGCTCGTTTTGACGACGAGGAAAACGAGCTTATAAGCGGAGAGCGAAGCAAGAGAATTAAAACAAAACGACTTTCGTTTGCAAGACGACGAGTATTATCGAATATTCCAACAGAAACAGAAAAAAAAAATCAACAACAACAACAACAACACTTACACAGAAACGAGAGGAGTAGCAGGTGATATATTACATTGCTGAAAAGTCGTTCAAAAGCCAGTCCGTCGGCCTTTCGCCACCGTGTCTCAAGAGACAAAACTAACCGTCATCGTGATCATCCCTCGCACGTTATTAAAACACTATAGGCTTATATTTATGTAGTGAAGAAATTTTTCGCTGCTCCGGTATGGAAGACGCTTTCGTTTTCTCGTGGTATTGTATTATATTTCTATGATTTAACTGCCGCAACGAAATTTCGCCGAGTGACGACTAAAACCGAAAGCGAAGTAATCGACTTTGTTATGTTTTTCTTCGACGATCGGATCTCTAGCGACGGATCCGAGCGAGAAAGAGTAGTTATATTTATATTGATGCGCGATCGATCGTTTTTGCCGTTAGCGTCGAATTTAACAATTGGGAAAAATGATATCGAACTTGCATTAAATTGATATATAACATCTCTTATTAACGCGGCGTTTGATCGATTACTTCGCGTTCGCGTTATGTTATTAGCAGTATGTTGAGGTGCGAATCGAGAAAATTTGTTGTGGAATGTGTATAGCAGATTCGAGACAAGTGAACGGATCGCGTGTATTTCGATGTATAATGTAGCGAGTGTATTTAGCGAGAGAAACGAAAGACGTGTCTGTGTATTTCCGCGCGAGTCGAGGAGCGAAAAGCGTATTACATAGTATATAAATCTCGAGGCGGAATATGACATGTCGCTGGTCACGTATTATTATATGATAGATGAAAATTGTGAGAGAGTGAGATATATGAGTGAAAAATCCCGTCCTTGTTAATCCTACGTACGATTAATATTTATTGACTAACCGTGTAATTATTCTTATATATTAATATTATTATTTTTTATTATATGCGTATTTATTCAGATTATTTATTTTATTTTTGTAAAGACTTTACGTGACGCCTGATCGAATGCTATATTTAAAAGTATATTATATGTATGTATAACTACGTTCTGCGAAGATGGAAGGTGTAAATATAATGAGGATATTTAGAGAAGAATAAGAGAGAAAACGTATTAGACATATGTATGGAATATACCGGCCACTACATTAACGAGCTTCCGGTCACACACACACACACACAAGTACACACGAACACACGCGCGAGCTACGTTGCTGCGTCGCATGAAAAACTTTGTTCGCGCGTATTATAATCCACTAGAATCAGCAGTTTTTCCCTTTTAGCATTGACGTACCTCCCCGATTGCGGGGACTTGGATGAAAAAAAATCGGTTTGTTGTCAGTTTCGAGGCTCCCGCGCACGCTCGGAATGTAATTTTGCTATATGTTTTGTTAGTGAGAAGTTTTTAACGCTTTTAATTTTGTAGACGTCTATCTTTTTTAACGAGCTTTTCTCATCTCTTTTAAATCGACGAGCAGTGCGCGGAGCCGCGAGTTTGGAAGAAAAAAAAGTGTACACGAGAAATTTGCAGCAATGCAGCAACGCAGTTCGGCTACTACACTAATATATATTTAGAATTAATGTTAAGCGCGCGTTTGGAGTGGATTTAAGACTTAACTTAAGTTTGTAAGTCCCGATTCACGACATTAAGTCTTAAGTCTCGTGCGTGCCTTAGCATCTCGGCGCTTAATCGTCTTAATTATATATGAAAGAAAGAACAATCGGAAAAGTATATAATGTGAAAAACAATGTTCCTCGCTAAACCGGTCGTCGATCGAGAGACGCGTCACTCTCGATCGTGTCTTCTCTTCACGTACTACTATTCTACTTGATATCTTCTCCTTTTTTTTTGTCTTTTGCTATTGTATTCTTTTGTACACTTTTTTTACCCTGAATTGTATTAAGTCGAATCAAGCGAACACATACACACAAACACACACGCAGCATTAATTTTGTAAAATTCTGAAAGAATATAAAAGTGAAATTATCATCGTAACACACGGTCTCAAATTGTACTTTTGTTCCTTTCTTGTCATGTTGTATATTATTCTTCCGCATATACCTACATACTCTGATTTATATAACTTTATCGTTTTATAGAGGCAACGATTTTATCCCAGCGTATAATGAATTAATATATAATATATATATATCTCTCTCCGATCGATGATTTATTTCATTATCGTATGCATATCAAGTGTCGATAAATGATAAATTATATTGGAAAGATCATATATATGCATATAAAATAGATCATAGTGACTGTATACGAGCTGCACTTTTTCAATGTACTGATTGGAAATGTCACACACTGCCAGTCACATTGTGGGTCTTAAGAGTATATAAAAATATCGTTAATGTATAAAAATTGATTTCTTCGTATATATTGTATATAAACAGAACCGAATATGAAAAGGCTACAAAATATTATATATGTGGATATGTAATAAGTTTCACGGGCTTCGCGATTTTAGTCGCCCGCTCTGTTGTATCATATTAAACCAAAGACCGTTCAATCATCGAAATTATGACTTGTTTATAACACCTTCTATCCCGCAAATCCCGTGACTTATACAAATTACACAATACCAACTGCAGGCGATTCTCAGAATAACGCATCGAGCTTACGGTACCGAAATTCAAGAGTCTGTCACCTCTAGCATACTTTAAGTACTCGTATAGCTCCGCTGGTCAATCATCTCTGCTTCTCTCTCGAGCTGGTTGATCAAAGCCGAAACCGGCGCACATTTCCGGCCTGTTCTAACGATCATAATGCCTAGGCAAAACATTGACACCTCGTGTCGCTGCGTCGCGGCACATAACGTCTCGAGAGTCTTGGTTGAGCGCTGCGGCGTCTATCGTCGTCAAACACGGGTCAGCGGTTCAGCTCCTCATATCCACGTGAAAGGCATGTAACCTATACATGTGTGTGTGTGTGTGTGTGCCGTACGACAACGAGCTAACAGCTTATGCAAACAGGCCGGCTTCCTCTCAAACACGCGCACGGCGATCACTTGTCGCGCGATCCTTCGAAAAATCGAGGCTGGATATATATCTTATGGTTTTTTCCTCCGAGTTAGACTCGGTTGGGAGTTTAAATTCCAAGCGATGTTTTTATTTTTATAGAGCCGAGAGAGAGTAATTTAAAAAATCATCGTCTCTCATTCGTCATAATAGATACGTCAATTCTTCTATATACATACTATATGGGTGTATACCGTGTCGGCACAATAACTAGTTCTATTAGTAACTGCAAAGGGCCGTCGTCGTCTCTGTCCCTCGGGTCCTTGAAAAGGATGTGCGTCGTCGTGTGACTATACGTCTCTAGCAACAGGTACGTATAATACTGCAGCCCCGTGCGATTGGATCTCATGCGGCGAAGGTATGAATGAGCGTCGTGAGAAGAAGAAGAAGAAGAAGCTGGAGGGGAGCGAAAAAAATTTGTGCGTTTTGGAGGAGAGAGAGTCGGAACTGTGAATGGGCTCTGGGAAAACTGCGAGACTCAGTCGGACGGAACTTCAAGGGCTCGAAGAAGACGACGAGTCGGAGCACGTTGTACTTCAAGAAATGCTCGCATTTTTTTCGAACGTCGTAAAAGTTCATATAGAGAAATTATGCGTGTGATTGATGGATCTTTGTCTACGCGACGTAAGATGATGTTAAACGGAGAACAATGAGAACCAGAACGACATATTCGTCGATAGAATAAAAAAGAACATACCTACTCCTTACTCTAAAAATCGAAACTAAATTGCTGAAATCCGTCACAAAGCCATCCCTCTGTTTACCTACAGCAGCAGCAACCCCTAATCAATTCCACACTTGAGAAAACACGCAAACCCACGCGAGTCCTTGACAAGCAATTTCGATCCTCCAAAGTTGCAGCAGCAGCAGCACCAGAGAGGGAATTTCGGTCAGCATCAGAGAGCCGCGGGGCGAAATATTTCGGCTCCTTTCAGAAAGAGAGATAGAGAGAGAGAGGAAGAAAATAAGTAGAGGGAGCTCTCGTTGTAATTAGGACAGTGCGCCCGCATGTGAGCATCAGTCCCGTCGTCTCTATCTCTATCTCGCTTACTCTCCTTCGTCGCGGCCTCCCACCTCGTCGTCGCACCGGCTACATTCCTGCTAGTGACCCTCGACAGAGAGACACACACACACACATACTTACTACACAACTTCCAATAAGCGCGAGAGACAAAAGAGAGCTCGCTCTCGCGCGACCGAAAACCCGCGGACGTCCCCTGAATGAGAATGCCAGGGGATCGGAGATCGAAGGTGCCGCTTCTTCTTCTGCTTCTTCTTCTGCTTCTTCTTCTTTTTGGTTACGGCTGATGCTGTATGCGCGCTTTCGAATTTTCGTTTTCTCTCTGGGGACTCTCGCGCTTGAAAATATTTTCCGAGTCTTATTGAAAAGTCGGGATTTATTTTATTTAAAAGCCACACTATTCTATCAAACAAGATTATGCAAAGCAGCCGATATGCTCACAGCTCGTCACTAATCGACTATATATACGCGGTAACCCCATCCCCGCGAAACCTCTCGCTCGAACTTTCTCACTTCTCGTGCCGGCCGCGCACACTCTCGCTTTTTTTCTCTCCCTCTGCAGCTCATCGTCGTCTCCTACCGCTCTTTATTATTTTACGATATTATCATAACCTCGCGTCTCTCTCTTGAGCGTCAGCCGCTCGCGCAGTCCGAAATCTCCGGTCCATCGTAGATCGCAATCTCGCCTCGTCTTTCCACCTTTTATCTCATGTTTCCTCTCTCTCTCCCTCTACTGTATATACCCCGTGTGTGCGTGAGCTGCCGAGCTTCACGACTAATTTCGCCTTGTTAGCTGGCGGCGGTGGCGGCGGCGCGGAAACAAATGCTCCCGCCGTGTATACGCTTCCACCTTGTTCTTCTTCTTCTTCTTCTTCTTCTCCTCCTCTTGTTCTTTGCTAATGGGCCTCGTCGCTCTTTCTTCGGACCCGTTGGACTATGGACTTGTACCACTCGGTACTTTCGATTAATCCTACGAGAGCTAGATGACGAGTCGGAGAATAAGAAAATCCTGTGTTTATATATAAGTATAAATCCTCATTTACTAAACTGCCGAAATTTCCATATTCCGCTCTCCTCTCTTCGTCACCTTCTCGAGCTCTTTTTCTCTCTCTCTCTCTCTCTCTCTCTCTCTCTCTCTCTCTCTCGAGTCGACGTCTTCATCGGCGTTCTTGGAAGAAATCCCACGTTCCCACGAACGGCTCTGTGTTTCTCTGAAGTTCGCGCCTCATCTTTGTGCACACATACGACGTGCCTCGGAGTTTCGCTCTCTTTTTGTACCGTTTTTCACGGCGCTCGAATGAAAATCGTATCGGCGCGCGTTCGCACGATGCGTCATCGTGTATTAGTGAGAGTATCCGCGGGATGCGCGCCCTTTTCTCTATTGACGATCGAATGTCGGCGCTATGCCTTTTTGTTGTGGGACAATCGGGGATGGGGATGTTATATTTGGTGTGGTTTATATGGGAAAGGTTGCTTTTCCGGAAGGAAGGCAGGAGGGAAGTGAATAAGGAGGACCTGAAATGGTACAGTTTGTATTATGTAGACTAGTCTAATAAGCTTGTCCCAGATAATTTCACGATCGATTTTATACATAAGAAAAATGTTTAATCTTAATAAAAAAGAAGAGAGCCAAAACTTTGAGTGACGCTGGAGATCGGTGGTCCTTATATAGAGCCCATTTTGTCGCAGCGCCGTGAGTGAGAGAGAGAGAAAGAGTCAAAGTCCTGTCCGATAGCGGCAGGACACACGAACACTCTCTCAAACCGGCTAATTGCCGTAGATAGGCTCTGTTCCATCTCGACAACAAAAAAAGAAGAAAAAAAAGACAGTCGTTCATCTCAAAAGCCGCGAAATGCATGGGAACCGTAAAACGTCGTTTGACACGCGCCGCGATCGCGAGTCTCTCTTTTTTAAACTCTCCGCCGGCGGCGGCGCGCGGTGATATTTGCATATCCAATGCAGCACTTCGTCGGCGTTCGATGCCCCCGTAGAAAGAGACTTTTCTGCTTCTCTTTGTCGAAGCTGGATTTATGGCCGGAAAATAAGACGAAGCCGGTGTCGAAAAGTGCATTAGCCGCGATCGAGCCTCTATATGCATTATCGGCTCATTCGTAATGAAAAGTAATTTCGGCCTAAACCCAGCGATAAGTAAAATTTTTTTTTCATATACGAAATTTGCATTATGCCGAGGGAGAGAGAGAGAGAATCACGAGAACCCAGCTCTCGTGCTGTGTGAGCCGAATGAAGTGTCGCGCCCCAAGAGAGGAGAGAGAAATGAGAATGCATTACCCGACGCCTTTTAACCCAGTGCAGAGATCGACGTTGGTGGCTCGCAGGATAAACCCGGGACGTCTCCTGCTACCAGTGCTATTACGAGCATAAAGGGACTGTTGCATTGTTGGACGTGAAGTGGTATAAGTAGCTTTGTGTATGCCTCGTGTAGATTTCGAGAGCGAGATGCGGTTGCGTCATTTTGAATTAGACCAGGCCGTGTGAAATCGGCGTCGCTACTGTATATGCGTGAATTAAAAATTGATAAATTTTAAATAACTGCTTGGAAATCAACAATCACGACCATCAGGTGATAGGATCACCCAGTCATCGCTTACACTTGTATCCATATTCAAACATTCCAACAAAAATTTCACAAATGCACCGATCCCTAATAAGCATTCTCTCTCCCTCCCATTTCCAAATTCGACAGTGTGAAGCCTCCCAAAAGAGAGAAGCAGAGTCAAAGCAAGAGAAAGAGATAAAAAATCAGGAAAGAGGGAGTAAGAGAGAGAGAGGGAGAGAATGCGATATATCCTCGTCTCTCCCTCTGTGGGCCAGAGCGCACGGCATTCCAAAGGAAAGACAAAAACGTGACTCTGGTTCAACGGTGGACAATATGTAAATCAGCGGCTGCTGCTGCTGCTAGTGTGTGGTGGTCACGATGTCGCGACCTCGGCGACTGCTCGCATACCTCGCTATATGGCTCTTTGGCTCTGCCCCTCTATAAGGGCACAGGGTATAATATGCGAGAGAGAGAGAGGGATAGAAATCTCTTGCCGATTGTTAATGTGGCCGGACTTTCCTCGCGGTGTAGTGCGTTATTTTATTTCGTGCGGTTTATGTTCGAGATTCTTTTTTAATTTTGTGTGTGAGATCGCATCTTTGAATTTTCCCGCGTGAATCGAACCTGAGTCAGAGCGAGGTAGATGATGATGATGATGAGAGCTATTTATTACCCATAGGGAATTCAGAAAATTGACGTAAGCGATCGTCGATAAGGAAGAGCTTGCGGGCTGAGAGATCCTTTGAGGAGTATACCGGACTAATCAATAAAGTTATTCGTGTATACAGTCAAAACGTGCCAGAAATTAAGATAATCTACGAGGTAAATTCGAAGGTCTATCAGTTCTGTATAGCTATTTGTATCTATATAGACTTCTGGTGGTCCCAGATCTTCTATCTCCAGGAATGTAAACTAGCGCGATGCGTCTGAAAAAAGTGTAATTTTTCTATTTACAAAACTGAACCAATGAACCTCGACCGCTTACACTTTCGTCCCCGAAATCCACAAATCAAAAAAGCATCTTGATACCACAGCCATAATTCCCAGCCTCCGCAGAAACAATACGCTCACAATCATTCCATGCAAATACGAGCGACTCCTATCGTGCCTCCTTATATTCATTGTGCCAGAGCTCGACAATGCAGCGCATATTTCGGCCGCGCGACACACGGTTTTCACTTTTGACCCAGAGGCAACTTTGTCGCCGCCGCAACAATGCCCATTGAGAAGAATCTCAAGAGAGAGAGAGGAAGGACACCGACCGGAAAAGGCATCGATTACGCCAGGGGTTCCCAGGTGTCGCGCCAAGGGCGCCCCGTGCAAAAACGCTCTGTAAAGCCGATCCTTCATGGTAGATTAAAGGGCGTCGCTGCGCGACCGGTGCCGCGGGGGATGAGGTGGTAATATCGTAAAATGATGTTATGGGCTGCTGATAGGTATACTTTGCAGACTTGATTTTTGTCTGGGGACAATTTTTTTTAGTCGGTCACTTGAAAAGATCAAACTTGGATGTTCGAGTATTCGCAAATATCAAAGTTTGATATTATCATAATTATTTAAAAAGATCAAATTTTGATACAATGGTTTTTATTTCTTGAAACTCAAGGCACTTCAATAAATTTGAAACAAAAATAAACGTGATGATAAAACTAAAGGGTTGCCATCGAAAACAGGTGTAACAGTGTGACCTCGAATCGTCAACTCCACAGGAAGAAAAAAAAATCAATTATTTAAAAGCCTCACACGCCGTAAATAAAAACGGCCAGCTTTCCCATCAAAACAATTTTTCAGAGTCAGATTTACGATGAGCTCTGAGCGCCTAGTGCCTTCCCTCCGTCATTGTTTCGCCTCCTAGTTCGTTCGTAAACTGCAGGTACCTGTAGACGACGACTGCGGTACCTGTACTTCAACGCCCTAAATCAACGCCGGTGCTTTACGATCGACAATTCGTCGCGAGCGGAAAATACCTGCGACTTTTTCTCCTCTCTTCCACCTCCGAGGAAGAGGTTGGTCTTACTCTTTTCCAAAATACACGATTCGTCGCGCTCTTGACCTGCAGCACCGGTGATTGATGAATGAGACGTTGGGTCTGTCGAGTCGCGAGACTTTGTCACGCGCTTAATACGACTCTTGCAGAAATGCGACGAGAGAGGCGGTGCGAGGCTAATAGGCTATGTATTGCGCCGAGGGATTTTTATTTTTGAGTAGGATTATAGGAGTTGACAGTGGTAAAGGATTATTAAGGTGTTTTCAAAATAATTTATCTTTTTTTGATTGATTGAGCAGTTTTCTGCTCTTTTTTATAATCCTTAGAAGCCTTGGAGTCTACCAGACTGAGTTTTACTGGTTTCGGGCTTAAGAAACTTAAAAATAAAAGATATTTGCGTTCCAAAAACAGAAAAATGACGAACCTTTCCTTTCAATTTTTAGTAGGTGAACTCTCAGGCAGTTACAGCATGGGCGGCCCAAAATAAGCATGCTCACGAGGCAGTTTTGATATATTTGGCACGCCTTTATAATACACTCGTTGCGCAAATAATGATGAGGGAAGCAGCAAAGTGCCTATGCGCCACCTATCGTCGCTAAGCGGTGGGGGCAAATCTAAACCCAGACTTTATTCTCCGTGCAATTTATACACCTTATATTCATCACACGTCAAGCGCAGAACCACATCATAAACAGCGCTAAGCAGCCTGCGTATATAATCGATCCAGCTCAAACCACAAAGCGACAAAAAACAATGAAAGGCCAACACCGCCGCCAGAATAAAAAAAAATCACACACAATGCCAGAGGTAGTTAATCAAATCACAGTATAGATCAGAATCAACCCGTTCCCAACGTCTCTCCCGATGACATAAGAATGTTATATACCCAAACCTCATCCTCTCTCTCTCTCTCGAGAAAAAGAAAAGCCGACGCATTTCGTATGCCACGCGCGGAAGGCCGTGCGCGCTCGTTCATAAATGGGTTATAGAGGATAAGTACTAAAAAGAGAGAGGGAAAACGAGCGGCGGAAATGCCCCTCATAGCTGACCGCTTGCTCGCGCGAGGTGAGAGTATTATATACAGCGGGAGGTGCAAAGTACTGCTCTGTGTGTGTGTGTCATACCGCCGGCCGCGATTCGCTCGATTCGATTTTTTCGGTGCCGCGCCTTGGAGGAAATCTCTCGCGTGCTGATGCTATCTTGAGTATTTCGTTTATGTCGACGTGTGCGTATATAAGCAGTTTTCGAACCGGGTTGTGTAATTATATGTGCATCGAGATGACGGCTGATGATTCATTCGATGCTTTTTAATCCGTCATAAATTATATACTGAAATCGCTTGGAGAAATGGTTTGATGGTTACTGTTAGTACGTAATATAATAGCGGATTCAAGTGCACGACGACAATATCACCGCGTAATAGTATGATATAAAGATGTCAACTCACAGCCTGCACGAGATACTTAGAAAACGGAGTAGTTGACTTCGTAGGCGGATTTTCATCGCGACACACTATCAAAGCTACACTACATAAAACATCTCTCTCAGTGCATTCGATACGCGTGTGCAACCGGTCGCAGCGCGGAGTCGCGTAGCGCCTCCTTTTTCAAGCTCTCGACTTCTTAATTCGACGCATGTTTTGCGGTTTGGCCGTTTCTCCGATTCTACTATCTCTGATGCCGCCTTGAAAACTTCTCTCTCTGCTTGCAGCACCTCTTTATTAGCTCACGACGACACGAATGAGTCATCCCTGCGCGCACACGACGAGCTACATATGCCACATGTAAATCGCGCGCATCGAAGCGCTGCATCGTTTGATTAATTTTTATTAGCATCATCGCGATATGTCCAGCAGCAGTAGTGTCCAGGAAAATCGGAATTAGCATGTGATGACACACGCGTATGCGGCTGTGAGTCAATCGGTCCTAAATTACCCTACGAAGCAGTTTGGATTCGCGCGAGTGTATAGGAGAATACAATATGGTGCGAAGAGGTATATAGTCGTGATGCCGGTTTTCTCTCCCCTCGAGGGCCAGCTCTCGTGCAGCCTTGTTAACATCCGCAAAACGAGCGTCAGGAATCCGAAAGAGCTTGTCCTATTAGAGCCGAGTGTGCTGGCACGCGGTGTTCTGCTGCTGCTGATCTTTTCTGGTCTTATATTATACCTATAGCTATACACACTGGACTTGGTTGCCCTTTAGCCAAGGAGAACGAGGCGAGAGAGGAGACAAGCTCTCTGATGTTTGCTCTTAACGGCTGCGAACTTGCGGTTGGAGGGAACGTGTGTTGGGTATATTAGTATACGACATCGGCTTGCCTAATTCTGGAAGTCTGACGAGATGTTAAGCTTGTAGTCAAGGAATTTCATCGATGTAGCAATCGAGTATAGTTTCGAGGCTCCGCATATATTTTCCAACAACGATCTTGTCTCGAGAATCTCGATTGCCGTTTGCCAGATTATTCATAAACTTTACTACTTATAAACTAATCTCCAAATCCAGGAGTATAGATCACCGCATCGAGGAGCAAAACGAAAAAAATCGATCATCCCTGTACATATAATAGGTATATCCATCACGATCCGATACCAAAATCATCCTAGCGCCGTCACCGTCGCAAAGGGTGATGAGGCGAGGCAGCGAAAGGACACCTTTTCAAAGGCTCCAAAACAAGCACATTAACTATAGTATAGAAGCGAAAGAAGGAACGTAGGGAGAGCGAGAGAGCAGAGAAGCGAGAGAAAGAGAATAGCGCGCGCACACAAGATCGGCGAAACAGAGGACCCCCCACGGCTTCTCCTCGCACTTTCCCACGTGCGGGTGATCCTGTTTCATCCACGCCGACGATGCTGCTGCTGCTGCTACTCGTCGCGAGTCATCGCGCGCAAGGCCGCTGCTAATCCTCGCGGCGAAGATTAGACCGGATGATTCGCCGCTGCTGTGTGTATAGGATTTTCGAGAGGGTGAAAGAATCCTTTTTCTGCGTCAGAGGAGAGCTGATCCGATCGGCTGATGGCGCTTCTCTCTCTCTCTCTCTCTCTGTGTGGATTCCTCATAGTCTATATTGTTCGGGATGAGCTCTGTGATTTGAATATATTCCAGGCTGGTTCTTTGAGGCTCGATGGTGCACGAAGATATTCAATTAGATCTTTTGTTGTTTACGTTAGTCCGCAGATCGATCGAGCTCCTTCAACATTCAGTCAACAAGTGCATTAAACCTACTGGCACTCGTTAAACCCGTCCTCGAATCACGCCGTCAGATCTAAAGCCGAAAAAAGTAGACTACCCGTAATAATTCCTCGCATCTCTCTCTCTCTAATTCAAATTAATTCCAAGCTCGTTCATCCGAGAGGCCACCTTCCTGGCGCCTGTCGGCGAATTTCTGTAAAACACGCGGAATAATTAAAGCAACACGCTTGTAAAGTTGTCCGAGAGGAGAGAGGAGTCATCGGACGTGTATAGTGGTAGCCGACTCTGATGATGAGAGCGAGAGAAAGAGACGCGATCTTTCGTTATATATGTTTCGAGTCGAGACAGCAGAGACGACGGACGACTTCCTGAGGTGTCCCGCTCTTTCGCGCAGGTAGCGCGAACTCTTCATCTCTCGCGGGTTAGTCTTTTTTTATTATAGGAGCGTGTTTCGGCTTGTATGTGGGTCGTTTTTTTCGGGATTCTTGCCAACAAGGCTTGTACTGACACGACTACTGCTTAGGGAACCGTATATATAAGGAAATGATTCGTTTTTCGATGATAGCTGCGTATCGGAGAATTTCAATAACCACAACCAGAGAGACAAGAACGCAAAAAAGAAGATGAAGCACATAATAATATCCATACCGACGGTTCCTCAATACATCTCTTTGAAGCTCTCAGCATCAGCGAATTCGCATGCCGGCGTCTCCTATTACCTCAGACCAAAGCCTCACCGCCTCGAGATCCGGAAAGAAAGAGACGAACACTCGAGTAGCGAAATCCAGAAAAAAAAAAACAAGCGAAACTACATACCTCGAGACAAAAACGAACTCGCGCGCGCGCGCGAGCCCTCGATCCACAAAGAGAAGCTTGGGACCACACGCGATTCCTCTCCCGTGTGTGTGTGTGTCTGTCTTATATATATTATAATGTATATGTGTATAGCTATACGAGCTTAGGAGAACGGATTGCTTTAATTTTTCCGACGTCCCGCGTCAAATACATCACGCGTTATAGCCGCGCTTGGCCCGGGCGATAATGTATTGGCCACCTCTAAGGCGGCTTCTTTTTCTTTATATATATATACAGACGAGAGAGCCTGTCACGCCCATAGGTGATCCGGCGCCGTCTGCTCCTATATACACGCAGTGACAAAGGATCCGATCGCCGATCCGCAGAGGGATTGAAATGTTTTCGGTACAGTGTTGAATGTAGGCGGTGATGGGGGCCCTTTTTATAATTTATTTTTACGCTAATTTTTCGGAATATCGAAAAATACGGAAGCCGATATATTGCTCAGCGGTTAATTAAGAGCTATATACATATAGCAGAGTGTGTGTATGTACGACACGTTATATACACAAGTGCCTCTTCTAGAGAGACACGAGTGGCTCTTCACTTTACACCTCCGGAGATCGCATATACACTGCTCCTTTATACTCCGTGTCTCTCCTCGCTCTCTCTCTCTCTCTCTACTATCTGTCGCACTTTGGGTGGCGGCGGAATCTCGCTTCTCGTTAGTCCCTAAAGGCTTGCGCTGCAGCAGAGATCCAAAGGTATTGATACCGGCTGGCGCTCGACCAACGAAAGTGAAGTGCTGCTGCTTCTTTGCATATAAGCTATGAGCAGCTTAAGGGCCCGGCGAGAGGGACAATTAGGACGTTCTCTCTCTCTCTCTGCTCTCTCGTTGTTGTTTAATTTTAAGGGAAATAATTTATTTTCCAAAGCTTCCACGTGACAGTGTGACTCGAGGGAGTCCAACACAGCTCCTTTGTTCGCTCGAGTCTTTAACCGAGTTTCACTTGTCATTGTCGTGTTTATACCACTGCAGCGGCGAACCTTGACCAAAAGATAATAAAAATTTCCTCAGAGCGCAGTAAACCGCACACGCATCTGAGAGGAAAAAGCGCATCGCAGCCGTGAAAACAGCTCCGACTGGTATACCCGTAGACTTTGAGAAAAAGAAGAAAAAAAAAATGCCCGTAATCCCTGCAGTAGAGTCGGTCAACGGACCCACTACTACTCCTAATCCCATCCCACTTGGCACCGTCGCAAAGTGCCGGAACGGAACTGACGCCATCGGGGCCCAGAGAGTTTTGTGAATGAAACCTCCCGCCGTTTTCTTTCTCTAGTGCGCTTCGTGTTTTTCATCGTCTTCTCCTTTGTGCTCCTGGCTTTGGAGGCTGGAAAAAGTGGAGGAGTCTGTTATTTCGGTTTGCTGCTGCTGGTACTAGTAGAATTTTAAGGGATTTCTAATTGGTTGCTAATAGCGGGACTTGAAATTTTCGTCAAGGGGATGGATGAAATCCAAAATCTTCATTTTTTTCAGCCACCACAGCCTAACATTGATTCTGCGCGTCGTCGATCTCTTTTACACCTCTAGAAGACATACTATTGTACTTGGTATATGACATATATAAAATTGTTTTATTTTTCTCACACTGTACCTCGATTTATACTATATTTTAATGCTTTTTTAAACAATTCAACATAAATATAAAAATAAAATTCAATTTTTCGTATTTTGACAGTTTAAGATGAATCCATCCCCTTAAAAATCCTTTGATTTTCTCGCAGTCATTTGTGTATTGTTGAAGGAACCTTACCCTTGACTCAAAGGATTTTCATGAGTTGACAGTATACGTCGCTACTATAAAACCTGGTCAAAATCGGCCAAGATCGTAATCGAACAAGAGGCCCAATAAACCAGCGAAAATATTTACGGATCTTCTCACCGCGGCTTCATTTACAACCTATTTTATTCGAGATTTCCTTTTGCGCCCCGATCAGCTCCCATCTCTTCGTTGCGTTTTCTCTTTCTTTTTTCTTCTCTCTCTCCAACAACGTCTTACCGCCGCCGCCGCATCCTCTCGAGATTCTGAACGAACCGAAATTCCCATTCACAAATACGCTCTCTCGGCGTCGGCACAATGGGCCTAACTAACAGATTTCGTCGGCGGCAAAGGTAAGACTCACACACAGAGAGAAGCAGGCTATCCGAGGGAAATCCGAGGATGACCTCGTGAGCCCAGCAGTGGCTTATACCCCTGGAATTTCTCTCTTCCTTTTTCTCTCTCTCTTCGTCGTTGTGTCCTGCTCCGTGTCTTACACACACGCGCGCGCGCGCGAGCGTTCATTCTTCTTCCTTCCTCTTTTATTTTTTTCGAGGGCTGCTGCTGCTGCTGCCACGACAATCTGGCGCCACTTTTCGTGCTACTATACCACACCGGGCCACTTTTATCAAATGCATAGCCGCGCGCGTGAATATAAACTTTTACGAGTAGTATATATGGTTAACGACGTTGTTCAACAACGAGATTATTTTTTTTATTTTTAATTTTTTGTAAATTGCCGCCGAAGGAGGTATAGAAGCGCGAGTCTGTTTATGGTCGGGAGTTAACGCGGGGATCGTATAAAATTTACGACGTGGCCCGCAGCTCGATTTGTTGGACATGTGTAGGGACATGCTGGACGCGAGTCTACTGCGCGCGCCGATCAAGGTCTATGAATTATTTATGCCTTGTTTTTCGACGCGCGCTATAGCTCAAGCATCAAGTTATATATGCCGACTTTCGTTAATGACCTTTTTACCCTTTGCTAGCCCGTAGGTCCGTCGTTAATTAAAAAAAGGATTAAGCCTATGTTTGACACTTTATATTACACAATAATAACTTTGAATAAAAAACGGTACATAGTTAGTGTACGTGCACTAACGAGTCTTGATAACCAATGATCGCTTCTGAAAAGCGTCTCTACCTGCACCCTCGTATAGTATTAGGACCACCAGTCGAGTGTGAGAAATGTCCAGTCGAAATTTCGCACAAAATCACCTTCATCAGACAGTGGTGGCGGCGTTTCTCACCCCCGAAATCCAAGCTCTCATTGTCTCCTCGTCTCCCAAAATAGCTGATCGTCCGGCTCCACGACTACTACCTATACGCCACACACCACCCCCGAAACGCCCGGATTTGGCAACATTCTTTCACACGCTAAATGCGCAACAATGGACTTGTTTGTCCTATGATTTAGGTGGGCTGCCGCTTCTTCACACACACACACACACACATATATACACTGTATATAGTACACTGTCCCGTATCCATTTCTCCATCTCCGCCCTTATTTCTTCTTCTTCTTCTTTCTTCTTCTCGTGTCGATCGACGACGCGCCCCACACACTACACGTGTATCGTCATTTATCTTCGAATATTTCGTCGTCGCTGAGAAACTCAAACGTGTCTTTTGTATTCCTGGCTGCCGTTCTTCTTGCGTATAGGAGCTTCTTTTTTTTTCTTCCTGCCCTTCACTTTTGCCGTCTTTGGCGCTATCTTGATTGACGTAAATTATGAGGAAAATTATTGGATTCGTCGTGTGCGACGGATCGAGATCTACTTCGTTCGTTCGTTCGTTCGTTATTAATAAGGTATTTGTCTTTGGAGTGAAAAATCGGTGAGTATTATGATACTCAGACGCGACAAGTGATTCATTCGCCAATTCGACACACACATTCTCCGAAAATCAGCGCATCAGTCAAGCATCAAAAAAGAACCCCAATGTTAATCCCATTTAACGAGCATCCTTCAGCCCGCAAATTCATCATCAAAAGTAGCGCCATCCAATCTCCCATATAAGGTATATGTATATACCATTCAAATTCAAATTCGATAATCCCCGGCGCCAAGATTCCATCCCGGAAGAGGTAACCCTCTCGAAAAATTCGCTTCTTCTTCTTCTTCTCCCGGTACTCGCACACACACACATACCTCTCACTCGACACGATTGGCCGGAGCGTCGCGCAATCCCGAGAGCGACACGCCTTCGAGGTTTCACGCGCGGCGCGCGCACGTAATCTGCCGCCAAATCGCGATTTCACGGCTCGGCTCGGCTGTGTGTGTGTTGCGCTCTACAGCAGGGACGAGGTATATATATCTCGCTTGCGAAATCTCCGAGGGCTAATGGGCTGTGGTGTCGAGAGCGAGGAGAAAGAACTGAATGAGACCGAGAGAGAGAGAGAGAGAGGCTGAATGGAGGGCTTTGAGGGTTTTAGGCGTTGCGATAGAGCGATTTTTGCGGTTGGATAGTAAAATAACGGCCTTTGAACTTTTTGAATATAAAGATTTGTGTGTGCGACGTGAACAACATTTTTGAATATCATTTAAAATTCCTAGCTGCAATTCAATTAATCAATCATAAAAGAAATCCACGGCGCAGCTAAAAGTCACACCTAACATGACGTACGCAGCGAGCGTTCATAGAACACACGCACTTATACGTATACACTACCTGTGCGAATTTTTCCCTCAAAAATCCTCGAGCAATCCATCCTCTCTTGGCTCATTTCGTCGGCTCTGCATATATACACACACACACACACACACATATGTATATATACGAACGTGCCTGGGCATACGACATGCTTGCTACGACAATCTCCTTCGCAATTTCCTTCTTCGTTCTCACGCTGCAAGCGGCGAAAGCTCATTGAGGCGCGAAAATTAAATTGCGCGCGCGAGTCTGAGTTACGATTCGCGAGCGTAAAAATAATTGATTTATGCGCGTTAAGCTGATGTGAGTGTATGAGCACCAGCTGAGGGTTATTATGTCGTAATTCACGCTCTTTAGGCTCGTCGTCGCCGCCTGTGCTGTCGATGACAATGTTTGAAGCGCCGCGCGCGAAAGTAGAAAAAAAAAACTTTTTTTTTCGCAATTGATCACGCACCGAAAATCTCTGAATGGAACGGAAACACCTACCAATTTTAGCCGCTTCTCTCATTGTTCCCGATGGCGCGTATATAAGTCACTTTCATCAAAATCGCATCTGCAGGCGGAAAGAGGCTCGTCGTCTTTTCCCTCCCATTGTCACGCAGCTTTCCCTCTCTCATTCTACGAGAGAGAGAGGGAGAGACACTCTCAAAGTCAAGTGCCGACCGAAAAAATCGCAGCTACAAGAAGAAAGGCACGGAACGAGAAAAAAATGAGGAGGAGGAGAGCCGGACAACAAAAAGGAGACTAGCTGCTCCTTTTGCGCGTTCTTTAAAGGAAAAAAAGAAGAAATAAAGGTGAGCCGATCGGTAGATCACTCGAGTACACTTCCTGGGCCCCATTGTAGTATAGGAGCAGCAGCGCCGTTCATTCATGGAGTTTTCTCTCTCGACCCCACACGGCGCCAACTGCAGGTATATGTATACGTGCGCGCGGCGCAAGAACGCGAGGTTTTTCTCGCTTTTGGGTTATATTGTTCTTGGTCATTGTCGCAGTAGGTCTGTGCGCGACAATTCTCTTCCTCTCTCTCTCTCTCTCAGTGGCTATTATTGTGAATGGACCTGCGCTCTTGACCGTTGGTTTGTCGCATTGTCAAGCTCGAGGACTTTGGCGCATTAAGTGCTTGTTTTTCGGGCTTGGGGAGTGACCGGAAACGAGTTGAATTATTGTTTCTGGACATCCGTACTTTCAAGAGGATGACGCCGCCTGCAGCTTCAGATTTTTGGAATTAGTCTCACCTATATATAGGCGATCTCAGACGAGTAAAAAAAGTTTGATTTCAATTTACAATTAACGGCACGTGACACTGTTTCTCCAACACGCAAAAGTCACCCCAAAACGGTCCTTGTATAGAACAATAATTATCAAACAAAGGGACAAAGACTCAAACAAAGCGAAGCAAAGAACGAAAAGAAGAAAAAAAAACAGCCTCTCTCGCGGGCGCGCAGGGCCTCAAAGGGGCGCGAGCCCAGTTCTCGCGCGAGAGCTATACTCCAGGGTGGCCCCATATACTACGCGAACATACATATATACCTATATAACATAGCCTCCTCGCTGTTTGTTTGGCGCGCTCGTGTGCATCCGTGTCCGATCGTGTTTCACGAGCTTTCGGTATGCGTCCGTCGACCGACAACTCAATAGCCATATGCGTATATGTGTGTACGTGTGTGTCGACAGAGAGAAATAAGAAATGTCGGGAGGGATGTCGCGGTTTAGTGTAAGACACGGCCGGGGCATAGCTACTCAGGTATAGTAGTAGACGGCCGCCGATTGCCGCACACGCCGCTACTGCTGCTGCTTGCGCCGGCGCAACGCCCGCTTGTGTCGATGTGCCACCGTCGACACGCTCGCGGCTGCTACGTATGCACGAATTTCGATGTTGTATTCGGCGGCCGTTTCGCTCTTCCGTTTCGTTGTGGAGAATTTGTAGGTTTGGTTATTGTTTGTGGGGGTTAGCTTTATTTGTCGCATGCAAAAGTTCTCTCAGCAGTACTTTGCAATGCCCGAAAGTTAGAGAATGATTAGAGGCTTTTTGGATGAATACGAAAACTTAAAATGATTTGTAAAGTGATTTTATTATTCACATATGACTCATTTCATACATTTATTATTTTCCACTACAGCCCCTCCCATAACAGCCCTTAGGCCAATCCGGATTTAAAGTAGGCTCGTCGTTTAACATTACATCGTCAAGCTCATCTTCTGGAAAACATTCGTAGATTTTCTGAAATTTAAAAAAAAATAATTTATCGCTATTGTTATTGAAATTAAGAATTATTCTGATAGATATACATACGCCGCAGCTGGCAGCTGTTTCTCTCGATCTACAATAATCTTCTTTTATGGCGCAGTCGGTGGGTTCAGAAGCATCTACGGACTAAAATGTACATTTAAAATAAAAACTTACGAAAATAATGTAACACACTTTAAGATTATAACATTTTGTTGGATTTCGGATCATTTTTATATTTTGTAACATAGTTTGCCATATTTTACTACAGTTTCTTGCGTTTCTACTGTACATTTCTTTATGTATCTATTGATGTAAGGACTTCATGTGGTTATTCTTTTTTAAGACAATAAATGTAATAATATTTAAAGTATAAAAAAAAATATGAGAAATTGTAAGTTTAATATTATGTAATTGAATAGTACTTGGTACATTTTAATATACATATATTTACATTTTTTCTACATTTTTAAATAGCATATATTTATTACATACTTTTACTTGACTAATAGCGATTTAATGTATACTTACGTTTGTCCAAAATGCAATAATAAAAGCCAATACGAATAGAAGTAGTGACGAGTTCATTTTTGCAGGTTACTTATTGCATGTACTATTAATTACTAAACTTGCTTAGCACCTTATATAGAGCCGTATTCGATTAGTCATAGCAGCTTAAAGTTATTAAAATTTTATTAGCTCACGAAACAGCTATCACACGACTTGTTCCTGAATATTCTTTGAAAGAAAAAAAAATGACTCATATTATTTTTAATATGTTTTTATTGAAAGTGAACTTTTAAATTTTTATATAAAATATATTTTATCATTTTCAACTTTACATGCATGTGATACAAAAAATTGCATTCGATAAAAACAAACGCGAACAGCAGCTTTTTTATCCGCATCCTTAGCAGGAGTTGATCCAAAGCCGTTAAACAAACAATTCCTACCATAAAAATCAGGCACCACCTCGCACACCTACCTCTGCGCGCGCGCTCCTTTTAACATCAGAGAAAATTAGCCGCTAAGCAGACACAAAACAATTAAACAAAAAGTATCTCCTTGCAAACTATAACAAGGCGACCGCGGTGGCGGCGGGCCACACACTCCCTCTTTCTCGCATAAACCTTTTCTCTTATTGTATCCCTCTCTGGTCCTTCTTTCTCTCCTTCTAACGCTAATTGGCGCGCCCTCCCTGTAATTTCATTAAGGGGCCTACTCGGACTCGAGCATTTAGGGGGATAACTGCGCAGGATGCGATCGAGGCCACCTATAACCCTTGTTCGTGTATGTGTGTACGTGTGTGTGTGTGTGTCTCGCAGTCGAAATATTTTTGAAGCTGCCGCCGCTGCAGACGAGGACAATTTTTCAAGGTTCGGCGGTGTGGTCGGCTCTTTAATTAGCTCCTGCTTATGAGGCTGTTTTCGAATTTTGTGTTTGGACTTGCACTTTGACCTTTAATTGCTCGTGAAATTGCCACACGCGGACTTTGGAATTTCTCCTTTATTAAAACCAGTCGTTCTTGTTCAACTGTGTCGAGTTGTTGTATACCTATAGATAAAATGAGCCTAATTAATTACATCCTAATTGATTACCAGCGACTCGAGAAAAGGAATGCAGAAACTATTTGAAAATTTGATCTCAATCGGTATGCAGTCGGAGCCGTCCTCCGGTCGACTATTCAAACTCCGGAGTGTATATCGGTGATAATTGAGCAGGAAATGATTTCTGTTTCGGTTTGTTTAATTCCCCGGGAGATGCTTGCTTTACCATTATCGTGCTCATCACTGTCATTTATCACTTTCGAGATAAACAGAGAAGACTCTCGTGTAGAGATAATTGTGGCTGTTCTCTCGAACGAACATAAGCGCCACTTCAAAAGGTAGCCTCTCGTGAGAGAGCACAAACGCTAAAAGATTATGTCAAGGATAAATTCGACACAACCCTCTCGAAATTGTTCGCCGGCAAAAAATGCCGCCGTACACACAAAAAAGTCGCGCGCCTGCAACCTGCGCTCTGTATGGAATTATGCCGTTTTTGCACCTGCCGGAATAGTTTCATTGCTATTATATTTATATACGCACATTGATTGTGTTCGAACAAAAAGTTCCATTTTTGAAAGTCGTTTATAACATTTTGTACAAAAAAAAGAATAATAAAATTAGGGTTTCACTGTGTAATATTCATAACAGGAAGACGCATCAGTATCGAGATTCGTTATCTCGATTCCGACACCCGAAATAAGCGTCGGAACGGAAAACTGGATGTGTAAGGCAATATAGGTTAAGGGCACTACGTGACGCTATGCGGCAAGAGTCTGTAGAGAGAGAAGAGCCCCGGACTGTCTTTTTAAAAGCCGACTTTCCCACCCTTGCTTTACGCACCTGAAAGTAGTGAATTTAAAATTCTATGAGTTCGTTTTGTATTCACGAAATTATTCCGTAGAGCAATAAAAGACTCGATATTTCACGTCTGATTAACGTCGCGTACTTCCTCGACGGCGCCGTGGAGAAATGCTTTCACGGCGTTGCTTATTAATGTTACAGCGTGATTCCGTGATGTATTCCCTATGTTTATTTTTTTATACGTTTTTATACGTTTGCTCGAGGCTTGCAGAAGAGTCAATGTTGAGGTAGAACATGGAATCGCGTTATCTTCATGGTTTAGGCGATAACGATCTCACAGTTCCACCAGAGGTTACACGGGTGTAGATCTTATCGGGGATCGGTAAACTTTGTCCGATCTTTTGTTTTCCAAATTAGATTTTAAAGCATAGCTTATCGATTTATGTATTCGGTTCGTCTGCACTGAAAAATCATATAAAAAATGGTATCAATATAAAGATAATGCTTCACTCTGCATCCGTGAAAAAGAATTTGCTAACATATTAGGCATCCAGACTAACGGTGCCGAAGATTGTTTACTAGATCCAAATTATTAATTATAGACGCAGGCAGTTATAGCATGAGCGGCCCAAACAGCAGCTAGGTCTATCAAGGCACTTTTGGTGTATTAGGTGATACACCACTATATATGGCATTGGGTGCGCAGAAAGGGTTGAGGGAAATAGAAAAGTGCCTACGCGCCACCTATCTTCACTACAGCCAGCGACTGAGAGCCAGAAAGTTCGGAGCAAGGCCGATGCAAAACTATTTGGTTTTGTGATGCATCTCGATAAATTGTATATGCGAATATCTTTACCTTTAATAAAGTTATTCTATTTATAATATAACGTCCATCATTTCATAACGCGATACTACAGGTCTTGAGGCTATCTCGTATTTGACGCTAATATATATATATATATACGGCGTGCAGCGGATCTTTTTTCTTCTTAAACAAGAAAACAAAAACTAACATCTTTCATAATCACTTTCCCTCCCAAAACGATACCGCACACACTGCTTCTTACACCGCGCCGCGCATTAATCACGCACTTAATTTTCGAAAGTGTGATCTCGCGGCGCCTGTGAGAATCCGCCGACAACTTGGGCGATCAATTTCCAAAAACATCGATTACCATATACACACACGCACACAAGTATATATTCCCGTCGATTAATTCCCCGCGGCGCCGTTGGCGCATCCGGCGCGGCAAAAGTCAAAAACGCGTCGCGCTTATAATCCGTAGATTTACGAGGCGAGGATGAGAGCGAGAAAAGCGCGGGGTGACTTCTCTATTAGGGGCCAGACCCCTGCGGCGCGACGCTCCTGAGTATATGCCACCTTGGTATCTGTCCGTCTGGAGTATTGACTATACTATAATATGTGCGAGAGTGGATATGTCCTTTGTGGTATATAGACAAACGCCGCCGTCTTCGCGGCGCGCGTCATTTTTCGACGACTGATGTGCGGCTTCTCTTTTTGCACCGAAATAGATGAGGGGATATAGAAGAGAATCTAGATAAAGGAATGTTGCGGGCCGGATGGGATGCCTGAATGTGAGTTGTTGGAGAGAGAGGAATTCGGATGATGGTATTGCTGCTGCGAGCTATGTGGGACTTTAGAGGGATGCTGAGAGGACTCAATAAGGGGGTGCTTTGCGCGGATGTGTGTAATTTTTGTTGGCTGATGTCGTTGGCTGCGAATGAGTGTGTTTAGACTTCTAACGTAATTGGAGATAGGGGTCATTTTAAGTAGTTGGAGAAATTATTGGTCAGTCATGTTACTAGCAGGATATACTCTAAAAGTTTTTTTGTATTATAAATACTATAGGTATTGTCCATTTATATATTTCATATAAAATCTAATGTAAAAGTAAAACATAAAATATCGCAATTTCAATTCATATAAAATCTTGCTTAAATTCTATACGCAATGGGTTTAAATAAAAAATATATGTAAATAATGACCTTCACGGAGACAGAAGATAGCGGTATGCGAGCGTATAATATTAGCGCAGTTTCGGACTAGCCCTTCCTCCACCGCTTGAACTTTTTCGCTCTTTAGTCTCCGGCTATTAGCGAAGATAAGTGGCGCATAGGCACTTTTCTGTTTCTCTCATCACAATGTACGCGCTGAATTTATATAGCCGTGTGCCACCTATTATTACGGCAGTAGGGCATTTCTCTCCCTGTATACAAATAAATACGATAAATTAGATCGAGGGTCATACATTTGTCTATTACAACGTCAAGTGTATTTAGGTATACAACACCACATATCGATTTCATAATTTCTGCCTCAGCAAGCAGACCTTCACCCCAGCTATCCCCAACTCATTAAAAATTGCGCTCACACCCCTCGGTATAATTTAGCACCAGTAACGAAAACGCACAGGTGCCGAAATGAAGCCGTCCCAAATCCCCCGCAACATAGGTATTATACCTACAAACAGGCGCACGTGTATATACCTCGAATACACTCGGAGAAGATCTCGAGGCGCGGGTGCAGACGCGTAGGGCGCAGCTAAAATAAAGAAAAAAAGACAGGGAGAGAGAAGAAGAAAGGGACGACACGACTGGTCTCTCTCTCTCTCTCGCAGGATATCGCAGCAGAGGCAGGTTAGGTATGTTAACAAGTTAGGCGATACAGAGATAAGGATCCCAGGCGCGCGCGCGCGCGATCCTTTGTAGAGGAGTCCAACCAGAGGAGGTAATGCGACACCGAAAACATCCGACCGGGACCACTGCGGACCGTGTCGGCATGCTCTTTCTCTGCACGCACACACGCTTATGTACTCTTTCTTTCCTTTTCTCGATTTTGTCTTCCTTTTGGGCTCTTTTTTGGGAGGCTCTGGGGCGCGATGTATCGACACTTGACTGTACGCTCTTATGGTGGTGATTAAATTTGAATATACCCGGGTAGAATCTTTAATTTGTATAGAAAGTAGTAGTTCTCCTGCAATTCCTATTTGAAAAATTAAAGCTTAAAAAATTGACCACACGATTGATAATCAACCGAGAAAAATCCTCCCCCACATTCCTCTCCGCACAATCTTCGCACACACTGCACACCGAGTCCCATCCCATCTCCAGCTGAAGATCTCGAGTTCGCGCAGGTCTCTACTCGCGTCTCCCCCACATATTACACACACACAAACACGTCCTGGAAGCTCAATGAAACAGAAAGAGACGGCTCCTCTGGTAGCAAAAGCGGCGGCGCGCGCCGTAGGCGGGCGCCATTACCCCATTCATCTAAACGAGATCGCGGAGAAAGCACTCACACAGACGCTATATACTCGACACTGTCTCGCCTCGTTTCCCACGTGAGGTTCTCTCTACGCAGTGGCGGCACGTCGGAAACGTTATAACCTTTTCGGCAGAAATTCTCGGGCCCACTCTGTGTGCGCGCGCGGATGATTCATTGCAGTGTGATGTGCTCTGAGGATTTTATATACACACTTGCACACACGTGTCGGGTGAAATTCCTAATTGTGACATTTCTTCTTTTTTTTTTTAAATCAAAAAATTATGCAAACGATGTTATTTTTTTCTAAATTTTATGTCCAGTTTAAAAATAGCAAAACAGTCCGGCACCGGAAATTTAATTAACATTCTTTAAAGCAGCTTCGAAAAGAAGAAGAAGAAAGAAGACGATTCTATTTACGATCGGCAATAAAACGTTTTTACACGTGTCCCCTCGGTATCCTAATATATCGTGTCATCAGACGTGTAAAACTAAATTTCACAAGCAGAGCCTCCAGACTGTATATACGCGAGCGATCGCCGCCTGATAACGGCCAAGTGTTAACTGCCCGAGAAACCAGGAATCAGTTTTAAGGGCAGAGCAGCGTGAAATTCGAAACGGCCGCGCGGAAGCCGTGAAACGGAGGCGTTGTCGTCGTCGCCAAAAAAGAGAAGTTTTTGGGTGGGCCAAGTGTCTCGCCGCGCGCGCGGTAATATTCAAAGTAGCGGTGCGTGGCGCGTGGGAGCGAATTCGAGCGAAAATTTGTATGAGTCCCCTCCTGTGTGGACGGGCATTACTGTCGCCATAGATGCTATCGAGATGGTAGTTGAGGAGGTATTCTTTTCTGGATTAGTGGGTTTAGGAGGCGCTTTGATGCTTTTGGGGATAACGCGGTTTTGCGGAGGCTGATGATAAAAAATTTTTGCCCGACTGATTTATGCCCAGGCTGTGTTGTGGGCGAGTCAAGTGTTTTTGTTTTGGCAAATTAAATTTTATACCGTTTCGTCGTAGATGAGGAAGAAGAAATTTTATTGTTCAACGTTCATCTGAATCCTAAATTATAAATTGTTGTATTCGATGCACTGCACCGGTGTATCAAAATGAAGGCAATTACAGAGATTAAAATTTTTCTAATTTTAATTGCAAGCAGTATACTATCTTGCATAACCTGCGTGGGAAGGCTCTCGTCCTCCGGACAAAGAAGAAGAAGTCCGGGGCAACTGCAGCACACAGACACGCACAGATATCTCGAGATGAAAACGCGTAATAAATAGTCGCGTCCAGGTGAAACGAACGGGTAAAATAAATATAAAAGGCGCGCGTCCAGCTCGTTAAAACCGTCGCGCGGTCAAGCTCACTCTTCATCACCATCATCATCGCCATCATCATCATCATCATCGTCATCCGCCTTTCTCGCACGACTTTATGCTAATCCAAATCCACGCGCGTATCATCACGTACATATAAATCCCGCGTAAAATATGCCCCAATTACCGAAATGACTCATCAAGTAATAGGGCATAAAGCCGCGAGAGCACCTGTATACGAGACCGAGAAAGAGAGAGAGACAACAATGATACCTAGAGATGAAGAGATAAAGCGCGAGGCATGCGCGAGTCTATGAGCTTTTACATATTCGGAGCACACACGAGAGATAAGAGCCGACTTTCCCAAGCCGGGACCGTGTGTATGTGTGTGTGGGGACGATCGGTTAGATTTATCGTATGTGCGCATGCGGTTACCGGATTCTTTCGCTCATTTTTTGACTCATTTTCGAGCGGTTGACTTACGAGCTCGGGACGATGTTTCTCAGGCAAGTGCGGCTATTGTGGCTTCGTTGGATTATTCTGGATGTGTCGCGGAGACTGACCTGTCGGCTCGGGAGTTCATTTGGAGAGCATTGAATAAGCTAATTAAGTGCGTGATCTGGTGGATGGGTTCTGTGCGATGCGATGTCATGATTTGTGGGATTTTGTATACTGGAGAAATGTTGCTATAGGTGACAAGTGCGTATAGGCGTTTCCGACTTAAAAATACTTGGCTATTTTTTCATCTTTAATGGGAACGTGGATGAAGGAAGTGATTATTTATTATCATTGATCGCTCAAGTCTAAAAATATTGAAATTAAAGTTGAACATTGAATCTTTTTTTATTATTATTCCATAAAATACAATACCCCAAAAAGTCCCATCTATATTACAATCAATACTACAGTTCTTATACTTCTACAACCATTTAAGCACAGTTTATACTGAATATTAAGACTTTTACCGAAAATTCTTAATATCATGATTTGGGATATTTTATGATTTTTAAGTAGAATCGACGGTATATAAAAAAGCGCTATATTATTTAAAAGAGAGAACGGTGGAAACATTTAAAATGACTAACTTAACGAAATAATGATTTTCAAATAGCTAACTCAAACACATGTATTGAGCATCCCTGTACAATGTTTGCCCGATCAGCAGGTAAGTACTCCGGGTTGCAGTTATGTAGGCGCGTGTCATTCTACGTTACATCCATAAATTACTCTTTACTCGACTATTTTTATTTGGTACACCATGTACTTGGCATGTGTCAATTTTTATAATCAAACATTACTGAGCTGTTGTGAAAGTAGAACAGCACGTGTACAAGTAAGTATATATCAATAAGTTATAATTTTATTTTCTATTCGGTCAAATAGCTATCAGTGATTCTGATAATAAAATATACCGCAATATAAAATTGGATCACCAAACTCTCGCGTTATCATTTCAAAGCCCCAATTTACATAAAGCTTCCAAAAAAATCCACAAACTCCTTTTATTATGTCACACCTAATCGATCAGTTACAGCACACCGAATCTAAAATCCAAATCCTCCGAACGAGGTAATGAACCGATAAGCATCTCTAAAATCTCCACATCCAACAAAAATATAAAACGTTCATCTCCGCAACAAGACGAGCATGAGTCTCCCTCGCACGGAAACTCTCCGCTACTCTCTTCTACACTTCCAATTTGATCGGCAAGGCAGATCTCTCCTGACTTGAAAAAAATTTTCTCGCGCCAACTCGACTCTTTCTTTATAAAAAAAAAATAAATAAATATCTCCTCGCAACCCGGATAACGGAATCCGCGAATGATTAACCGCGCGAGCGATTCGCCTAATGATGATGCTTTTGCGCTCGCGCAAGTATATATACGTCGTTGTTGTTGATTTACGCGAGATCCGCGAGCGTATAAATTAAGCTCATGGCGAGAGAGATGGATTCGCGCTCATCGATCATGTCGGCTCTGACAGAGCGAGATTTTCAGGCGTCGATAGGCTTGTGCTGTACTGAGAGTATATCTGTATAGGTATGCGTATATGTTTAATAGCTCGGTGCGCACATACGCTCTCGATTGAGATTTTTCTGTTTGTATTTTACACGCGGAGATAAGGGATTTTTACATCTCGACAGCACAAGTAGTGCGCGCAGGTATATATTTAAATACTCTGCTGCAGCGAGGGAGAAACGCGTGTTGGGAGTTTGTAATTGATCCGGCCGAGTTTGCGATTAGGTAAAATAATTTCGGTATCGGATTTTTTTCAAGGGGATATATAGGTATAACTTTATGTAATCGTTGAGTAATATATCACGTCTTTAGCGATTATATTTTCGTTAATTAACTCCGACGCGGATAAGAATAATCGCACCTGTAATCTAAACCCTATTACATTGTATCAGACATTTTCACCAATTTATATATCGAATCGCACACATAAAAGAAAACTCAGCAGTTCTCTCTCGCAGTAGATTGGCTCATCAGTTGGCCGCGAGGCGAGGCGCATAAATTAGATATATATTCCCGATAATACAATAAATTCTGTCGAATGCATGTAAACGTCTATCGCTCGGCACTCGGGCCGTAAATTTCGCGCGCCGCCGACGAACGCGCATATAATATAATACCAACGGCTTAATGAAGCATCGCGTGCAGCCGATAATCTTTCGAGACGCTTCTCTCTATGGGCTTTATTATTTTATATGGAGAATTATCTCGTGATACACGTTTTAAGAGAAATTCTGTTGTGAGTATAGTGTGTGTATGCAGATTCTTTTTTGCGCTATCGATCATCCGTGTGCCGTATTTAGTTGTCACAATTTCATACGCCGAGTGAATATAGTTGACAGACGCAGGTGCGAGAATTTCGAGCAAAAAGTTAATTAAATTCTGATCGATACTGCGTGCAGTCGTTGGTTCTGTAAAAATATTGACACCTGTAGGAGAGATGATTGATTCGATGAATACATATGTGTATATATAGTTAAAGTAATACAGTGAGCAATACAACAATGCTCATTGTTACGAAATATAATTTAAAGTGTCGGGAAATGAAAATTAGAAATTCCCCCGCAGCGCATAAAATAGCTAACGTACGCATTCGCGCTTGTAAAATGAAGTCATTCCGACTGCGAGCATTACCATGATAATGATCTGATCTAATTTTCTCTTGCGCTGCAGTGACACGCTTTTTCAACGCCATAAATTTGCGTCGATAAACCGATCGGGGCGCAAAGTGAAAAAAAGGAAGAATTTTACACACAACAAACTCTTTTTTACAAAGCGTTTTATTACCGCGAGTATTGACCTTCCTTGAATCTCACTCGTGCCGATGACCGTAAAAAAGGAGCTGCTGCTGCCGCCGCCTCCTCTTTGTCCGCGTCCTTTTTATCTCGCGTATTTCTCAGGCCGGAGATTCATGTGAAAGGAATCACTCGAATTTTTCGCCATGCATATTTCACACCCACGAGAGTCTCGGTATTTTTCTCTTTCTTCCGAGCATTGTCTCTCTCTCTCTCTCACTCTTACGAATCGAAATATAAATTGTGAGGTCTGGCTTTTTTTTATTGCGCTTTACATAATGCATAAAAATCGTCGAAAAATTTCCGCGAGGCCGCGCGAGTGTATAAGTTAAAGAGCAATCATTAAGCGGCGGCGGCTCTTGCTTTCTTTGTGCTGCTGCTGTGTGAGAGAGCAAATTATGTTTCGATTTTTCAGCAAATTATCTAGAGGTATATAATGTCGCGCATTGTGAAACGCTTATAATGACTGTCGAGCTCTCGGGATTATTATAAGTGTGCGAAAAGGGAAAATAATTGGCGCGAAACGTAAATAATATACGCACGTTCGCGCCGCGCAGCAAGCTGCTGCAGTTGATAAAACGTCGAATTTCGAAAAATAAACTCGCAATTATCGAAACAAATCGCTCGAGGAAAATTTTCTAATTACCCTGGAGCTTGTGCCACACAGACAGACTTTCAGTGCTAATAATAAGTCTATTAATAATTCTTTCGAAATCTCACCCACTTGACTCATCGATCAAAAATAGATCGCGTCATTCGCGCATCCGATGATTAATTGTAAGAAAAAGAAATCGTATGGAAATATCATTCAATTAGAGACACACTCGCGAAATGTAAATAATACAAACCTACTCCTTCTTCTCAGCGCTGCACCGTTATATAGCTGCAAGATGCAAGCATTATGCAAGCTCCGAGAGCTCAAAATAAATAAAATTGACAAATCCCGTCATCCACCACGCGGAAGATTAATGCACTTTGCGCGCATAATTTCCATGCAAATTATCGGATTGTGTCTATACTATATAGACGGCGCCGTCATCATCGCCTCGGAATCCACGAGGTAATGCCTTTATTTGACCGAAATCCTCCGGATCGCTAAATCCGTACCGGAGACTGCGTGTTTTACGAGCAGACGTAAGATCGTAAAAAAAATCGTTCGGCTCTCAGTGTCTTTTATTGATTTTTTACGAACCCACCGCGCAGTATTACGCGTATAATATGATCTCAGTCTAATTCTTCTGCAAATCCCGACGCGAAATTACGAAATTCAGCCAACTTGTATACAAAGTATCAACTTTATAAAACACTACATCCTCTTCATTACACACGCAGCGGTGCAAAGACGTATATACGCCTGCGAACCGCAGACTTAATATACAATCTCTCGTCCCTTCTCTCGCCACCGTTTAAATCAACGCGACTCTCGGTCCTCGCGTGCGCGCGGAGCAAAAAATCACGAGGCCCACGAAATTCGTCGGTGGTCGATCTCGTCTCTCTCTCTCTCTCTTTGTCCCACAAGCCGAGAGACCGAGCGCGATTTTTACGGCCAATAAAAATATTAGTAGGTAAGCCTTAGCCCAGAGACACACTCGGGCTTTCGGCTCCTTTTTTTTCACCAGCCAAGAGAGGACACTCCGGCTTTTACACGTGTAAATGTGTGTATAAAGCCGATTTTACAGATTCTTTTTTATTGAGATTAATGCGACCCTTTGCTGCAGGAGAGCCTTTGCGCGCTGATCATGGGGATGAGTCACTCTCGCGGCGACGATTTGTTACGCTTTTTCGTGAATACGTAATGACTGCGTGTGTGCGTATGGCGTCATTGCGAGATATGCTGATGCGATGGTTAATTTATTAACAGAAAATAATACTGTGTGCACAGAGTTTTGCTTTAATAAATACAAAGATTGCATTTATCGCGCGTGTATATTAACGCGGTAATAACGTCTCAATTTAACTGTAAATTCTCAGCGCGCTTTATCCCCCCAAATGAATTACGCGAAATGTAACTCAAAGGCTATGCCTCTCGCGCGCATACCTCTCCGTGAAATCATTTTCTCGAGCTCATAATAAGAAATATTGATTTTCTGCAGTCACTCCCGTGCGCGCGCGCGGATGGCATACATATGCAAAACCCGTGTCGCTGGCATTGTAAAAATAAAATTATTAATCTTTTTTGTCATCCGCTACGCGCATTCAAACACCTTCGCATCTCTCCTCATACAATGAATATTCTTTCTCTCTTTCGATCGTGGCGGACAGGATCTTTTTTTTCGGAAACGACTGCTAACGGCATATTTCACTTTTTAGTGATTTGTGGAATGCTCTCGTTCGCTCTCTCGGACATATATATTCCTTTCGGAGTATAGCTCGTATATTCACCTTTCCGGTTTCTCTTTCTGTATCGTGTCGTTCGATGACGGCACCGCCGTTGCGATTGTCTCTCGCGGTTTTTTTGAATTCCTCCTATGAGAACCTTTTGTCGTAACAACTGTGCAGTGCTAGTCTCTGATTTAATAACGAAATAATAATTTCACCGAGCAACAAAAAAATGAATTATTTTATCGTTATAACTCTCGCATACAGATCCCAATACAAGATACACATATAACGCGCGCACACCGGAGTCACGTGCGCAGCGCTCACTTTCGTTCTTCATTAAAAAAATCCGCCGAAATTTCTCATATCAGCGCCGAGCGTTAATTAAAAACTGCGAAGTGCAAACCGGGCATTATGAGCCCGAGAGAGAAGGGGCGTGTCGCGATGTCCGCGATATCTGCCAAAAAGCTGCATCGAGAGTGTATTATACGCGCAGTCAGCTCCGGTAAAAAAAATTACGACGGCCGCGCAACACTTTTGAAAAACGCGCCTAAGAGAGATTCATTCTCTCCTGAGTGTAATTTACGGAGTTTAGGAGAGTAAAATGACATCAGCGTGTGTCGCTCGGCTAAATTATAGCTTTCTTTCAAAAGAAGGTGAATATTCTTCGACAAAAGGAGTATCCGTCATTCAGGGGCAACTGCTGTGAATAAAAATTCGCCGCTGCGGCTGAATGAGCAGCGAGTTATTCATACAAGTGAATGAGCTTCTCGTGTGCAGTGTGTGCATAGTGGCAAATTGGCCGATGTCGAATTGTCACTTTTCGGGAGAAAGTTATTTGATAAAACTCGTTGTGAATCATCGGTAAGAGACAAACTATTGCTATATTATACGCAGGAATGCGGTATGCTAAATGTATATAGTTTCGCGAAAAGGTGTATATAGCGTAATGAAAAGGGCAACGCGGATGAATCAGTGTATATATTATTGATTTGAAAAAAGATGGGACAAATTTCGGAGTGAATCAGCTAACTCGCCCGGCGAAATTCCTCGGTGAGGAGTTATTGCGCGAGAGAGTCCCTCTCTTGCATCCCTAACGATAAAGACAAAGAATGATAATATCCTATAATTACGCATTAAGGATGCACAGATCATCATACCTCCGCAGCACACGGCAACCCTATAATTCACACGTAAAGAGCGGGTCCGAGGAAAAATTCTAATCCCTTGACAACTTCGTCCCAATTTTCGTCCTACGCGTGTTCTCTCTCTCTCTCTCGCGCGCCTGTCCTACAAGTTTAAACCCCCCTCTCTGCGGCGAAAATAAAGAAACAAGAAGAAGAAGCCTCGTGAAGAGAGTGAGAAAGAAACGAGAGAGAGAGAGAGGCAGAGCAACGTCCAATTACACGACGCTCGGCTTTGATAATTATGCAGTAGATCGGGGCGAGTGAGAGAGAGAGAAGCCTCGAAGAAAAAGAGATCGTAGGAGGTATAGTAGCACAGCGTAACACACAGCGCGTCTTTAATTTGGCTATATATATCGGCCTCTCTCGCTCGCGCTACCTCGTTTTCGCTTCGTGTGTTGCAGAGACGAGAGAGAGAGAGAGAGAGAGAAAGAGTTTTGCTAGAAACCGCCGCTGGGCGCCGTACGTGGGAACAACGGATCGCACGGGTGGCCGACGGATATTTCGCGTTCGCCCGGCGAACGACTCGAGTGTCCTTGGCTTCTCTCTTTTGAAGGAGAGAGAGGGCCAACCTAGTAGTAGCTCCTCTTTCGAAGATAGATCTAGCCGATCGATCGGATATTATGCTCTGTAGCTTCTATATATGGCTGCGAATTTTTCGGATGCATTATTGGCGTCGTTCGAGTATGGGGACATTAGTCTGGTGTTCTCTGTATATATACCTATGCTGATGTTGATGATTTGATTAACTGATGACATTATTATATTATGGATACCTACTATTTCGACTAATTTGGTATTCGCTGTTATATTAGAGGTCTAATTAATAAATACCGAGAGAGGTCTATATTTTGAGAAATATATTAGCAGCAGCGTTTTGGATTTGCATAAACTAGTTTCTACAATTTTGCAACGCGCACTGGAGTGTGCAAAAGCGGAAATCAACAATAAATACTAAAATGCATAATATAACGCCTACCTATTCAATTATATTATTTTCAAGCAATCACTTTCAGTCGACTGCATTATTTCTCAATACTTTGGTCAATGAAATAAACGATTTCTCTTTCTACTCATATCAGAGTTCCTGATTTATCACAATTTGACAGCTGCAGCGCGGATACTCACGCCTCTTCCAAACTTCATAATAATATCCTCTGATGCAGGTTCGAGTCGCACAAAGGACTGTTAATATGCAGAACCGGATGAATAATCCTGACCGATGAAATTCATTTTCGACGCCGGAGATATATATCGCCGCCGATGATTAACTATAGACGATTCGGAGACAGAAACCCGCCGATTTTCGTTTAATAGTGGGTGGTCGACTCGCCGACAAATTATATGCGCGGATAGATTAATTGAATGATAATGGCTGGGCTTTACATCGGCTGCGACATCGCGATTGATAATTACTCTTTTCTCTCTGTTACATAGTATATCGAGGTTTTGCAAATCGATCACTTTATTCAAGTGACATTATTTGCATCTGATTATTATTGATTGTTTTGGCGAAAGCAGGTTTGCGTATATATTTACGGTAATGTGTCCATCTAACAGTATACTCATACCACACAACACATTGAAGTACGAAATATCCACACTAGCTAATGAAGACGGAAGGTCCTTGTTTTCCAATATTCCGTGTCTCTCTTTCTCGCTTATCCGAAATTGTGGAGGAAAAACGCGTGGGTCGTAATGTCTCGCGTAAATAGGGATAAAAAGGGTGATCAGCTCGGCCATTGAGGCTCCGGTTTTATAATGCTCGCCGGGCTCTCGATCGACGGGCCTAAAGTATATATACGCACACAATGCCGGCGTAATGCTAAGCCATGGAAATACTGGTAGCGTAATGCGAGAGTATCCGCGCGGGAAAATTGTGGAGTATTTGCTCGAGATGCGCAATTATTTTACATTCTTCGAGAGAGAGGCTTGTATCTATTTTTATCATATTATTTAACAGTTTTGAAAATAAATAATATACGCATATCTCGCATAGATCTGGTTTAACAGCATTATTAATGCAAGAGTCGAATGATTTACAGCGCGCAGAGATCATTGGATTCGCCCTTATTTTCGTCCGACTCGCGGATAATTAGAGTCGAAAAACGCCAGTCAACCTGTCAAATTTTACTACCCATTATATTCGCTTCTCTCGCCCGAAAAGAGTAGAAGAAGAATCGCGAGCTTCTCTCGTAAATATCGACGGCGAAACGACTCACTGACAGTCCGAATCTATCAGGAGGACATATGGACAGGAAGATTTACACTAGTCGGGTTATTTACTGTATAAAGACTCGAAAAATTTCCGTGCGCACAAAAATCGCGAGTGTAAAAAATTGAAAAAAAAAATATATATCAGCTGTAGCCCATTAATGGAGCACCTCGAAATCCTCTCGCTACTGACGCCTCTCTGCGATCGGACGCGATATTCAAATACGCTCCCTCTCGCGTGGAATGCAGTTGCGACGATCCTATAGCCGACCACCTCGCGAGTCGCGAAACGTCGATAGATTCGGTTCTCGCTTGATTTTCTCCTTTTTGCGGGCTGTCTTATGATTAAGCATGTTATTCTGCAGCTTCTTAATTTATCGGGCTGCGAGAAAGTGCACAATGCACCTTTTGAGAGCTTGCGTACGAGATATATAACTATTGGTTATAATAAATTTTTCATATTCAAAGACGTTCAAACGCACTCGAGTGAGAATCGCGACGAGCAAAATTAATGAATGCGGTGCTTATTTAAAAAAAAAGTCGTATACCGATCCGTGATTCATCGCGAGCGTCATACGATATCCCATCGGATAATCTTGATGGTCTCGAGTTAGAAATGCAAATGAATCAAAAATTCGACGATCGTGTCTTATGAATTTTCTTACGTTTCAGCTGAACATCAGCTTTTACTGCGCCTAGTCAAAACAAAAATTGAATTAAATTTTCGCTGAGCCGCGTATAAGTAGCTCACTCAAAACAGGTGGTGTAGGTAATATAGAAAGGATGAATCAGCTCATCAGTTAAACAAAAAAATTTTTTTTTACCGATCCGAAAAAAATGATATGCAGTTTGATTTCGAAATATAAACACGCATATCGTGATCGTTATGAAATCCGAGGCTTTTTTCTGCGATACCGATGATTACAATGATCGGCAAGCGCTAATTCTCGATATCGAAAAAATCCAACCGATCTCTCTATCAATCTTCGCGTCTAATTAGTATCGGATGGGCGTGAACTGCAGTGACAAGTTAATAACCCCTCCTGCCGGCGATTCGTCCGGTTTATCGGTCAGATCTTAACTCGTTCATCGATTACCTCATCATTTGGGAGCCATCAGCCGTTCGGTTGAAGTCTTGACGAGTATAAATTTTTCAAAATTTCGATTAACAGCTTGAGATTCGGCGATAAACCTTAAATTGCATCGCCTATACAGGGTCAAATTGATAAATCAAGCGCAATAAAAAAAACGTTACGGCGGAGAAACTTCAGCTCTCGCCAAAACTATAAAACTATATGAAAACTCTCTAATACGATGAAGAACCGCAAAGGCGAAATGAGTGAAAGTCGGCATCAGAAAGAAAGCCCCTAAAAACGTATACACAGCGGCGTAATTACACAATATAATCCCGGCTTGACGATCGCAGGACGACAACCATCATTTCCAGCGAACTATACTCTTTCCTCGTTACACTTGCCGGCGCGCAGAGATGGTCGTCGGCAAGCTTCCCCTAAGATCTAGCTCTCGCACTGCGCTGCACGCTAGGCTGGCTTTACGCGCTTTCCGGGAATATTTTTTTGTTATTATACATCTCTATTTATGCTTTTTTGCGCTCCCTTTCTCATTTCTGCTGGCTGCGCGATCCGCCTCCTCTCTCTCTCCCGAGTGTCTCTCTCTGATGTAGAGAGAGAGAGAGAGAGAAAATCGTGTCTCCTCAACCGCAAGAGCTTCCGGTCGCTCCACCTACCGCCGAGTGAGACACTTTTTAATGGCCGCACGCGGCCATTCGACGAATCTCTCGGTGAGAGAAGAGGGTATAATGAACTCTCCACAGTATAGAGGTACACAGATATGCTGGGAGGGATTTTGGAAGGGTGGCTTCTCGTAGTCGGTTAATTGGCCGCCGACGATAAAACCGAGGAAAAATGTCTCAATTTCGGCTACATCGTTTCTGAAACAAAATTTTAAAAAAAGAAAAGGAAAGTTTAAAATCACGGTAGGTATCACTGCAATATATCTCGAGAGCAGTCTTTCTATTTAATCTCAATCCCATGGGCGCGCGCGCGCAGAAAGAAAACATAATTTTCTTGCTTGTCGCTGGTGGTGCGGTGGCGATGAGCGCGATACACGCGCGCGCGCGCGCGCGACCACCTGCATCGCGGACACTGGTTCAGCGACTCGACGAGAGCTTCAGCTCACTCCTCATCCTCTCTCTCGTTTCGAGGGCTCTGCCACCGATGTTTTGTTCGTCGCTGCTCCTTTTCTTCGCTGCTGCTGCTGCTGCTGCTGCTCAATCACGATGCAAAGAGATAGCTGATGCCCGCCTGGAATTTCTAATCACCCGAAAGAGTTGCGCTACTGCAAAAAGTCCGATAAGATGCAAGAATTTCTCGCGAGGCTTCTTTCTTGCCGGTCAATGCGATGAATTAAGCTTCAAAAATTACCGGTCTATTATAATATACTCTCTCTCCCGAAATGACGGTTTTCGATCGTTATGCAGATGCAAACGTTCTGTATAGTTATATGGACCGGCTGATTGGTATTCGCGTGGGCTCGCGTATACGCACGCGCTCGTATAATCTCGCAGATTTATCGGTCGGAAAGTATTCGAGGACCTCTCTCTACTGCGCTGATGATAATCGAAAGTGATCGACGATGATCTTGAAAATGTCATACGTTTCTCTCTCTCTCTCTCTCTCTCTCTCTCTCTCTCTCTCTTTATTTCAGCATCGAAAACTGCCTTCGCAGTCGTCGTTATAAGACACGGAGGTGCTTTAATGATCCCCGCGACTGCACAATACTGGAGCAATTAGCTAAGTATCCGTAGTAATGCAAAAAACACAAAAGCTCGCCGAGCGCAGAATCGAAAAGCACAAGTTGCTGTCCCCTTCCGAGCGATTTCGAATTCACCGGCGAGTCGAGGATCCGAAAAAAAGGGTGAAAGGGGGACAACAAATACACACACACACACACACACGTACAGCATGAGCGAGGAATGCAGGATGGGTGGAATTGTGTGCAGTCACGACTGAAAATGACGTCATGCCGCTTATGGTAGTAGCGTATCGTCGCGCGCGCTCTCTCGCGCGAGTGTGGGCAGACCAGTGGAGGTCTCTCTCTCTCACACGTATATATACTGCACTGAGAGAAAGAGACGCAGAGAAGATAAAGAAAGAGCGGATACTTCCTTTTCTTGCGCTTCCTTTTGCTCCTTTCTTTTCCCTCGTCGGCTTCGGCTAATGAGCGAAAAATCGATCGTCGCTCCGGTTTTTTGCGATTAGACCAGTCAACTCTCGGCAGCGCGCATTATTATAATGTACACGCGATACGTGTATGTATATATATGTACACAACTTTCGCAAGCCTTTGTCCTTAGGTGCGGGTATGATGAATAAGCGTTTCTCGCAATGGTTCGGCGCGCGAAATCACGCGGGGCATTTAGAATGGATAACTTACGAATTCTTCTTTCTTTTTGCGCAGCCGCTTATTTTGTCTCGTCGATTGTGTATATATCTAACAAGAGGGTATATTAATAACTCTGATGGGGAATTTCGTGTCTGTGTGTGTTTAACCCTTTCCGAATTTAACAGATTTTTCGCCAACACCTCGCGTCTCTCCCTCATAAATACAAACAAAGATGCGTATCTCGCTGTATCAATCGTAACTCAGCCTATCTCCTAGACCAACTTCTCGCATCCCTCATCCTCCCCATGTATACATTGGAATTTCTGTGTATACTTGTCCCCAGCAAAAAGACTCGTAAGTCACGTGCAGCGAGCCGACGGACGATCGGAAATTCCTCGCGTCGGACCATCAGTCATTATATGGTATACCGAAATCCTCCAGAATCTCGGGGAAAAAAGAAGCGGAGCGATATTAAGATGTTTCGACTCTGGCGGTAATTGAACCCTCTGGAATGCTGTATTAGATGATGCCTGGAATAGAGGAGATTTTGACGAACCAACTCAAAACGTTGTTACACACTCGTGAAGCTACAATAATTCATCACTCGAAACCAACGCGGAAACGGCGCAAAGCATCTTTTTCGAGGTGAAACGCGAAGAAAAAAAAATTCAACTGTGTGGAGTATATAATACACGACACAGAGAGCGCCGTCAAGAGACACGCGCGGCCGAGAGTATGTACACAATGAACTCGCGGCTATAAGGTATACCTTGGGAAACGAGACGGCGCGAGATTTTCTTACCTTCAAGTACAAGCATAGGATGAACGTGATCGTCGAGAGAGTTGACACTGATTGTGAAAGAGTCGCTTCTCGCTTTGTTCTATTTGTTTAAGAATTGTTTCATCGACATAGAAAAATCTTTCACCTTCCTCTCCGCTCGTGCAAACACACACGCACGTTTGACATTTTTCTCAAGCGTGTACGTACGTACGTACGAAGCTTTCTTGTTTACCTTGCCTATAATTTATTTACGCTTCGTCCTCAACTGCAGTAACGATATGATCGCGAGCGCTTAGCAAAAGTGTAATCGAATTTCACGATTTCCAGCTAACATGTATGTAATAAGCACGTGGCAGCAGAGACCAAACTATCAATGAACCTCTAATCTCGCGTAAAGCTCAGCAGTTCTGCATCCGCTCGATAAAGTCTCTCCATTCAAAACAATCTCGCCGTAGCGAGTGCATCCCTTACGGAGAGCTATTATAAGTATACAGTCGTCAGCTCGAAAGAGTAGCACACAAATCTCGCATTCGCGTAGGCGTGTGTACGAGCAGCAGCTCTCGCCTTTCTCTTTGCCCTCGTCGATAAAAGGGCATATATGCAAAGGAGGACGCGGTAAGCCGAGAGCGGCCAAGAGATAAGGGGAACTACTACTACTACTAGTACTTGCAGGTGTCTCGATGCTTAGTCACGGAATCCGATGCTGCGGCGGCCGAGTTGCTTGCAGCGTCGATGACATAATCCTCGCCTCGAAAACTCGATCGCGGAGGCCTTGGTTCAAGCGCGCGGGGAATGTGTCTGTGAGTTGACGCGTTTGACAGTTTTAGTATTGGAAAATGCAAGCAAGCGCGCGCGCAAAATGGACATTGAGCTTAATTAGGATTGATAGGTGCGTAATGCGAGAGCTGGGATTGGTAATGTATATAATATAAGTCTGTCGGCAGTTTGATTTTATTTTTTTTTTCTCAATTGTTGCCGATAGACGCGCAGGATGATTGAGTTATTTTGATTTATGAGAGATAAGCTGCTATTCCCTTAAGGGGATAATGAGGGGAGTAAGTCGTAGATGGTTGTGTAGCTATTTTTGCCGTTAAAGCTTCATTAGGTTTTTAGTTCAATTTTTTTTATCCTCCGATTATTCTTCAGCAACTAGTTTCTCTCATCTTACATAAGCCAGTTGGTTTTACAATTTCTCTCCTCGTTAACGCCTCTGCTCTTTGCAAATGGAAGCTACACATATACGCAGCTCATCTGAGTATACAATAAATCAAAACTACACCGAGAGATAAAATTAAAATTCATCGAGAGCTGCGCGCATTTAGTTCACACGCGGCGGCCATCGGATTGGCATCGACCTGGGACTCGGGACAAATTGACGCCACTGCCCATACGAAATTCAGCTTTTTTTTTCCTTCTCCCAACGTATTCAAGAGTCAGTGCGGTGCAGCGCGTTAATGATATTCCCCGCGGCCATTGGCATTGCAATTAATTTAGAAAGGCTGCAGCGGCGATCGCCTTTTTTTGCGAGTCCCGCGACATTCCAGCGATTCAGGCCTTATCGCATTCGATGGCGTAACACTGCGATCGAGCACTACTCCGGAGCGCGACTGTTATTTGTTTTCGCGATCGCTGCGCTCGGAAAAATCGATTATTAAGGTGAAATAATAAAATCGTATTTTTCGCGTATATGCAAAGACGCACTTCTCAGTCACTCCATTTCATATCTAAACGACATCAACGCAGCGAAAACCGCCCTCAACAGTATCAGTGTCGGTAGTAGCACCCCGAGAGCATACGACCGGCGGCCGCAAAGCGAAATCCGAGTAGGTCCTCCCAAACAAATCCCTACCATTCGATTAAGATGTGGATCTCTCTTTTGGCTGAAGTTCCCCGCTGTTACACTTCTCTCGTCGTCGCGTAGATCCTTAACGGACGCGCATCCTCTCCGCGTTTTGTATAATTTATGCGCGAAAATCTCAGCGGGACGTCAGCCGTTGGTTCTGCATAATCAGTTGCGCTAATTAATTGGCCGATTAGGATCGCGAGGTAATCCGAGGCTTTTTTGCGCCGCGATGATAAAGTCTCTCTCGCCCAGATAGAAGGTCGTCTCGCGTTTATTTCGAGCCGCGCGATTTCCAGCAAACTTGAATAATATAATTCTCTCTCGTAAGAATCATCCCTCTCCGAAGAGTGACCCACATCAGCACTTTCTCCGGGAAGCCGGTCGATCAATTAACATTGACACTGATGCCGTATAGCCCAAGAATACCAAACAGCAGCTCTGCACCAGATTCTCGGTACTATATAATCTGCAGCAGCGAGAGATGTCCGAAAATACACTTTCGCGGGAAGGAGGTGTACTACGGAAATAATGTGTTCGCGGCAGTAGTCTGAGTCATCGAGGCGTTTTCGTTGAGCGCGGCCACTGACCAACGCGCACTTTTTACGTCGTGTGTGTGTGATTCAGCTGAGTGTGATATTGTTTCGGGATCGAAGAGGATCGATAGGCAGCGGCGTCATTCGATGACTGCGCGTATGGACCCCCTGCGGTGTGCTTCCAATTTTCGCTTGTCGCGGCTTAGGTCAGGCGCTAATTTTGTATCTGGCGCCGCGGAGCTTTTTTTAAAGAGCTTTTGCGCACGTGTATGCTTTGTAGAAATTACTGATTTTGTTAATAATGACTTTACTCGAAAAGAGAATGTATTGAGTGACAGGCATTTTCAACGCTGCATACAGATTTTTATTATGTATACTATACACATAAACAACTTTTTTTATAATTTTAATACTTACACGTGTATCTGAAGCTAACATCTCGTTTGGCATAAAAAAGAAGCAAATGGTTCCGAGTCAGGAAAAGTATAAAATTTGCAATTCACTGGTCTTCCGTCTTATTCGCATCCATATTAAGTGCAGTCCAAATCGAATATTCCAATTATATCAGCATAAAAACTTGTTTCCCCTGGTATATCAGTGCCGAGAGAAGAAACCAGTTTTTTCAAGTGGAAGTATACTGTAAGTCATTGGACGTTAAATTTTGCACGAAACTAGATAAACGAGCAACGGAGGACGAAAGTGCGAAATAAATATGTAACCAATTAAATAATTTCAATCTTTTACTCGGAATGACGTCACTCGCCCAAGCACAACACAAACAAGAGTTTAATTTTAAACCACAAACCCAAACAAAAAAAAAAAATCCGAACCTACAAGCGCATCTCGTATTTTTCCCCGACATCAGCGTAACCGCGGTGTCTCCTATGCAGAAACGTCAGCTCGGATCTTCACTTCCTCGAAGCGTGAAGTCACCCGGGCGGTCCTCGCCGTCTCGTATCTATCAATATTCTACTTATAACTTACCTCTTCCTACTCGTCACGCGTCGCTCGCATCATATTTTCTCGAGGCGTATCGCGATCTATCGAGAGACCTAATGGACGCGCGGTGTATCGTGGGTATTATCAGAATCGACGGCTGATGCTTGAGGCGCTGTTTTATTGTATGAAGGGATATGAGTGCTTTGGAGGTGCTTTGATGGGTTAATAGCTTTGTGTTTTATTAGGTTATTGATTTTTGTACTCGCATCGCTATTTTATTATTTATTAGAAAACGTTATCAAAATAAAAAAATTCCACCGATTGAAATATCAATTCAGACACATGACCACAAGTAACACGAAGACAGCGCACATCCGGTACAGGATAAAGATTTAAAATTTCACATATACATATACAGCAGTAGGGCTCGAACAAATTGCGCTTCAAGCAAAACGCCAATATCAATAACCGTACACTACTTTTAGCTCTTCGGCTCGCATTAATTTCAAGCGAAGGGATTCGCTCGGCTCAGCCGTGCCGCTGCGCAGCTTTGTAATTTAGCAAGTACCTACGTGACAGGTAGAGAGCATCGCTGGGCGGATTTTCATTCATAAGTCAACGTCACCCTCCTCGCATGTATATGCGTGTGTGCACGCATGCGATATTGCACAATTGCGTGCGTCGTCTCTTTCTCCTCTCGGCTCTGTCATGGGGGCGGGTCGATGAAGCCAAACGATGATGTTTCGAAAGACGCCGTATTCCCGTAAACTTTGAACTTGTATAAATAACGAGTTGAAAGAAAGCTTTGATGGCGTTATTTTGGTCGAGCTGAAATATATATCTGATTCAGCCGATCTTTTTCAGGACACAATCACTTGGGTTTTTCAGGAGTGTCTCTCCGCTGCAGCTGTCTCCACCTCGTTCTTATATGCGTTGTTTATTCAATGCGGTACCTTTCTTTTTCTTGCACGCGTATATCCTTATACCTTCTTTTCGTCTTTTTAGTTTCTCATTGTTGCGCTGGCTCAATTTTTCCGTCTGATTCCTTTCGTACTGCTCGTATGTAAATCTTGTAGGGTCGCATCAAATGCATCCGATTTAGGTATACAGCCAAAAGAAAACTGCATCGAGCAAATCCACCGCAATCTCAAACACAAACTCAGCATCAGCAGCGTATAATTACAGTATACAGTATACCAACAAAAAATCGCCCTCTCCGTCGTCCTTGAGCAAACACGCAGAGGATCGCACGTCAAAATTCTTGACAAATTGCGCTTCGTTATTATAACATTACCTCTCTCCCCGTAAGCCGTTCATTCACCAGGGCCTCAGACGAGGGCGTGGTGAGAGTGACAGGAGGCTCGTTAACGCTTTTTACATCTCTAAAGCCGAGCTTGATCCGGCGACGAATTTAGATTTTTTAGCTGCTCCTTCAAACTACAATAGGAGATGTTTACGTAAAGTAGCTCCAATTTTCGCGAGGAGTCTATTTTTCGCAGTTAAATTCGCGGCATTTAATGAGCGATTCAAACGCCGCAGTAGTAGTGTCTGACGTGTGCCACCACTGACGTATTTGCACTTGCGTAACTATATCGTATACGTATAGTATAGTCGATGTGCGTCTCGATTTAGGCTCAGACACCGAGAGAGAGAGAGCTTTCACGCGTGCCTCGATCAAAACATGCGTGAGTCAGACGGATTTTCGATTCGCGCGTGTCGAAACGTCGTTGTATATATTACAATCGAGACGATCGCATCAGATAATATCGTCGAGATTACACTGGAGATATTGTGAATTTTGGAGATACTGAAAATCGCGTTGCAGTTGTTCACGACGAAGGTTCACGGGAGGCTGTTGAGCTCGGGTGTGTCAAGGGTCCGGCGTGAATTTTGATTATAATAATATCGATACTTAACTCTCGTTATTTCGTCAGCCAAATTAATTTTAGCAAAAATATATCACACGCACAGCCTATAAAAAGCAACGTAAATAACGAGCTCGAAAAATCTTAAATCAATTACACCTCTTCGGCCACAAATTAATCAAGCCGCAGCGACGACCACCTCGAAAGCGCGCTGACATTGACGTCGGTCAAAAAAGGGCACCGATAAACAACGAGGAAGTGTATATACGTATACAGTGCCTTCCCGCTCATTTGTCGCTCGGAAGTGTTAATGGCCCGGAGTAAAAAGCTGAGCGTGCGCAACGACACACACAATGTGCACGAGTGGGCGCCGCCGGCGACGGAGATATGGGCCAGAACGAGAGAGTAAGAGGGATATAATATGCGCCCCCTTGCATTGCGTGCAGCGTAGGCTCCGCGATATTTCGACCAGGAAGTGAAGGGTTCCGTTGCGCCAGACGAGGACGAGCGAGCGTATTAGTAGAGAAAATTTTAATTCTTTTTTTTAAGTAGATACAGGCTGGGATTGCTCAGACGCGTGTGACCGAAATTCAAAGGCCTTGCATGTAATATATGCTAATAAAGCGCTCCAAACGATTTTGCAAATTCAGTCGTAAATTCTCGAGCCGCCCGCACGCAGGAGAAAAACCCCGTAAGGAACCTCGATAAAACGAAACAAAGTTTCATTTTGCAACATTGTCGCATTCGCGGACGAAAGGAGAGAAAAAAAAATTATGCTTCAGCGCTTTTTTACGAGCTTCTGACCAAAAATACATAAACGAGCTGCACTTCTTCCGCGTGATCGATCTCCGTATAACGCGTATATGTATACCTATATACAAGTTTCTCTTCCTCTCGACTCGCTCACTCTCACTTTCTGTCGCCTCTATGTGTATTCAACGTGTGTATGAACCTTCGCGTCGGTCTTTTAAGGAGGGACTCCACCCACGTGCACGTCATACACACATGCGCGAATTTTTCGTTATAATATATGCCCCGACGTTGTTAATAAAAGTTTTATGGAATTATTTTATTGACGAGAGCGATAAAAAAAAGAATAATCTGTATATATCGTGTCGATAATAATGCGCAGCTTGTAAACTTTGAAAAATCATTACGTACGTCGTACGTGATATTGGGGTTTTGTAATTGCGAGCAGTTGGCGGCTTCGTATTTTATATATTACGCCGACAGTCGCGCGGCAATCAGTGGCTAATTAGCCGAGCTGAAAAGTAAACATTGTATAAGAGAAAGCTGCTGTCAGTAGCTCGTTTTGTGGGATTTTATATTATTATAGGGAAAAAAGTGTCCTGATGACGATATGGCTTCCTGATAATAAGCATTTGCGAGGGTGATTAAGATTCTCATCGATCAAAATAGTCGTGTATTTCGAAACGTTTCGCAATGACTGCTGTAGTTTTGCCTGCTGCTTTTACTTCATATACTTTGAGCTGTGCGAAATTGCATATCCGCGGCACGTGTGCTCAGAGATCCCGATCTAATGATACTCATTTATATGAATTTTTGCCGATCCCTACACGGCTAATATCCTCGAGATATCATCTATATAATGAATATGATCAACCCCACGCGTTTCCCAACTTATAATACACAAATCTTTCAGGAGTATATAGCGTGTCATATTTTCCAATAGATATAGCAGTGGTCGATGACACCTCGCGAGCCCTTGTCATCGATTTATAAATCAGTCGGGTAACGAGCAGTCGTGGGAGGGAGTCCGTGCACGTTATATGTATACAGCAGCAGCAGCCGATTGACATCTTCATGGCGTCCTTGAGGCGTCGCGACTCGCACGAGGACACGTATGATGCATGCGCAAGACCAATAGAGTATGATCGAGGTGTACGAGTGAAAAAAAAGAATGGATTTAATGAAAATTTATGTCCTGGAGTCTAGGCCGGTCTATCGCAGGCGGCAGCGATATGAGGCTTGTTTACGCTGTTATTTGGACTTTTTTGTTGTATAGCTATTATAAGCTGTTGTGATGTGTGTAATGGCTGTATATACAGGATCGTTTCGTATGAATTTGTAAAAGTATTGCATAAATACGAGAGTACTTTCTAGTTAAACTAGTTCTTCAACGAACTAAAAGTTGTTGCGTGGCGTTTGGTAGTTTGCTGAAAGCTACGCCAATGTTGCGAATCGTAATTTGCGTTTTCAAAACTGAATTACCTGTATGTAATGTATAGTAAAATCTTCATTTTTGGAAAATGACGAAGAAAGAAGGATGAAGCATGAAGAACCGCGGCGATATTTACCGTTCTCGTGTGTCTTTAGCTGGAAAAAGCCGTGTAAACGATGATGGAGTATATAAAATTAGAAGTAGATATATATACGCGAGAGAGAGTATATAGCGTGAGAGTTGGTAAAACTGGAAATGCTCTCGGACGGCGGCCGCGATGAGTTTATGAGTGGGCAGTTAACGAGTGAGAAAAGCTCATTAATTTCAGCGCGGAAGTGACTCGCGATGACTCGATCCAGCAGAAAATGGAACGTTGCCTCTGCTCTCCTGAGATTTCGCTTGTACGAATATTCGGTTTTGGAAGAATGAAGTGCGCATAATTTTTCACCGCGTGCGTGTTAATTTGCTCCGCTGCCGCTGCTGCGAGACGAGCTGTAACGGTATATACCGGAAAATTGTTCTCGTGTCGCGCTATAATGCGTTATTAACATATTGAATGTCTGCTGCTTATAGTGAATTTTTTTCATTTTGGAAACCAAGTGTGTACTTATTCATTGTATGTTTTGCGCAATTAAAACGAAGCAGGTTTTCGGTCGTCAGTAAAGTTAAATAAACGTCAGATTGTTACTTTTATCTTTATAAATGAGAGTAATTATCGACTGCTTTAACATCAACACTTAATAATAATAAATTTTTGAATTATACGGAAGTCTCTGGAGAAAAAATTAAATTAAATTATAAGGAAAGGCGCGAAGTTAATGAGTCTGGTGTAGGATTTCAAGTGCTTCCAGGTGGAATATGAATTTATAAATTGCGTCGAGCGTTTTTTTTTATTAACTCATATATTCAGGAAAATGAGAGCTACATCGGGCGTATTGAAAATGAATGAATATCCGGACAAATTCACGCTCTGCTATACACTTTTTTCAGCAGACTTCAATGAGCAACGTGATCAGGACATCCAGCGAAACGAAAAACTGTGTCAGTCCAGCAATAACAAGCAAAATTTAATAAAACAATAAAGAGAAGAAAAACAAGTTGAAACACACTCTGCATCTCGCACAATTTATCAGCTCATTCGAGTCGACATCGCCTTGGTGGCCCAGTTCCGGCTGGCGAAAAGAATCGCAAACTCCTCCTTCGATACAATGCACATATAAGCGCGGGCACACGTCGCGTATTATAATAACCGTCGAGTTCGCATCAGAGGCAACGGTAAAAATTGCCGGAGACGATGCAGCAGCGCAGTGTCGCCCGAGTGTCTCGCGCAGAAACGATCCACACGAACCGGCTGGCCTTCTCCGAGAAAGAGAGACAGAGAAACAGGCTGCAGATGTGTGCGAACGGCTTTTGCATGAGAGCGCGATCGTAAAGGTGCGGACTGTTGCGGGTTATGGAACCAGTAGACTTGGCGACGGGTGAGTCGAGCTTGCTTTCTTGGAAGATTCCGAGAATACAGGCTTCCCGAATGCGAAGGTTTTCGTCGCGGTGTTATTGTATAGGATGATGATGCTAAAGCGTAATCTATTATTATCATTTTTATATACATTGTATTATCGTTTCGGATAAAATATAGAAATGCATGAAAACCAAGACTTTTTAGAAATAATCGGAATTGACATAGTCGGGCAGTTATAGCATGAGCGGCCCGCCCAAGCAGCAGGCCTAACGAGACTGTTTTGACGCCGCTATATAATACATTCTGCGCGATGATTCTGATGGGGGAAATGAAAAAGACTGTGCGCCACCTATATCTCATCGCACGAAACTATTCTCTACTCTAGCGCGATCAGTCACAATAATTACCCCAAGCGATAAGTCTTTGAATCGTTAAGAAAACCATTTTCCGGCAGGACAACATCAGCCCGCAAAAAAGAGCAAAATAAATAAGCCACTCCCTTTCATCTGTCATTGCCCATATCTCTCGGGCTCGAAAATGACTAATTGAGTATCAATTGCGTCGGAGCAAAAGAAACCCAATGAAAATTCAATCGCGAGCGAAACAGAGACATTGAGAAAAACCGGACGAGCCGAGGAACCGAGAGCGATTAATAACGAGCTACGCTGCTGGAGAGAAAGACTCGCGGCCGAGTGTTTCTTGATTCGCGGCGACGAATGAAATCCGCTACGAGGATAGTCGTTTTAGAGCGATTAGCACACTCGTTTTATTCAACTATATAGTCGAGTGCAAATTGGTCACGTACGAGCTTTTAATGGCGTCCGTTGGGACGAGGTATGCGATGGTCGAATCGTACTTTCGCTTTTTTTTCACATGATGATGCTCACCGTAGGTAAATTCGCATCAACACCATATAAACGACGAATGCTACAATTTTCACTCGAAAGAAATAAAAATAGCAAAAGTCGTAACGGTTAAGTTTAACGAAGCTTCTAATACGCAAAAACGAAAAGCTGCATCGACTCGCATCCCTAATCCCCTAATTGGTCCCGCGCGGGGATTTTAATAACGTCCGCGGGGACGCCGGAAAAATTCCGGAGCGCGAGATCGTCTTGGATTTTTCTCGGAAAACGTAACTCTTCCGCGCGCGTCTTCGCTTTTTCTCACGACGATCCCCGTCGCGGAAATCCGAGCTTATTAGCTCGGAGTCTCAACGCTTTTCTTCTGGCTAAGTGTATATATAATAAATTATGCGTGAAATTGTACGTCTTTAATTGTCTTGTTGAAAAATTTTCTTTCTCAGCAAATCCATCATCCGAGTCTCCCTCTGTATACCTAAATCAGAGCAAACACGGTAAGCAGCCTTTGTTACGCGAGCAATTAGTCAGCGCAACAAACTCCCTCCTCGTGTCACCACACGACAACACATCCAACCCTCTACGCCAAAAAGACACAACAACAGCAGCAGCAGCAAGACAAAGACGAAGAAGAAGCTGCAGCAGCAGCAGCAGCAGCAGTACCTGCTCTCTCGGCGAAATTAAAAAGAAAAGCAGCCATAAAGATGAATTATGGTGATGACGTCCCTCTGCGGTGTGTGTCTGTGTGCGCAGGACCAGTGGAGAGAGAGAGAGAGAAAAAAAGGAGAGCTAGAGACCGTGAGAGAGTGTCGCGAGCTCGCGTGGGCGACTCGCTTCTCTTTTGTGTAGATGCGTCGAACGGTCCGGATCTCTGATTTTTTTCTTTCTCTTTTGCAGGCTGATTTCGTTATGTCGCGCTCGCGGTATTGTTTTGCAGGAAGAAAGGATCGTTAATTACGAAATCTTGGGACACGAGGGTTTATGTTCGTCTCTGGTTTATCGCTGTGTCTGACTAATTTCGACAAATTCGCGATCGAGTGACGCACGTGCAAAGGGTACACAACCCTTTTTCTGTATGTATTATTATATTTCGGGTGTAGACGTATACGTACGACGATGATTTTGCAGTCTATGGCAAGCGCGTGTAGGCAGTTGCGGCACACATAAACCCAAGTCTCTCGTCATCGAGCCTTTCGGTGTCTCGTGTGCATTATTCTGACAGTTCCTCATCTTTCTTGCGATTGCTCGATCAGAATAGCTTCGTTTTATTTTTTCGAATTTATTCGATGATGCATGGCGCAGTACGAAATCTGAAAAAGCTAACGGTAAGGAGTCAACGAACTCGAAAAAAGATCCATCTCCGAAGAGCTGCACCGAATTTCTTTTTTCCTTTATTTTCGTCACCACATGCGGCGGCGGCAGTAAATCCGCGACAAGAATGGTTTCGCGGGCGGGACACACTACAGGTACTGCGACTAATGGCACTGATTTCGCTGCAGACGGTCGTTCGCCTCCTTTGTCAGGACGACACATCCCGATTTCCGGAAGTTTACGAAAATGGATGGCCGAGTCGTTATTTATTGTCGCGGATAGAGGCTACAGTTGCGGCTGTCGAGCGCGTTTTTGGATTATTGCTTTATTTTAAAGATTATAACTGCGTCTCTTGAGAACAATTGGGATGAGTCTGCGCTGTTCTTGAAGATCTAAATATTCTTATTGTCGTCAGCTCGAATTTCTGTATGACGAAATAGGTTTCCCAAGTTCAGTTAAATACAGGCGTATCCAAATTTATTATACTAATCGCTTGACCTCTCGAATTCTGCATTCTAAAATATCTCAACTAAAATTACGTAAATAATGCCCTCTATATTCTGTCATCGAATTATAAAACCCTGGAAAAATCTCATGCAAGACGCAAGTATAGCCTCACAGACAATAATAATTGTACCAACATATATACCTTTATTACGTACACTGCATTTACAGTAATGTATCTTTAAAGCCCGGCCAATTACGCTGATAAAATAATTAGCTCTCGCTAAAGCTTATTATACCAATCGGCCGTGTTTTCCGGCATGGTGTGGCACAGTATATACATATTAACTGAATTATTATCGCACCGACGCCCAGGGCGCAACGCGATTACGCGCCACCGTGTGTATACTTATGCGGCGCGGACTAGACGGAGGGAGAACGAAAGCGAACTTGTAAGTACTTCTAGCTTCTTTTTTGCTCTCGCTGTCTGCTGCTCGTAATTTTGAGGCAATTTCTAGCCCTTTTTATACGTCGTCGCTGCACAAGGAATAACGCTATCGGGAAGTCACATCGAGTTGGCTGGGTTATATATGCGTTAACATATTATTTTACTTTTAAACAAATATATTATACATAACAGAATCGATAAATTAGTTTGGTGGAAGCTACAAGTGCCATTGGATTATCAAAATGCACTGAGAAAAAAGCCGTTTGAACTTTCCCGCTTTCTAGTCTCTCGCTAGCGACTGTAGGTGGCGCATAGGCACTTATACATTTCCCTACATGCAGAAAAAAAATTAAATATATAATATACCTTCGCTCCCTTTTCCGATATGAACTGTGCAAAATGAACGATCAGTATACAAAAGAAGCTCCTGAAAAAAGATTCATTAAATTGTCGAAGCGAATTTTCTTACAATAAAAAACGTTTCACGATCGTCACCTTTTACGGTATCGAATAATCACAAGATACTACATATACATAGATCTATTAAGCCGGCACTTAAATCAATCGAGCGAAATTGTTATTACAGTATAACCAGAGCAATAATATGCACAGCCGCGCGCGTCTATACGCCCATGCGTCGATAAAACTCGCGGTACTTTCAATATATATATGCGTCTCTAATGAGTCTCTCCCGGCTGACGAGGAAACTGCTTTGTGGATAATAATCCAATTTCTGCGAGTTCGATTCTTGCATTTTTACGTAATTTGCCCATCGGCGACGCGCTCTGCCCACCGAGAAAATTAGAAACGCGCGCGTGCGCAGCCATTATTATATGTTTATATATGCGCCGCTTTTAATGTGTATCATTCGAGGATTACGTCGTCGCTCGGCGTGTAAGCCGTCTATTATATACCATTGCATGAACACGCGTATATACTCGCGACGCCTATATACATATACTTTATCGTCCGTCTGGCAACAGGAGAAAGACCCCAAAAAATTTTCCATCCTCTCGAGCACTGATTGTAAAAACTATCTAGATATCTGCGCACATCTCCGTGAGACAATCCAACGAGGACAATATCGATTCCGCGAGGCTAATTAAAAATGTCACATATACATAGATACTAGTATGACAATGACACAGCTGGGATTTTCCAACGTCCATTCGACGATATGAATCCAGATTTGGCCAGCAAGTCTGACGTCACGTGATTCTATACTTTAAGCTCGAAGCTCGTGTGGGAGCACCGAGCTTTTTCACCGCTGAAACACGTGATCGAGCGGTCTCTTGTGTTTGTGCGCGATGGGGTGAACGTACCTTACTCCGATGCGCCTTTGCCTGTATAGGTGTCTATTGACCTTGTGTCGAAGCAGTGATTAGTGAATTTTAATCAAAACCGGGGTCTGTCCTGAACAGACTGACTTTCACTGCTGTATGGATGTTTGCTTTAGCTTGTCAAATGAGATTTTTAAGTGTGCAAAAAGCTTTCTGGGATATGCTTCGCACTTTATTGAATTGTTTGCTTCAATTTCATCAACTTTTACACGTGTGATACATTATATTCAATTTTTTTCAATACTTCACTTTTTGCTTTTCACAGAATAATTTTGAAAATGACGGGCTATTTGAATTTGTGAAATTTACATTCTCCGCGACACATTTGTAGATACAAGTAAACTTATATACACTCGGCCTTGATCGTGATAGTCCAGGTACCTTCCCCCGCGTAAATTCGCAACTTTATGCAGGTCTGACCTTGATTAGGATTTCCATCCCGAAGTCCGGGTGTATTTCTTAATCGCGATTAACGGGAGGTAAATAACGCGCGAAAACACTTTCGATAATGCGAGCGTTTTTCCATTATTCGACCGGTAATCCAGCTGCTCTTCGTTCCAGCCACCCACGGGGCAGAAGGATCCCGTTTTTCTCGCTCTTCATGTTACTGATAGAGATGCCAATTCAAATCCGGTTCAAACATCATTGTCGTCCGAGTTTACAATGTTATAAAATTAATATTATATTCCATTGAATTGAGACTTTTTCATCATTTATTTTTAGACGAGTCTGTTAATCGATGACAAAATGTACCGCTAGACCACTCGAAAAGCGTAGGAGTCGTCTTCTCCCCAAGAAAGTAAAATTCGAATCTGAAGGTCGCGAAGAAGAGAAACCCAAGGATATATTATAATGCGATCCGTAATCCTCTTGACGTCAGAGCATCAGTATCGATTTTTGACCCCAAATTCACTCGGCGACTCACTCGCGTATAACTGTCCCAGCGCCTTATTCGTCGAGAGTCAAAACGTGGTACATAATGATCTAGAAATGCGAGAGACCACTGCTACCTGTGATTCATGAAGTAGTCGTCGCGATTAGGACTTCTGGAGTCGTAGTGTATAGAATGAATCGAGAGTGAGGCTATTCGGTGGGTGGGTCCAAGCGTTTGGTTGCGCAATAGATAGTGCAAGAATCTTAATGCATATTGGTGTGGGACCGTTAGAGATGACTAATAATGTTTGTTTTCTCGAGAGCTGATCTGCTTACAGTATAGTAGTGCAGCTCATTGTTTGATACGAGATGCTAATGCCGTAAAACGCAATCAATCTCTTCCCACTACACGTAATCCGACGTAAGAATGGACTAAATTCAACGAGATAAGACCGTAAACTCACAAAAATCTATGTAAGCATAAAATTCAAACGATCAATCACTTTTCGGTATTTTTCGAACAACATACGTGTACAGCTTACGCAACGGAACGTTACATCCAGCAACGGAAGTCGCAATCACAGTGTAACCCCTCACAGCTCGTCGCGACAAAAGATGTAGAAGAGCGATAGCAGAGAGGCGACATACTGTGCTCCCATTGTTCCGGTGTCTCCTCTCCTCCGGTGGGATTTGCGCGATGACGATCGCTTATAATACGGATGACGTTTCGCGTGCCGGTTATCACTCGGGCCCATCACGCGTCGCGTAATATAAAGCAAGAAGGAGGGCACGTGATTAATTGCCCGCAAATGGATCGGCGCACGAGAATTTAATTACGCGAGGAGTCAAGGATGTTATCGGCCAGAGGCTGTGTTATTTTGAGATTGCGCTGATTTTTTTTGCGTGGGATGCAGCTCGGTATATTGCATCGGTTTCGTAATGTTGCGCAAGACTTTGGCTTTGAATTAATTGAAAGGGCTAGAAACCCTTTCCCTCAACAGGCCTACCGAAAATTACCCGGCAAAATTCACAAAGCCTCGTTAGCAGATTTGCAGCCCGTGATAATCTTCCCTCGCGCCGTCTTCTCACACACACGTTCCTCTCAATTTCACCCGCGACGAAAAGAGATCCGCCGCCGCTGCCGCAAGGCATCTCTCTCTCTCTCTTGCCGCGCGCTTTTATTTAAATAAACCGCATTAATATTTAATACCGCGAGAGTGTTTAAGTGGGAGGTACGGGCGCGCTCTCTTTGGAGCCCCGCGAGCCCTATGTAATTACCGGCGACCCACACTTGCTGCTCTCTCTCTCGCCGTGTGTGGAAAAAGAGAGAGAAAGACAGAGACGGATACGAGATGTGCTTAAACGAGACTCGACACGAGATTTTTGCGCGGGTTGGCCCGAAATACCGAAATTCCTGCTGGCTGCGCGCTGTGAATATATTTTTTAGGCGATATGTGCAGTTGTAAATATAGACAATGACCAAAGTACCTGCAAAGATGCTTTCCATAGCATGAGCTCGTGTGTTTTAATTTTATTTGTTTGATTGAGGTGCGTGGGTGTGTAGGAAGTAAATAATTAAAACCAATGAAAGTTTAGAACTTCTATAAAAAAAAAAATTGGGATCGACATTGCAAACAATATTACAGCAACGAGTGTACGACGTATTATGCTCTACGCTCTAGACATGGACGAATCACCCGACCGCGTGCTCAAGACAGCGCGCGAGCGCGAGTAATTTTTCAGCGCTCTCACGCGCGATTTATCACGGCGAGACTTGATTTCTCAGCCTCACAGTCGCGCTCGATTTTCCACTATTAAATGCGATTTTGAGTACGTACATAACACATCGCGTTTATTGTCAGTCGAAAACATTAATTAGCTCTCATTTTTACGCACCTGTCCGAGCATCATTGCATACACAACAGTTCCAGCTAAAAATCGAATTTCTCATACAAACACGACTGTATCGAATTCCAAACGAGTATCGTCCAGAAATTACAGCCGATACTTTGTATCCCCGAAATTGAGGTGGAAAGCAAGATACTAAGTGCGGGATTTCTCAGTGCATTCGCCACGCGAGTCGCGTCTACATACATCGGTCTGCACTGATATATTATACACAGGTGTACTACATGTATATAGCAGCTATATACATGCACTGATCTACCAAAGGGGAAGGCGAAAAAAAGGAGAGAGAGAGAGAGGGAGAGAGAGACATACGAAGAAACTCGCTGCAGCGCCGTATAATTTAGCCCGAAGGCCCGCGCTCCGCGAGGCCCATCATGTATCATTTGCGCAAATTATAAATTCATTATTTCACAATTATCATAATGCATTTGCGAAAATGCCGATGACCCGGGCCGCCTCTCTCTCTCTCTCTCGTGTCTTGTGTATAAGTATGTATCTGTGTGTGTGTGTGTCTCTGAGCTTCCCTCGTTTCTGCAACTGAAATTCCACGATTCTGGCTCGACCGGTTGAAGTGTGCGCTCGCGCGAACGCAAATGCTGAGGCTAGGCTATATATCGCTGCACGAGAGTGAAAGAGATCGCATTATGTGCCGCAATCGGAGAAACTCCCAGAGACAGAGAGAAACTGTGTAATTTCGTGCATCACGAATGTGCCGCTGGAATATTTGGCTCTGACTTATATTGTTGCACGGCTGATGCATGCTTGTGGATTTTGTTGAAAACGGTCGTGAGTTTAATGCAGATATTGGAATACGATTACTCGTTTTTTTTCTATTAATATAAGCGATTTACGACTATAAATAGACCGAGTAATGCCGATAAGTTTCGTAGCGCAAAAAAATTAATTTCGGTTGAATAACTCTAATACCTGACCAAACATTATTATGTCACTTGGATATACAGATGTATTATAACAAAATGCCTTTTCTTTTTACCCCAAAATGAGCTCGTACGCGTTATCTACTTCGAGCATTCGTACAAATTTGAGGACTCCGAGCTTACACTAATTTCATCGATAACAAACGCCCAAAAAAAAATTCACAAACAAAAAATCTTACGCATCGCATTTTCACTCCTCTATAATAATGAATCATTAGATCCGAAAGGTCACCCGCACGCGACAGCCTTAAACGGTATCTCGCGCGCGAAAATCGACGCGTCGTCGCCATCGCGACCCGGATGTGCGAAGGCTGCAACAGCGGCGGCAGCAGCAGCAGCAGAAGTGTGAAACCGGCGTCAAAGCTAAGCTCGCTCGCGCTGACATAATTCGAAGCGACGAGTCATTTGCGAATTTAACGTGGGCGCCAAGCGACATGCTAATGCCGCACACACGCGACCGTACGACGACGACTTTTCGCGCTCTCGATTTATATATTGCGGACGCGGAAAAACGAAGGAACTATCCATTGCGCAAAACCTGTCGAGAGAAGTTTACTGCCGCCGTGTAGAGTATAGCATATTGTCAGTCGAGTGGAAATGGACGTAGGGTGTATGAGCGAGAGATTATATAGGTGTATATAGAAATCGGTGAAATTTCGACGCTTTTTATTTATATATATATAATAGGATGAGAAAAACCCAAGATTAAACGGCTATTTTCGGAAAATAATTGATCAATGATATAAAGTGCGGTATCGAATGACGCAACGCGCGTGATATTGCACGAATTTCACAAAAAAAATATTTATCTTGCTGTGATAAGGGTCGCGCGTTGTATATGCGGTAACAGTTGTACGCGTATACATATATATAGTATGAATTTATGAATCGAGCGTGGGAACGACTGTTTTGTCATTGCTCTTATCTATACTTCTTTCAGACTGACTGTGTGCGTGTATTGACTCGATTTATCGTCGATTAATAAATTAAAATTTTTTTACAACTCGAAACTACACTAGCAGAGGATCATAAAGTCATTGCGAGCCGATGTTAAATTTAGTCCGAGTCAAGACAGTAGTAACCCAAACACAGTGACACAGACTTACAAACGCGAGACGCCTTTATCTCCGCCAACAGTTTTACGAGCGGCGTCTGCCGCACTTGCATATAAAATAAATTAGCGCCTCCGCTAACGAATTTCGGTCCCGCGAAAGCATGTTTTACGAGGCCAATAAACGCGAGTAATTAATTCCTGCTAGTGTTCATGTCTCTGTATATCTATCTTTCGATTTCGACAAAACGCGTCGGGCGGACCGTTCGCGGCGATATTACGCCTCGGTAAACACGATTTTTTTTTTTCATAAGCACACGCCGGAATTGCCGTAATTTCTGAGTATTTGTTAAATTGACGTTTAGAAGTGCTAGTTAGTTTGAGAAAGTTTGTTTTTCTTGTGCCAGGACTGCTATTAGGATGATTGTACGCTACGAATGTGCAAATTGAATTTTTCAACGTCAGGAGATATCGAAACAGAGTTGTAATGACTCGACGACGGATTTTTTTTTTTTTTTTTTGTTGAAAGAGAGAAAAAGGAATATACCTGCAGGTATATGCGTCGGATTTGACGGCCTTTTTTCTGATGCTAATGTTTTTAAAATAAGAGACTCCGCGGATTTCCGTAAGCCTTTTATAACTTCATAATATGCGATTTTACGTATCAAGTGTCATTCTGAATATCCGAGTCCTTGTTAAGCTGATTTGGGTGCTTTTGTGTGGGATTAATTTTGTATCCAGTGTCATCAAAGTTCAAGCACCTCTGGCGATAGATTTTTGTTTCTTGTGACAAAATATTTTCTCCTATATAATTTATCACCCAGATAACAGGCTTCACACTACTGACCTATTAACTTCTTTACACGAAAAATCTCAACGGCCTCACCTTTTTTCCAAACATCGACTGCTGTGTATAACTTCTCCTTTTGTTTGTTGACCGGAAATATTGACCGAGAGACGACGACGTCGTAAGATCATCGGTCTCTCGCAAGTCGAAAAACAGGTGAGAGAATTCGTGACTCGTGATGTCACACACTGGCGAGAAGGTTTCATTCATAAAAGAAGACGTGCCGCGCGCGAGTTGCGGAAGAAACGAAGATAGCAACAGGTCGTTGACAGTGTATTTGCTGCATCAAATTTCGACAATCGGTATATAGAAAGAATATACGTCGAAAAATTCTTCGAATATTACGTGTCCACTTGAATTTCTTCGCTAAATTTAACAAGGAGATTCCGGTCCATCGCATTCCTCCGCCTATTTTCGTGCGTGTAACACATCGTTCAGGCACAAGATTTACAACCGTCGGATTAAAGTTGCGCAGTCGTAAAACCATAATTCGCCTTATTAGTACATCATATCCCATTTCGTTCCTCTCTCGTGGCCTATTAAGCGTCGTTAAAAGAAATCCGACGAGATACACAGCCAGTATAACGAAACATTGTTTCATTCTATGTTTACAGACAGTCGTAAACCGCTCGAAATCTCATCAGAAGTCGATGAGATACCGATCAGTCGTTTATCACTTGACCATCTGATATTTCGATTCCCGTGGAAACCAGCCGACCTTCGTTAATTATTGAGGTTCGTTTGATGTGAATCCGCGGTTGGAAGAAAAAAGGCTGTGAGTCACTGTGCTATGAGTAAGACAGCGAAACGTGTCTATTAGGTGGACTACTCGTTGGATTAGCATTTTTTGGCTGGATCGTGACGTTGGTGAGAACAGGTGATTTCGCGAGATCGTTGTCCCAAAACTTGACGAAAGTCTCGTGACTAATTCAGCTGATTTTAAATCGATGATATACACCTTTATGCAATTGTTTCCTCAGCAAACATATCACTCGCTGACGAACCGAGAAACTCGCGCGTCACAGAGACTTTCACGCGCAACGCGTGCGAGTATAATTTTTGCCACCAGTCTCCATAACTCCACCCCATAACTTTCTCTAATGCAACTCCATTGCATAACCCGTATGTACCTCTCTCGCACAAAGCTCTTGAAAACCGACTTCCACGATCGGTTATACTCGTTAGAGACTCCCTTTTCGCGTTTTACACGATCTCTCGATCGGCATAGGTCGTACCTATACAGCTCCGGAAGAGAAAGTTCGTCTGATCCGGTGACGTCGATGACATCATCGATGAATATATATACGTCGGGGTCCACGGTCACGGTCCTGCTCGTCGAAAAATCGCGAGCGCAGTGAAAGTGGGCCGGTCTCTCGCGGTTTTCCGTATAGTGAACGCGTCAACGGCTAGGAATAGATCGGTATATACGACTTCCACCTACGATTACAACAATGCTGATTCGATTCATCATTCCGGCGACCATATTTGTCGGGGTCGATTAAAGTTACTGGCCACTGGTGTTTTATGAATCATTTATTATAACGGGTACTAATACAACTGCGCGCGCGATTTATCGTAGGAAAATGATGTAGTGACTGGGAAATTCGATTGATTTTATTGGACTATCAAAGAGCTTTTACGAGCAGCTCGATTCGCACCGCGCGTCGATCTGCTGGAAAATACAACTTTTTGAAACCCGACCTACTTATGATGCAGAAAAAATTAAAGACTGAGGAATATCGTATTTTCACGTTCCTTTCCTCGCGAGCAGTCATCGCTTTATGCAGCCGAGTATTATAGCGCTCAATATAACGCGGAAGTGTCTCGGAAACCGATATCCGCGAGCTGCATCATAAAAATACCTGCAGTCTGCGATGGAACGGCCCAGAATTCTCAAACAGGTTTTCAGCATACGGTACCGATCTCTCTCTCCCGATTTGAATCATCGATACCCCTCTCAGTTTTTAAATCCTGTTATCTAAACATGCGACTGTTTTCGAGATATGGTCGACCTCATAACCACGAGAATAGGTCAGACGAAAAGAAAGCAAAAATTACCGATACTTGATCAGACAGCCCCCTATACTCCTTCGCAATAAGCAATTCGCCGGTCGAATGCGCGCACGAATGACTCGGCGGCGGCGGCGGCGTCTCTGGCGAACAATGGGGCATCGGACCGTGTCTCGTATGTATGTACATGCATATATAACACACGAGAAGAGGCGAGACGCCATGCACACGAGGGCGAGAGATGAATGCTGACGTCACGGATAGCGTCGAGCCTTAGATGGGTTCCGGAGGCGAGAGTTCAACCCGCCGGTGTATATACCACGTGCGCGCACTTTCATTCATAAGCGCCAGCGCGGACTCATTCATTCCTCTCCGAGTATTCATTGATTGAATTCTAAACAATTAAAATAGCTGCATCGAATTATCGATTGCGTCCATATATACGAAAAAAATAACGACCGGTATCTCGCACGTCATTATTAATAAGAGGAAGCTTTATATCCTCTGAGATGTGTGTAAACAAGCAGTATATTGCGTAAAATTGCAATTTGCGCGGATGTATAAAGCACACATACGCGCACGTGATACAGCTCATCTCTCTCGCGTCGAGTGTATATGGTGTCCATTCCTTCGAATTTTTTCTCTCCTCCGCGAGCGCAAGAAGTCGCTATGCACTGTTCCCCTCATTAGGGAGCCTGAAAACCTGGAAGGTAATTGATACTTTCATAACCCGTGGCGGCGGCGGCGGCATTCCCACCTGCAGCGGCGCTTTTTGCGCGCGGCCTCGTTAGAGGTGACAATAAGTAGTTAGTCGTTTCCAGGTAGGTGAGCCTCGTTTATCTGAGCCGCCGATGCCGCTGCTGCTGCTGCTGCTACTGCTGCAGTTAACCGCGAGGATATCTCGATTTCCCGCCGAGTTTAGACGCGACACGACCATTTTCATTTGTACGATCGTTTTACGTGAGGAGTTAGCCATCGGAGAGAAAAAAAGGAGGTTTTCATTGTTTCCGGATAGCTTTCTTTTTAGAAGCTCTGAAAATGGAGAACGTTTTAAGAGATTTAATGACAGCTGCTGCTGCTTAATTGTTTTATAAGTGTGATATATATTAGCAGGACTAAAGGTGTGGAAGGAGTTTAAATAATACTCACCATGAGTTTATCGTGAGAATTCTTCTTTAATCTCTACGTCTGAACGTTATTCTTAAATATGTCGCAATAATTAATTTATCACCAATTATAATTATATTATTAAGTAAATTTAAATTATTGGAATTCCGTTATAGCATGAGCGGCCCTAGCAGGCCCAATAAAGGGTAGTTCTGGCATGGGTGACATACCGCTATATATGCACTGGGCCGGCAGATACCGATGGGGGAAATAGGAAAGCGCCTATACGCCATCTACGTTCGCTGACCAGAAACTCAGAGATACTAAGCGGTGGGGAAAGGGCCAGTCCAAAACTGCCTTGCTTTATAGTGAATCACAGTCAACACCTTTACCTACAATTCAAAATTAACTTTCCGTTGCACTCAAAACAGTTTTTAATAAAAACTCTTGTGAATCTAAACTTGAGACATCAATAACGGAATACACCCTTGCTGTGCACTTACTTTATACACTAAAAGTCGTTTTTACCGCAAGTCGTCAGTTTCTCAGCAGCGACAAAAATCCGAGCGTAATACCCGGCCGGTAAAGTCTTTTGAACTCGCATCTATAAAAATATCCCATTAAATATTATATCTCTGCAGTGTCGCGTCAATTTCCTTTTATATCAATCACACAACGCGCTCGAAAAAAAAATCGTCACGCATTCAAAAAAAGAAAAAGCTACTTCACCGTGTAATAATACACATGAATAATTAAGAATATTGTATAATGAGCCTGCCTACGGGGTACACCGGTACCAGCCATAGGAACAATCATTATCTCAATCATCACACGTAACTCGCTTGCGCGCGCGCTCGCCGTCATTACACGCTATCAGCTCTCGCTCGTTTGCCATTTCAATTTGCAGCCGACAAACGCGAATAAATAAACAAATCCATGTAGAACATACAGCTACAGGAGCTCCTTCCTTATTACTATATAGAGCTTGTCATCCAGCACGAGAAAAATGAAAAACCGAGATAGTCGCAAAAATGAGATCTCATTATCGGGACAGTTGGCGCGTCGCGGCGGCAGTTTTACAAATTAGCTGGCGTGGCGTGCGCGCACGTGTGCAGTGCGCTAATAATCACCGCTGATGATTGCAGGGAAGCCAGTACGTGTGTGTGTGTGTGTCGGAGCCGACGCGCGAGATAATATCCTCGTAATTGGTCCAGCCCCTGTCAACCTGTCCGCGAGAGAGGAGCGCGTGCAGTGTATACCTGCGGCGAAGACTGTCTTGTATTATATGAGGATCTCTGCGTGCTACCGATATACGTCTTAACCGGTGCGAGAGATATGCTTTATATATTCTATTGTGCTTAACAAAGTGGACTGTTTGTATTTTTATGATGAGCGTGGATTTATATTTCTGCGAAGACGTTTGCTCACATTTCTTTTGGCACAGTTTCGAATACATTTTGATGATGAGTATTACGTATTAACTGCATGTAAGAAAGAAGTACAGTGTATATGCTTTGCGAGTGTGCTGAAGTTTGGCATTTCGTGACAGCGGTAAATAGCTGCCGAAATAAAAATGTGTGAGAAAAATGCGAGCAGTGCAAGTTCTGCGTAAAAACGTATATGATTATGTATCGGGAATAATGGTGTATAAAAGAAACGACGTTTCCGATGCGTTACGTGCAAATTTTGCAAGATCCCTGATAAAGCTGTGAAGTAGCAGTCATTACTGCAGCGGAATATTTGAATTTCAAATGCAAGAAAATAACGACGCAAGCCTTTTTACCTGATTTTTCACGCGAACCCCAGTAAAGATTTTACAACTCAAAAACGGAGAGAGAGAGAAAGGTACCAGTCAACCCCAAAAGCCCCGCAAAAAAGAGCAGAGACTACCGACCTGCTCTATACTCTCGGTATCCACAAAGCGAGTGAGAGAGAGATCGGCTCGAAAACTGTCCGACTTCTTGCAGCAAATCGGAAGGCCTCCATTACGACAATCCCTCATTTTCTCGCGGCGGCGATCTCTCTACTCCATACCACCGCGTGAATTCCCCGCAAAGAGAAAGACACGCGGCGCGATCGCGCTCTCATTACAGACTATCGCACCAGAAAACAGGGTGGATGCAGAGAGAACGATCCTCGGAGAAAGAGAGCGAGAGAGAGATACTTCAAAGCGGACGTGCGCCGCAAGAAATTCTTCCTGGAAGAAGCTAAACAGAGAGACCGAGACTAGATACAGCAGCAGCAGCAGCAGCAGCGTCTTCTGGATCCCCTTTTCTTTGTGACGCGCGATTCCTTGGCCTCTGTCTTCGCCGCGAGAGAGGCTTGACTTCATATAGATATAGGTGTGGATGTATGCTGTGTGTAGCCAGGTTTGCACGTTCCCACGGAAGAAAGAGAGGAAGATACGAAAAAGAGAGTAGCCGCTGCAAAGGTGACCTGGTCGCGGTGGGAGGGTTGTGGAAAAAGATAGAAAAGTGGAGATGGGGAGTTTGGAGAACCGATAAATGGATTTGCTGGTTATACGAGCGATAGCAAAAAGATTTGTTATCAGTCGTTGGTTTTTCCGACCACTTCACAAGGTGATACTGTGGAACCAGTCGAGTGTCAGCACGTTTCACGATAAGCTATACTGAGCATCTCGTTCACACGTCCCTCTAATTATGCAATTTTCCCTGGCAGCGTGATGTGTCGAAAATTTTCTCAGGCCCACCAGCAGCAGCAGCAGCAGCATCCGAGAAAAGACACAGAAAGAAGAAGAATGCTCGCAAGAAAGAAGAAAAAAAGCGAAGAAGCCTCTCTTTTTCTCCCTACTGTCGCCTTCCTGCTTTTTGTTTTCGCCTCCTTTCCCTCGGCAGCTCTCCCTCTCTCCGTCTCACTCGCAAGCAGCCCCAGAAACGAGAACTTTCCTCAAAAATATTAATAAGTTATAGCGGGCCGATAGTTTTTTCTGGGAACGAGCGCAAAGAGCCGAGCCGCTCGCGCAGAAGCAACAATAGCTCCTCGCGCCGCGGGAGGCCAGACCCGACTAAGAGAGAGGGAGAGAGATTTGCTCCTGGGATAGAGCGAGTTTGACAACGCGAGATCGCGCACACACTGCCGCCGCGCGATCAGATAAGCCTCTCGTGTATATACGCGTCGTCCGACGGATCCAACCCCCCAATAGGGCTATACGCATTTCCTTCTCCGACTGCTCCTTTTTCTCTCTTTCTCTCTCTCCTCTTTGCGGTCGTGTTCTTTCTTTTTCGGACACAACACGAGTATGTGCGGGGGTATATATGGACACGCCGGGGTCGCAGAGTCGTTTTCGACTGCAGTTGCTGCAGACTTATTCTGGTATGTGTGTATGTAAATTGCTGTGCTGCAGCGCAGAGGCTTTTTCGTTGCTCAGCTAAGGACGAGGAGAAGGAATTTCGAGGAGACGGTTCTGCAGCTTTGATGTTTTTATGTGGAGATGGAGAAAGAGAGAGAGAGAGAGAGAGAGAGAGAGCAGATTCGCAGGTTGACTGTTATGGCACAAATTTTGGTTTAGAAACATTGCTGCAGGGCTATTTTGGAGAATTTATGTATTGAATTGTTGTAGTAAGTAAAGAATAAGTAAAGAATAAATTAAATTTCATGATTACAATTGTTTCTTTATTTCTACTCATCGTGAAATTGTCAGAAGAAGAGCTAGAGGTAGTCTGCGATACATATACGTATATAGACATCGAAAAGCGTCGAAAAGTCACGTTAATTGAACACACAAATACAATTATAATAAAATCCTTGGAATCGGTGCACAATACTGCAATATACAATTTTTGTAACGTAATGATGTTGATAAAATAAATGAAAAGTATTAAATAAATAAATAACTTTTTAAGTTACCGATACCTTACAAACTTCACCCACCGCAAACAGATGCACTTCGAGAAGCACGTGGCGCATGATTTATTTTGCTCTCTCGGCATCCTCCTCTCAAAAAAAGCAACGAGCAGAGCAAAAAAAGGCCACGCGGCAAGCAAACAGCGAATACCGTGCGCCGGTCGCTTCCGAGCGAAGGGTTGCAACGATCGACCTTCGCACAATACGGGGACCGGCAATAATCCTCCGGCCGCTTTCTCGCCGACGATCGGCAAGCGCCGCTTCTCTTTCTCTTCTCTTTTTTTACGCGCGAGCGGGGCATAATTTACGAAATTATTGTCTTTGGTATTCCCCCCTACGGCGCTTAGTTTGGAGCTTCTTCTTCGCAGTTGCTGGATAGTTATCGGCTGGAGATTGATATTCTCAACGCGTTGGGGCTGATTGGTACGGTAATGATCGGTATGTGAGATTAAAGATCGGTAAGGAAAATTTCATTTCGATAATATTGACGCGAGTGTATACAACGGCTATAAATAATAGTGCGAGTAATCAGTGTATAAAGCAAAAATGAACTTATCGATGAAAGCACGATTTTCGGAATAATTACGTGTCGCTTATCGGAGTGTGAAACGACTATCGCGTTATATAATTTCTCGCGCTAATATAAGCGTCACAGCCGAGATTGGTCACTTGCATTCGTGATACTGATAGTGCGACACGTTTCCTTCGATAACGGAGATTCCTCGCTCTCTTTGTGACTAATGCCGTTCGCGAAATCGTTATGCACTAGCCTATCGCATTTTTCGAGTGATAAAAGTCAATTAGCAGGCGATAGCCTTAATTTAGACTTGTATCATCGTGTAACGCTCGTTTCAACGCAATCATCGGATATCCCGAAATTATAACGAGAATTATGAAACGCCATGTATAAAAACAACAAAAAAATCGATAAATAAAGTCGCGAAACGTTTAGCACTACAAATCGTGATAGTTGCGGCAATTACACATCCACTTGAACCGATCGCTGCGCAGATTTATGAAATATCCTCAGCACTTAATCTCGCTCGCTGACATATCAAAATTTGTATCACGCATTAAAACCGCACACTTAGGTGCGCGCGAAAAATTTCCATACCCGTTGCTCCACATATAAATAACCCTGCAACTTCCCTCCGCGCGCGGGAAGGAAAAAACGAATCGGTAACTCGGCCAGCTCTCGACCTGACGTCTACGTGATATTTATATTATTACGAATCCGCTGGATATTTGCAAAAGGCGCCCGTTTATCTGGCTACAAGTACGCAAAACGGGCCGATATCTCGGTATTTTTATAGACAACGTTCTCTCTAGGACGCATGAGTGACTAATGCGGTGGCGCCTGGCGAGAAAAAGCACGGCGCCGCTCGACGAATCTATAAACTCTCTCTCTAAACGCCGATCGATTCTCTCGATCGTATTGTGTGTATGTGTACAGCGTCACGCAATGAGGCTTATAATATAGATCCTCGACAGCACGTGAATCATCGGAGATTAGATCAATAGGTAAATAGTAAAATAAAGTGAGAGACACGCGATCGGTATCCCGACGATGCAGAGCTGGATTTGCGTCACAGATATAAGGGCATTTTTAAGAAGCCTCTGCGTGACGCCGTCGAGGGATTTTCGCGATGACGATCGATGAGAAAGTCATTTGCGGAATCTGGGAGCAGGTATAAAGTCTCTGCATATCGTTTATTAAAACGATAACGTTCCTTGGAAAATAAAAGCCTTTTCGTGTTATAACACTCGTACACCTCGCTCTCAAAACCTCGAATAAGAGAGAAACTAATGCAATGCGCAGAGAAAATCAAATTCAGTCTCGTAATCCGCAGCTAATCCTTTGTCTAGACGAGCAGTTAAATTTCGCGATCTCTGCAACGCGATATAACTCACTCTCCTGCTGTAGTAGGACGAAAAAGCAGCCACGACGGCGGCGGCGGCGCAACAATAGACTTCAACGCAAGCACAGAGCACGCTCACTTTTGCTCCTTTTGCGTCCACCTCTGCTGCTGCTTAGAGACGTGAGGAAATTCAGTGGCTGCAGGGATTCATAAAGCATAATGTCATTGTCTTGCTTGCGCGCGAAAAATATCAATCATTAGGTGGATACCTACGACGCTCGCGCGCGCGCGCAAGTTCAGAGATTTCTATTAATAGAAACTGACGTCGAGAGACGCCCGCGCGATTTTCGCGAGTGAGAGGGACGATTCGTAATTCGATTTGACGGTTTTGAAAACTGAGTAGATCCTTGGTGTAGGTTGTGGTCGTATATTGAGAAAATTATAACTAAAAAAATGTATATTTAAAAAAAAAAAAATTAAAGCTATAGCAATGCCACATTTTCTGCAACGAAGGCAAAATTTTTTGTCGATCCTAACAAAAAAGAATCCTCCATCACTGAAACCTCAGGAAGTAGCAGCCATCAGCTTACTCTCCACCTCTTCTACCGTCAGCAGTAGCAGCAGTCTCGTAGCGCACTCGTGTGCAGCGACGCGTGCGATCAGCGCAACGAACAACTCTACTACTCTACACTCACACACGGACACATATTATCCACATGACACACTCACTTCTGAACATTACATGTCAAGCTCTCTGCATCGGCGGCGATTGGCCGGGGAGGGCTGCCGGCTGAGGACGCCCACAAGGCGCACGTTTATATAGTACACGTATAGCCGCAGCGCCGTTCCTTCCTTCTATTCGCTTCATTCATACTTCACTTCTCTCTCTCCTCTCTCGTTCATTCATTAAAACACACGAGAGTGAGAGAGAGAGAGAAGCTGGGCCCCCTTGCGTCAGATTATATTCAGCGTCGCGACTTTTTTCCGGAGTCGGGATACCTATACTGACGATGCTATAGCTGCTCCTGCTGCTGTCGGTGGGTGTTTGTGAGTGAGTATAGTGACAAGTGTATAGCGAGGCGCCGGACATCTCTCTTTCACTCTCGGAGGACACACCGCGAAAGAAGAATGCGAATTGGTGAGTCAGTTCCTTATACTTTTACTTAAACTAGAAAGTGCGTGTACCTATATATCAGTCATTTTTTTCCCGCCGCAGCGGTATCTCTCGAGGCGCGAATTCAAGTATTTATGTAATTTCTATGAATATTATATAGCCGCGCGCGCGGAGAGTAACGATAAGATAACGCGCACTGACTCTTTATTTATTTCTGGCCAGTGATTTATACCTAATATATTATACTCCCGTATCGGTCTACACGTGTTTCGCAGCGTCACGCGATAAACATAATTTTCAGCGTTATTTATTCACCTGCCAAACATAACAATTTTTAATAGCTGCGTAATGCCGATAATAAAGACGTTTCCTGCACGTGCGTCGGGCCCGTCACGGCAATTATTATTTTCGTACGCGCCCACTCGAGAGTGTATACAGGGCGTTTTTTCCCTTCCTGTACATTATAATAAGAAGCTCTCGTAGATTCGCCGGCGACAAGAATAGCTTTTCACGCAGCGGTCAGTCATATTATGCGCCACCCAGAGATGAAATAGAGGATAGCGCGACAGAACAAATAACATCCTCCGCTTGTTTTCAAAGGACGACGAGAGGAGAGTGTCAGGAGGATCAAGGGTCCTTTGTCACACGGTAGTCGCCGCAAGGATACCTCAAGTCAGCCGCCTCGGTTTCGTTTTGTTCTCCTTTAATTCCGTCTGTATATCTCGGTCCATACTCTCGAAGGAAAAATGAATGAATGGCAGAAGAGCCGAAAGAGACAGAGAGGGAGGCTGAAAAATTTACTATTCTAAGGTGATTAGTCGCAGCTACGAATGGATTTCGAATTATTTTTAACTTGGTCGTAAAATAATACGTTAACACGGTGAGAGAAGACACCGTTCTTTGTATAGGTACACGACACCAGTTACGAAATAATTTGCGGACTGTTGACACACTACAGCAAAAAATCTCGGCGCGATAATCCCACGGGACTCACGTCTTATCTGATCGTTGCCACCTTCGCACGTGTCCACTGCACACAAGTACCAAAGAGTCGGTCGAAAAATCGGTCTCTCTCTCTCGAGTACCTAACGCTCGACGGGCGGTCGTTTTTTGGGTCTCGAACCAATCGATTTCACGCGGGGTATAGGCGTGCGCCGCCGACGCTTTGCGGATTTTCGGACGTGACACGAGCGCCACGACGCCCCACGAGCAGCGCAATTTCTCTTTCTCACCTTGAACTAGCTATATACGACGTTTTTCCCGGGGACTCTCGGGCTATATAGGACACAATAGACCTGTCTGTGTCTTTCCCACTGTATAGCTCTCCGAATTTCGGACACGATGATTTAAAATTATGTCGAGAGAGGCTGCAGTGCAGAAGTGAAGAGGGATTCCTCTCTGTCTGTTGGCTTTTTGAGGGTAGTTTTGAGGTTTTTGGGGGGGAAAGCTTGACGTTCTAATTGGAAAAGTATTTCGTGGAGAGATTCTGTGATGTCTCAATTTTATTTTTTAACGATGCAAAAGATGAGAGAATAATGTCGCTATTCTAAACTCGACCGGTAGCTGAGCCGCGAAAAGAGATACCAGCAAAGCTACTCGCACGAGGACATGTTTGATATAAGTACGCGATAGAGCGACGGCAGATAGAGAAACGTGGTAGGAGTCACGCGTGAGAAAAGAAGGCGCAGTTCTTCGTGTTATTTTTTCTTAGCCTTTGTCTTCAATGAAATCCCGATTATTTTTCCTTTAAGATTATTTGCTGTAAATCAATCGTTCGATTCGCGTCACTGCGCGGTCTAGAAATCGATGTATGCGTTTCCTCTGCAGCATAATAAAATTGGAATAGCCGGGAGAACTTACGTTGTGTGTCATTTCAATAACAATTATTTAGTTTCATTTCGTTGCGAAGTAAGCACTTGTGCTCATTGTAATTTTACATGATTGTATGTAAATGCAACCAATAGTAATATTCTAGAATAAAGCACTTACGTATACCGATTCGAGTGGATATGAACGATAAAACGTAAATAATCGTTTTTCAAAATCATCATACCCGGAGAAACGTCTATTTAAAGAATCGTTGACGGCAAGAATATTTCGTTATGTGTAAGTTAAGAAAATGCAACAAGTAGCCTCGCACTATCCTCGCAGATAAGATAACGCACGAAGTGGCGTTGGCATTCTAAAAAAACTTTTTCCAAACAATACCTTCGAGAGAGTATAGTGTCTATTTTTAATATATCCAGCAATAACTCGACATCCCCTATATTAATCACAAAATCAAAGCAATTTTCAAACAATCAGATAAAATACTCTAAATGTATATAAAACAAAAACCATAATAACTCAAGTTTAAGCACACCACCCACAGCCACACACAAAACAACCTAATCCATCCAATTCCAGCTCATTCTTTTCACGCACACATCCCCTCGTCAAAATATGAGGAAAAAAAGGAACATTCATCGCGCCCTATCAAATTTCTCCGGACATTAACATATTACGAGCGCCTCCGAGAGAGAGAGAGAGAGAGAGAACCGAAACTCTACACCTCAGCTCCTCACGCACACACGATGGTCCCCTTATCAAACTCGGTGTATTGTGAGTCAGCCGCCGCGCGACTCTGCAGCTCTGGCGCTTATGTATAAAATGCATCGGTGGCGAGGATTAGCCGCGCCGAATAAGCCGATAACATTCCGATCGTCGTGCACTTCCGATCGCGCGAGAGCCGGATGCGGCAGAGTGGACGATAAAATTTTTTTCAGGTGTCACCCGTTCTTGGCGATGGAAGTGTTCATATATTAGCTTATATTTTATTATGGAAGGAAAATTTTCAGAGTTGTACAAATCTGATGCAACAATTTGCTTCGATTTGAATGCAAAAATCGTGAGCATTTGTTATTACTTTGCCAACTTTATTCAGGTGCACCAGTAATCCTCAATTAAGAGTTCCGAGTAAATGCAGTTCCACAAGATAAGCTATCAGCAAAACCATTTTAATAAGTAAACAAATAAACCGTCCAAATACTACAAGTGTGTCATAACCACCGGAAAAAGATAAAATCGACTTCCTAAAAAAACTAGTTTACTGTGCCAACGCACGAGATCGGCACATCCGAATTTTTCGGGAGTTCATCAGCTCTTATCGCTTTCACCGCGTGTATTTTATATCGTCTTCGTCAGCCGGAACATCGACAACGCATCACATCACGTGTGGCCAAAAATTCGGCAATCCGTCTTATACTCCTGAAGTGACATCATTGCCAATGATAAATCGTGGCGCACCGGCAGCTTATCTCGAGCCCGCGTCTTATCGTATGTATATGTAGCTCGTGACGCGTTCTCTCCTTATTCCACGCGTTCTCTCCTTATAATATTGTTATGTGTGCGTGTGTATTATAAACTGTGCGGTAGGTGCACGCGAAATTCGAGCTTACGGACCTGTTTAATGTTTGGCGCGAGCCCGAGTCTGGCGATGATAACTTTTGACTTTCACCGACACTCCGATCCGCACTCCTTTATGTCCTTATCTTTGCTTATGATTTTCGTGCCGAGGAGGCTGTCGAGGCGGCCATCGACAAAGGGGGATTATTAAAAAGCTTGGAGACTAAACATCTTACCGATCGTATCTTACGTACGTTTCAAAGATTACGTTCTAATAATAATTTTCGTTAGACTTGTCACTTCCCAAGCGATACCCCCCATCTCCCGGCGTGTAACCCACAAAATCGATGAAAATCGGGGTGTCCCACGGGGTGATCGGTATCCGTCGGTCCCCACGCTGCCGGTCATTTCTCGCTCGCGAGGGTGTAACCGGCAGAAGACGGCGCTGAGCGATCTACACGTCTCGATGAAGGGGAGGGGGACCGAGACCCAAGCGCGTAAGAAAGAAAGAGAGAGAGAGAGAAGCTGATGCTTGTGGAAGGGATCGCCGGAGGAGAGTAGGTGGGACCGCCGCCGCCGCCGCGCGCGCGGACTCTCCCGCTCCTCGAGACTTCTGAGTGAGTAACTGTGCGAGTCGCAGCCTCGGATCCTCAGTCACCACGAGATCGGCAAGCCGAATGGTCAAGCTCTCTCTTCTCTCCTATATTTATACATAATAATACCTGTCTTGAGGCTTGTTGTGCTTTTTTCAGTGACTTTTAACCCCTCGAGTTCTCGTGCGAGATTATCGTCAGCATTATCATTATACTATTACCGATCGATTGTATAAAGTAAAGTGATTTTTTTGTTTGACGAGTCGAGAGTGTGATACAATAAATATAACGATGCGGAGGCGCTTTCCGTCAAGCCGTCGTCGTCTAGCCGACGGCGCGCGATTTTTTCGAATCAAACAGCTGCAGTGAGAGGAATTTAAAGAAAAATTTCGCGAACAGGACACAGAGATTTAATTGTTCTGAAGTGTCGAAGAAGAGAGAGAGAAGAGGGTTGTTCGAGCGACATCGATACGGAGCTCTCCGCTGCTGCCTGGAGCACGTCGGAGGGAGCTGGTGCGGCGAGAGCGAGAGATGATCTTCGGGCTGCTGGTGGCCGGAGCTTTTGCCCTCGCCACACTAAGGCGGTGTGTGTACATTATTGAATATATATCTTATACTTATTTTTTTTTCTATACGCACGAACGCGGCAGGGAAGCTGTTCTTTCTTTTTAATTTTTCTGTTTTTGTTTTTGTATATTATTATAGGCGAGTGCAACGCTGCTATAAACGTATGCGTCATCCGCGCCGACAGATTACGATCGACTTTGTTATCTGCTGTCGACCTGCGGTAACGCGTCTAAACTTATGCGGTTTTGATTGAATGACGTGTTGCTATTGACTCATTAGATTGATTAGCTATCAAAATAAATATTACAAATTTTCACTCTCTCTCTTTCTATTATCGTGTCTACTATTCAAGTGATCGATGCGAGATATTTTTTTTGTGGGAAATTATCGGCTCTAGTTTTATGCACCGAGATTATGCAATTTTCGGTGACAATAGATAAATTATGTGCTTCCCTCCCGCGCGAACGCTGACAAAGTCGAAACACGCCCAAACGGGTTTTGCTACACACCGAGATAGTTTATTCGAAAGTTTATTGATGTTGAATAAATTAGTATATCGCGCGCGCGAGTTGGAAAAAAGGAATGGTTTTCTCAGTCTATATTTAGATGAATTACGGACGATCGTAATTAGAGGTAATAATCGGCATGGATATTCAGATTTTGCGCCTGTTTCGATACTTTGTGTATAATTCATAAATAGAGGCGGCGGCATTGTTGGGAAAATCGCGTTGTTTACGTCGCTGCTTTGAATAAACCAACGATGATTTGAGAGACGCCAAATATATAATAGTGTGCGTAATCTCATTATGCAGGAATCATTGACGATCTTTTACAGAGATGCGTGATTTTCCAACGATGCCAGGTGTCGCATCAATAACGGTTTAGTATCGATCGGTTGTGCTTGTAATTTCATGGAAACTAATTAATTGATTGTTCGATTTACGTTCACAATCATTTTTAACGCCTAAGGTCTTTCTATTTATTTGCATTGCGTGAACTAATGTATTACACGCAAATTCATCGTAATTATTGCTTGTTTGATAATAATTTCACGACGATAAGCAATGTTGTGATAACGTGTACAGTGATTACACAAGTTGATGTTAGAGTTGCATCGAACTTTATTATGCAGACATAGTATCCTAAAATACGAGTATTTCAATCAGCAAAAAATTGCTCGTAAATAAACAATCTACAATGAAAATGTATCTTACGTATATCGTTGACGTAGACATACGCGAGAAATAGACTCGCGCGTAATCACGGCCAATAGATCTCAGCTGTGATTGCTGAGAATGTCGACGACTCTGTAATCGCGGATTTTCCTAAACAAAATTACTCGGAATCATCCTCTTCGTAGGAATGCACTTCTCGCTACAGATATACAAGGAAAGATCGTTCAAAAGAACATAGTTGCAAAATTGCATTTCGCTAATCCAACAAAAATGACGTTCACCGAACAAATAAAAGAAATCCCCCGATTTGTCAAAAGTCACAAATACGAAAATAAGCGCACCGAAATGAAAAATTGCAGCCGGAACATACTCGGCATACCTCACTATACGAAAATCCCGAAAAGCACCTCTAACAAATGAGCCCCGCGCTTATTTGGCCGTCTTGACAAATTTCGATCGAGCGAACTCGCGCGCGATGATTCATTTCGATTATCTTGCGTACAATCGGTCATTCCGTATGTATATGCGCTCGAGAGCGCGATTGCGCCATTAATTCCCGGTTTCGCAACCGGCGAGAGGACTATTTTTACGAACTCCTCTTTGTTTTAAGAAATTTCTAATTCCGACGGTATGAATAGTGTCAATGTTTGAGCCGAGACTTATTCAATATTTGCCGAAGAAATTTCTATTCTGCAGGTGTTTTCGGTACACACAATAAAAAAATTCTCGTTTCCTGCGTTTATAACGTTGTATTATCATTATATACTATATCTCGAGTATTTAAGACAAAAAAAAATTGAATTTCACTGGAAAACAACGAGCGATAAGGGGATTAACATCTCGCACGCGTATACCCCCGGTGCGGCTCATCTCAATCTTACGTTACCTCTCAGCTCGTAACCTTCGAGCATGATGTGTATAATACACACCCTGTCGGTGTAATTCACGCGTAATATTAGCCTCGAAGCTTTGGCGCACGCGCCTCAAAACAGATTTTACGAGAAACTCGAGCGCGTGTTATAAGCACAAGCTGCTCCTCGAAAAAAAAAGAAAAAAAAAAGTTGTCGAGAGGAATATTAAGCTCGCGCGCGCGCGTTATCAGCTCGAGGCCAGAAAAATCTCAAATTTCAATTAAACAAACGCACGACTCGCTATACGTCTCGAACTCGATACTCGTCGTGCCGCCCAAAAGTGAAACTAAAACACATATCCTCCTCTCTCTGGGGTATCCTTTGTGCCGCAGGACCGAAGCCAAATAAACACCTAAACTGTCGCCGCGTGCGCTTAGTCACACGATCTTAGTTTCACGTTCTTTTTTTTCTCAATTCAATAGAATACCACCGCTGAAAATTATTATTGTGTATTTAATGATAACAATAATATTAATCTACGGCTCGAAATACGTTCGGCCCTTTAAAGTACACTCCCGCGATGTATCATCTCCGAAAACACACACTTGACGGTGTTTGCCCTTATCCTCTCTCTCAGCAGTGAAGAAAAGTCGCCTCTCTCGTCATGCGTGTTTGATAAACTGGTTAAGCCGCGCCGCTTTGGATCTCCATCTCGTCGCGTATTTGCCGTAGCTTTGTACGAGAGCCGCGAGAGTCTGTAGGGAAAAATGGTCCAAGACACGAGAGACAGAGCAAACAGCCCGGTTGTGTGCTCAAAACCAACAGTTGTGCAGAGAGAAAGAGGTGGGGAGAAAGACACAGTTTTGTACTGCAGGACTTTATCGCCGCCGCGAAAATCTGACGAGTAATTGCTTGGGCAAAGCCGAGAGGTGTCGCAGTTCCATTGAAAGTACTTGTCTCGATGCGGAAGAGAAATTACGCGTGTGTGTGTGTAACAGGTTGTCCGACGCGGAAATGGTGTAGGAAAAAGTATTTATTTTCTCTCGTAACCATTGTTTTTCTAACTAAGCGACAGAAGCGTCAAGCTGTTTAGTCATCCTGGACCACCGGCGTGTAATCTCTCATCTCATTAGTCTCACGAATATCCGATCCACTTTCCCGAAAACCCTTTCCCCAAAGCTAAATGAGTCTTGCGAATCGACAGGTGTCATTGTCGCCGTTGGCAGTACGACTCTCTCCCTCCAGGGGTGTATAGCACCTGCGACGGTTAGTAGTATTGCAGGTATATAATATAAACGCCGCCGTCGCCGGCGGGGGAATCCCGGGGACCGTACTTCGGGCCAATGAAAGGAAAAGCCGGGCTGCCGGGGTATCGTAAAGTCGAGACGACTCCTCCTTATTCTCTGCGTGCTTTCTCGGACTGTGGCGCGACGACGAGACGCCCATTTTCGGAGACGACGCACTTGTTGCTTTGCAATAAAAATTTACCGATAATAGAATTTTAATCATTTTTTTTTTCAAAGTTATTATGGAGAAATTGAAACTCATTAATTTATGTGAAAATTCTAACGCGATAAAAATACAAAAGCATAAACCAGCGACGAAAAAAGCCAAAAATAAAAAAGCAAAGAGTTGCTTGCACCTCTCGAAACACTGTACACACACCGCATATAAAAATTAATTTCATCGTTTCGCGCTCGCGCCTCTTTCGCTCATCGCGCGCGCCTCGTTTATTATTCTCCTCTCATCTTAAATTTCTCTCTCTTTCCGAAGCATATACAGCAGCAGCAGCAGCTTGAGAGAGAAAAGATAAAAAGTCTCTCTGCGGTCTCATGTTCTTCGGGATACTAGCGACGCATTATGGGGGACACGCGGGCGTCAAATGAAAATATTACGCAGCCGATCGCTGCACTATACGGCCTGACGCCCGTAAAAAATGTGTTATTTCTTTTAGGCCCTTTATGGTAAGCAGTTATCGGCTGAAAAATGAAAATTCGAATTGCAAGCCGGCTCATTTTTCTCGGGTTATCGCTTTTTTTCTCGCGCGTGTACTTTGATCGACTGCTTGTTTTATTATTATAGCGTCGTTTTTGTTCCTTTTGACACACCGATGAGATATCTCCGCGTAACTTTTGTGAATAATTATTTTAGTGTCAAAGCCGCAATTCTGCTTGCTAAAATGACGCATTTTAACTTGCCACTAAACACACCAGAAAATTAGACACCGCAACACTCGATACTCCCGAATCCATACGACACACATCCGCGTGTAAGACAATCAACTGCCCGGAAACCAGACAAAGTCTCTAAAAACTCACCGGTAGTGTATCCATACCCCCAAATCAATCATCGGATCCCTGGCTATACTCGAGCGTATTCCTACGCCGCATTACACGCGTGTAAATCGTATCGGAACACCATAAATATCGAATACCGAGCCGAACCGAGCATATTATCAACGTCGTCGAGCCGCACGGAGAGAATCGATTATATCGGCTTTCCTCGACGCGTGGGCGTCTCGGCGGCCGCATGTAACTCGCTCGATTGTTCTTGGGTTACTGTACAATATCTTCCAGAGGCTTTTATTGCGGCGGGGAAAATTTTCGCGATTGCGTCAGATCAAGTTCAATAATGCTCGTGATGGAGCTGAACTTAACCTTTGGTACATATACCTATAAACGATTTTTGAATCTCGAACCGCATAGTCTACGAGATAAGTCAATGGAGAACTGTTACGAAAACTACATAACACTTTTAAGAAGCGTGTCGGCTGTATCGTTTCTCATTCATCACTATATAACTACTCCAGCAGTCCATTAAACGAGGTGAACAACCGATAGGACACGAGACTATTTTCCTTATAAAAACTGGTAAAAATCGCTGAACCGTAAAGCGCGCTTGACACGATCTCGGCAAAAAAGCAAAACAAATACACAGACAGTCCCAAGACGTAATAAATCCTCGACGATCAGAGCTGCACAAGGTGAAAATTCCACTCCCACTTATATATACCGCTACGACGACGTTGACATGTTGCGGCTCAGCGACAATCGCGTTATTCACGCTCGACGAGACGATCGCGCGCTTTATTCGATAATTGCGTTCGATATGCTCGTCACAGGTGCAGCTCGCGCAAGCTTATATACTCCCGAGATTTATCAATTTATTCGGAAGACTGGAGGTGACGCGGTGCTTATGCCTGATTTATGTGGGGCAAGTATATACAAGTTTTATGTTTTTCTCGAAAAATCGGTATATATACCTACTCTCTTTCCCGAACGACGACAAGAGAGATTAGCAAAAGTCACGCTGAACAAGACGATATCGGCTTGTTATGTCAGAGACGCGTATACTCTATTATAGCTCGATGATTTATTCCTCTTGAAAACGCAACGGTAATATAGTTGCACAACTGCCGATCGATCATAAATCGACGATGCACACATTGTTCGTATATATAATACACACAGAAAGTAGAATCGGCAATCATCATCATCACCTATTTCCAAGCTAAACTTGACACGATTCCTACCTCCATCGCGCATAAAACATCAAAGTATCGCAGCAGCACAAAGCGTTTAAAGAACGAGTTGCTCAATGTCCGGTCATCCTCATACACACACATACACACACGATACTCTAGCGCGAATTCAGGCTCGCGTTGCGCGAGAGCCAGTAACGATCCTCTAATTGCTCGGATTTACGAGCGCATTAAGGCATCTCGCGCCGTTTCCTCGGCTGCGGAGAAGAGAGAAAAAAAAATTGAAAGAACGCGAGATCACTTTTCTCAAGGAGACCCTTCCGCTATAGTTTTTCAGCCGACGTGTGCGAGCAATTTTTTTTTCTCTCTAATACGCCGATATGAGGTTTAGAACGAATTCTTGCGGGGCTCTGTCATCCGCTCGAGTTTGCAACAACAAAGAAGAAGAAGAACGATGATGCGTGCGTTATTTTAACGATTTTTTTTCGTTCAGGGTTGCTCCGGTTTCTTTGTTACCTTGTATGCAGATTATTTTACGAGTTGTGTACTTCTTTGCTTATAACTGTATGAAATTGAAGTCAAATGAGCTTTTGAGATATATCGATCTAAATTCAAAGTTTTGAAGCTGACCCGTCCGCAGCATGACAACTAGTCAAATGCACTTGTGATGTATCGATCGCGAAATCCGTACTTTCACTCGCGGAAAAGCAAAGTGACACCGCACGAAAATCGGTTTGACAAGCGTGAGCAGCAAACGATGGCTGGCACTCGACTGGAAACTGTTAACGCTGCAAATTGTCTCGATGAGCGTATAAATCGCTCGAACCGAATTGCGTACCGACAGCTCGCGTTTATGGCTTTTATTATAAATATACTGCGAGATTTTATCTCGATACCGATATCTCGCTGAAGATAAGCATAATTGAATTAATTGAAGTTTAATTAAATTGGTATACGATTATGCAATATATAATTCGTGGAGCGATTGCGATCTAGATAAAGTTGAGTTTAAAAATCGATAACCTGTAACCTTAGCGCTTGTCGACAATCGAATTAAAAAAAGTATAATCCGGCTTGCAGAATTCCGGAATGACACACAAAAGGTGTCCTAAAAAGCAAAAGCTATACCGCCTGAAGTCCTCAAACTTCGAGAAAACAGATGCGAGGAGTTCTCTAGTTCTCTTTTAGAAAGCAATTTGCTGGTACTCTCTCGCCAATTGCGCGTAATTTCGCCGCAATAAAATCGAATTTTGCAGCAAGCATAGAGACCGCAGATATTAAAATTCGCGCTACACTTCGACTTCAGTGAAAGTCGGATTACTCAACTTTACAATCACTTTGAATTAGACTTCGAGCTTGTCTTTTTTCAAGCGATTAAATTGTAATCTGCACCGACACGAGCCTCCGAAGTATTATACCCACAGGTGCGACAAAAGTCCGATTATAAAAAGTCCAAGAGATTTAGAGAGTGTATAGTACACCTCTCTGTGGCCAATTTGAAATATTACGCGGCCACGCGCACGCGCTAATGTAATAACGCACATAAATCTGCATAATGACCGACGTTTTAATACACGCGCCAAGAGACCGGGGGAATTTATGTCTATATGTATATCAACTCCAATGAGCTGAGAAGAGAAAGAAAAAGAGATACAACATGACTGGTAGCCGTTTTCATCGGGCGGCGACGAGGAGAGATATTCTAACGAGGCTCTCGATTAAAAGCTCTCTTGTGAAAATGATAAAGTCCCTATCGAAATGAGCTTGGCTAAATGGGTCACGGATATATACGCGCGCGAGCAGCCTTTGTTAATGATGCATAATAGAGCCTTTTGCAAAAGCTCTTTCCTTTATCGTGTGTCGCGGAAGAAAAGACGATTTTTATGCGGCTATAATACATATGGGTGGGGTGCGCGTGAAAAATCGACGCCATTAGCCGAGAGATACTTATACGTTGATCTTGATTTAATATTTCAATATCCAAACGCACTGACAATGCGATGCAGCTCACATACGTATAGTAATAGTACCGATATGATTCACGAAACGGTAAATCGCCTCATTTTAGAAGAACTGCAAGAACTAAATGGATTTCAAGAATCTAACGCCAGCAAAATGAAGCACAAGGAGCAAAACCTTCCCACCAGCAGTAATTGAGATGCTAATAAACCAATATTTAACATCCCCCGACAAATGAACCGTTACGAGCTAATCATCACCCTTCGGCTGGCAAACAGACGAAGAAAACTCGTCACGCGATTCGCTTTCCTATACATCTACCTTTGCTCGCAAGCGAGGCGTGTCCGTCTATATAGGTACGAGTATTACGGCGCGTACAGTCGTCGTCTCAGAGCCGCGTATGAATGAACGCATCATTCATCTCGCCCGAGGATCCGGCGCAAGGATAGATGGCGTCAGGTGAAATCTTTCTTCCCTCCACATTTATATTATATACTATACAGCTTCGATCGCGACTGTAATAAAATGCGATACGTTATATTATTGACTAAATGACGTCACACTGCAAATTTAATAATCACGCCGGGGATGATTTATGACAGCTCTCGATCGTTTCTGCGGGAGATTATAATTATATATTTGTATTTTGAAATTTATTGGCCATTGTGTCTTTTGCTTATTTTACGCGCGAAGCCTGTGTATATATAATTGATACACGCCGGGAGACATCGCAACGGACTCTGGAAGGCCGAGGAATGCAAAGAGTGTCGATTTATAAATTTACGAGTGTATATAGCCAGTTTCGTTGAGAAAAATCGTGTGCGCTCTATAAAGTGAAATCGAAAGCTCGGCAGCTTATCGGCAATTTTTCGCCGGCTCGGAGAAACAAGCAGCTGTCATTCGGAGAGTAGCCGCCGCCGGTGTGTGTCAGTTCGTATATATCCGAAGATAAGAAGCCGAGCAGCTCGCAATTCTAATCCCGGCTGTGTTGCCTGTCATCCGAGAGTCGAACGCACTATATACTCCGCCAGACAATGGCCTCACCTACACACGCGTGGGCGTGTGAGGCTCGCGTATACGCTAATGACCCGGTGACATAATGGAAATCGCGCGCACGCGGACTAGTATCGACTAGACTACTGCTCGAGAGGTGTTGCTTATTATTATTGTATACTTTGAAGTGTCTCACAATTGTCGGATTTGGATTTGTATTAATTTAAGAATATTATGTTAACAAGTCGTTCACGATTTCATTTCGTTTCACACGTGATCGGTATTATGTGTAACGATCGCTTCGTGTAATATGCACAAACGTATATTGTCGACGAGAGGCAGTTTTCTGTGTCAGCTTCTCCGAGACTTGATTATGAGAAATAGCCTCCGTCTGCGCTGCTCGTGTAGCTACAGCGAAAGACTATAGCTTGTCATAGTTGTGCCGATTTATCAATGAATCGACAATGGGATTATTCGCCGGGAGAAATCTCGAGAGACAATGGGACCGATCATGTTACGAGATACACGCAGACTAATTTCCGATAAGAAACCATAATCGCTCGATGCACTACTATAACATCCATAACGAAAAAATCGGTATGCATTGCTAATATTCGATTTCAGCCTCGCACGCGTGTCTGCAATATATATACCGAGTGATAAATATCCTTATATTCAACTTGACACTTGCGCGGCCAAAAAACGAAAATCGCCAACAAAATCTCGCCTTCGATCGATCATTATAAAATCTGCCGCATTCTGCAGACACGCGCTCTCACAACACTTTACGTAAAGCCATTTTTCTGTTCGAACCAGCAAACAGCGTTTTTTTTTTATTCTGCCACCAGATCTACGAGCTTGTCCAGACATAGAAAGTCAATTATTAGATCGATCGTTCGCACGGCTCGATTAACATTCGGAGATAAACACACATGCACACAGGAGAGAAAATGGCTCTCGTAAAACGGCCAGATTAGTGCAGCGACTTAACACGTGTATATCTCTTTATCTCCGCGAGTCCATTGTGAATTTGCCTTTAATATTATACGGCCTCTAACTTCTCTTCGAGCGTGTAAATCGCAAATGCGCGCACGAGAGCGAGTCTCTTTTATTATAAGGGATATGTGCTGAGCGAGAGAGAGACTCGTGAGTGTATATTACGGAGGAGAGTAGTAGTCGTCGTGTGGTGATGCGGAGACGAGAATATTATCGTATATATACTCGTGCGTGCATTGTTGCCACGTTTTGCGAGTCGACATTGTTTTGGGAGGTGTGATACGGGTGCGTGTGTATAATATACACAATAATATACTCGATTTTTATCCGAGGGGTATAAATTAAACTGCGCGCCGCGCGCGCGGAGAATCTAGAAATAAAGCTCAGCGTTTTATTGCCTCGTACTCGTTATTACGGCACTTTGTTACACCGCTACCGCCTATTACTTACACGTGCGATTGCTTATATTGTCACTGCCGGAGCGGACAATGTATGCAGCGTTATTGCAGCCGATAATTCAGCGCATTCCATAAGCCCGACAAATAAGCGACGTCGAGACTATACTAAAACCCGCACGCAATCATCCGAGTCGAAACGTCTGCGCATATGTATTTTCAAGCAGATAAATTATCCCACTTCCTTCCTGCTCTCTCGAATGATTCAATCGCGGCACGAAAATACCTATAATGATTAACGACGCGTCGATATACAATCGGATCAATAAGACTCATAAATCAGCTCTCATCATCGCCTATGTGTACACGTTAATAGACAAAGAGCAATTTTCCTCGCGAAAAGCAGTGCGCGTAGCTTCCAATTAACGAATTCGGCGGCGATTGTTTGATAAACGAGCCAATTAACGTGCTGTGATCGATGATCGACAAATCGCGCCCGATTAATCACTCGCGCGCGCGCGCTTGCGTACGCGAGCGACCACCTTGTCAGTCTCCCGTGTGTGTGTGTGTGCTAGCGAGTTTCCCCAGAAATGGGCCAGTCGGACGCAAACCTGTTTGCTGCTGATCGTTTCTCCGTCTCTGAGGTATAGTGCGTAAAGTGTATCGCCCTCGACGAATGAAAGTGAGCATAAGGCTCTCTGTGTGCGTGTGTATTATGCAGCGCAGATATCGAGGAGAACGACTGTGTTGGTGCGCGAGAGAGAGAGAGAGAGAGGCTGTGGGTGGACTGGTGCTCGAGGTGGGAAGAAAGAGTCGTGTGCCTGACCACGGACAACAATTTAGATTCGATGAATGGATCTCGGCTGATGATAGTTTGAGATTTGAGTCAGCTGTACGATAATGTATGCTTTTTTTGTAATTTTCCTTCCGATACGATTGGGGTGAGAACTGAGAAGGTCGTAAAACTATTAAAGGGGAGCCTTGTCTGAACAGTCGATAAAAAAACGATAAATTTTTTACTAAAAAAAAATTCCCATCCATAACTCAGAAAAAGATCCATGACAAAATCGATGAAAATATTATCCTCCAAGTAAGTCAGTATACCGTCAAGGCGTAACCAAACAAATCCTCGAATTTTCCGAGAATGAAGCTACAAACGAGAGCGCGAGTTAGCTCATTTGCATAATACCGCCGACAACGGCCGTCTCATTATGTACCTCCGACGTCAAAACTCAACTCGACGAGAAAAAAGCGCCGCGAGAAAGCGTATTATGTATACCTACACTCGAAGAGAGAGACAGAGAAAATCGTATGTGCTGACAGGCGTCTCTTTACGACCCGTAATAAGTCGCGGCGGCCCGTTATCGGTCGGAGGGCGCGACAATAGGAGGAAAATCGTTAAAGCGGCCGCTTTAATATAAAGGAGGCTTTATCTTCTCTCTCTCTCTCCGAGAGTGACGAAATTGACGCTTAAACGTAAGCTCGTTTTCTCGAAATCTTCAGCTGTGGTTTTTCTCTTTTGCGCATTTATAATATACACACATGCTGATGCTCGAGTGCGTAGGCTTCGTAGAAGTATTATACTATAGGCTTTCTCGCGAGAGACACGCGGTTATTTTTCAAAAAATCTGCACCAGGCTGTATGAAATTATTTCGTATACTGGCACGTGCATTCTTCTGATAAATCTCGTCTATAACTGCGCGTGCAACCAGTTTATTGAATGAACGGCTGATTTATCTCCGCTCGAATAATTATTGCTTGTTGTGATAATGGAAACAAGTTTTCGAGCGAATTCCGATCTTTCATTATCAATTTATAACCCACTACACACAAAACTTGCGATTATTGCACATAAGAGTCAATAAAATTAACCCAGAAGACTAAATTCGAATAGTCGATTTTTAACGACAAAAGCTTCTCGACGTATTGTTTTTCCTTTTTTTCCATCTCCCCGTCGGAGTCGGATTAACATCAATCATCGCGCGGCGCGTAATCGCTAAATGAATCGCGCGCGGAGAGCCGATGTCGGCGCTGACTGAGACGGTCGTTAATAAATTTATGTGGGTGGCGCTGCGGCAGAAGCCACAGAGTGGAATGCGCGCCGGCGGTATGTCGCCGAGAGGTGAGTTCCATTTAATATGAGCGAGGACGCGACGGATGACGCGGGGAAAGAGTTGCCGAGGATGGATGATCCTTATATAATTTGTAGAATTTTGATATGTTTGATTAGACTCTCTTTTTTTAATTTCAACTTGTAGCTGTAGACAAAGACGGGTCAAAAATCGAAAGTATAGAAGAAAAAGAAGATCTTGTATTAGTGAGAAGGAGTCTATAGCGACGTGATGTAGAGAGAGAGAAAAAAGAGTAGGCGGTGATTTATTTAACGATCTTTAAAAAATGCACGATCGCTCTTTTCTATATAGTCCCCGGCGAACGCGGCCGGCTCGGTGACATGGATGAGAGCACTGCGCGCATCTCCGCTCGCGCGGCTTCAAAAAGGAAACCGCGTGCTCTCTCGCGCGCGTAGGCTGTTAAAAGGATTAATAAAAGTCGATTTTCTAGGCTCGATTTTTAAAGATCCAATAAATAATTTATGATTTGTTTACGGGCCTCTCGGGCTTCTTTATTTTTCGAAGCGGGGAATAGAGGCTCGTAAATTACTTCTTGCGAAGAAGAGGATTTTCGGGATGGCGAAATACGAAACACGTCCGACGATATTGTGAATGCAAAGTCTGATTTTGTATATAGTGAAAGTATCGAGAGAAAAAACCTTATCGGTCACCGATATTCCCACTTGCATCGACCTAAAAATATCGAAAAGTGCACACCCAGCCAGCGAACGGAAGTGTCTCCGATTTTTTCCGTCTGAGACTCGAGAAAGAGCAAATTCGTCGCGTCATTAACTTTACTGCGCCTCGTAAAATCCGAATACACTTATCTGCGCGGCGCGCGCGAGCTTCGAATTATTATATTCAGCTTTGGTCAGAGACAGCGAGAGAGAGAGAAAAAAATGGTAGTAATATTTCTCGTGACCGGGATTATGTGTGTATCTCGTGAAAGGTGGACTGGATGTCGAACGTTGAGGAATGGGACATAATACCACGATCGTATTCTTTTTTTTCTCACTCGCGTAATGTACGGCTGTTTATAATACAGATCTTTGACTTCTAAATGAGATTTTTAAACGAGACACAGTATTCATGATATTTTATTGCAACGATAAATAAATAAATAAAAATGCGTGTATAATAAGCAATCGTTATAAAATCCGTCAGAAAAGAAACACAGAAATCCGCGAAACTCTACACCCTCTCACTCTCATATATAATAAAATCATGCTTATACACATCTCGCAAAGACGAACGCGTTCGGAGGGATTCTCTCCCTCGAGGTTAAACCGAAGGCCTCGTGCGATTTTTCCAAAAATCCGATACGACCGGGAGATTATCACGCTTGTCTAGGTACACAGCAGCGGCGGCAGCAGCAGCTCTCGTCAAGCGTATCGCCTTACGTGCGCAAGTTTTTCACGCGAGCCAGACGGATAACCAGACGGGGTATACATGAAAATCCACGTCGAGTCTGCTATACACGGTGTGACGAGAGTTATCGCGCGAACGCGGAATAATGAGCTGATTCTCTCGAGATATATTGTTAATTGGAAGCGAAACGTGTGATTATAAAATTACCGGAGGTGATTCAGTTTTCTCGAAACGCTGGGGGTCTTATATATCATCTGATGGCTTTCCTCGTGACCCTATTGTCAATCAAATTCATGGATCTTATGAAAAATATGTTGCATGCAGAGAGAGGGAAGTCAAAAAGCTGGAGTAATTTTGTTTTTACTGTTTATATTCACGTGGAAAATATTAGACAGTGGAAAAGTATGCAAATTAATTGAAAAAATAAGATATAGTTATAGTTAAAAGAATATATAGTTGTTATAAAAATATTCATTCGTCTTTTCATGCTTCCTGCAGTTTGTCCCCCAAATGTTGGGTCCGTTATTTCGTTGATTGAACGAATTCCATGTGAGCTTGCATAGCTTCACTATTTTTTTTTATTTTTTTGTTCATACACTCGCGTATAATGTCACTGTATTTTTCAAATATCTTGCGGATCTTTCGCGTTACATTTCATTGAGTTCTCGCGTTATATTTTTTACTGACATTAACAATGAAAATATTTGACAGTGGATAAGTATGTAAATTAATTGAAAAAATGAGATATAGTTATAGTTAAAAGAATATATAGTTGCGATAAAAAAAAATTCATTCGGCCTTTGATGCTTTCTGCAGTTTGTCCTCTAAATCTCGGATCCGTTTTTTCATTGATTCAACGCAATCCACGTGAGCTTGCATGGCTTGACTATTTTTTCTTATTTTTTTGTTCATCCACTCGCGTGTGTCACCGTATTTTTCAAATATCACTGATCTTTCGTGTTGCATTTCACTAAGTTCTCTCGTCATACTTTCAACCATAAACGGATCTGACGTTTGTTTCCCCAGAACTTCAATCGAGTCTTCAAGATTAGCTTCACTCAAGGATCCGAATGACTGTTTAGTCTGTGCGTGAAAAAAAAAGAAAATTATAAGTAAGATTAATTATAAGATACATTCGTATAACAAAAAATCCATTCGAAACTATCACTTACCGCTTCTTCTAATTTCTGTCCGTGCTGTTCAATGTTCTGCGATATCGTTGCTAAAGCTGTATCGTTTTTTTTCAATTTTCTAATAAAATTCTCCACATAATTTTCAGCTTTATCCATCAGCACTGCCTCTTGCCTTTCTTGCTTAGCCAAGTCTCGTCTCGCCTTCTCCAACTCGTTCTTTATTTCAGAAACGAGCTGACGATTTTCTTTGTTGCTACCGCTCTTGCTTAGACGAATTTGGACCTTTTCAGCCATGTTTGCTCGAGTCGAGTAGAGTAGTTTCGAAACAAATACGAAGTGAACACTGCAGATGCCAGAGTCGTACTGAAAATCGTCTCTGCAGTGTCAAGTATTTATACGATGCAAAACCCTTGGTTTTCGGCTGTCATTTACCTTTACGTCTGCAGCACGTTGTCCCCTCTTCTCCAATTTTATTACCGTCTGTGGAAAATTCTGGCATTTCTTCCGTATACTCTCAAATGCACCGATGTCGGTACAATAAATCCGACCGTCTCGACCTGACCTGGAATACCCTCGGAGCCACTGTACTATAATACGGCTCCAGCTCCTCCCTCTTTTTCCACTAATGACGAACGTCGAGACGAGGTATTAAAATTCCTGTCAAGACAAGTATCGGTCAGTTTGGAATAACGAGACGTCGCCAACATATACCTATAGTCAAAGTTGGCAGAAATATATCTACCTATACATTTACGTGGATACGTATAGCTCGCTGTATCACTAGTCGGATCTGAAAAAAAAAATCGATGCATTGAAAAGTCCCTGCGGAAAATCCTGCGATCCCACCCAGTATAGACTGTCTCAGCTCAACTCGCGCAGACATGACGTCGCCCATGCGTATGCATTCCTACAGCTCTGGGTATACTCGGCAGAGTATGAAACGTCGCACCCGATCATGCACTTATATTATACCTGTGCAGCTGCTCGTCGTCGTCTGGTACAGCGGCGCGATGCCGACGGTAGACTGTCACGTCTGGATATAAACGACGGGGATGACGTCAGTCGCGGCGGTATGACATCAGTGATCCATATCTCGCGGTAATACCCGCGAGAGAGAGAGAGATCTGAGGTTACGGCCATTATATGCGCCTGTAGTTGTCTAGTTGTTGTTTCGATGTGTAATAGTGTAGTTGAGAGATCGGTTATATGTGTACATCAGCTTATTACGCGCTGGATAACCGGATGTCGACTCCCGAACGACTTTGTTATTCGAAATTTTCAAATTATATGTACGGAATTTTTCGTTGCAACAAATCAAGTAAGAACTCGAGAGAGAGAGAGTGAGGGGAAAAAAGATAACACATACTTCAAGAGCGCTCGGCTGCGAGAAATAAAGCTCAGACACGCGGTAATGCGGCTCTCTCTGGACAATTTTCAAATTACCGACTAATAACCGGCTAATTCGCGTGCATTCCCCCGCGTCCTCCGATTTAAAATTCAGCGCGTGTCCTTCTCAAAAAATGTGGGTCGGTAATAAAAAACAGTGTAAACTAGAGGTGCGTATAAGTAAATCGATGAAAAAAAAGGGAAGCATAATAAGAAGCCGCGCGCGGCTGATAATAACGACGAACGAAAAGAGAGAGAGAAAGGTAGGAAGCAAAAAAAAAGAAAGAGTGAGAGAGGCGGCAGAAGCAGAAAGGGAAAAAAAGAGACGTGGGAGCACACACGAGTCCACTTAACGCGCGCGCTTTGGTAAAACTAAGCCCCCCCTCGTGAATGAGAGCCTCGAGGATATGGTTTTACTTTGCGCTAAACACTCTCACTTTTTTTTCGCGGCAGAGTGCAAGTGTCTCGCGAAATTTCTGTGATTAAAAAAATCATCTTCGTCATTGCTGACATTTACGAGATTTATTAGAAAATTGTCTTTGCAGTATAAACTGATTCATTATTCATAATTTTTTCAGTGACCATTCGATCAAACGCGTATAAATTTCTCAATACTTAGAGCCAAAAATATTTCATACCCCCGCAAGTGTCTAGCTACACGTGTTCACATTCTCTCCTTCTCTCAATATACATCAGCAGCAGCAGCAGCACGAGATCCTCGCGTGAGCCTAATCGCGTGGAATCCGGCGCGCAACCGAGTGCCTCCGAAGAATGTCGAAAAAAGAGCAAAATGCACTTGGAGACTCGTTTCCTATACACGATCCGATCGGACACGTATACCTATGGGCCACATGCAAATCGACTGCTAATCTGTCTGGCGCATCCGTGACGTCACACACACACACATTGCAAAGTCTCGCCCTTAGAATTCCACGCTGTGACTGTGATATAACCTGTCGATAATCTCGCGCCGATCTTTCGTGTAGGTGCAGAGAGGAACAATAGAGTCGAGGTTCTTTTAGGGCGGATATATATTGATTCGCGCATTGTGCCTGCGCTAAAATTCCTTTCGGGAGACTGTATGTATATATGCGTGTGTTTATGCTGGCGTCGTTTGATTAATAGGTTTCGCAAATTGAATTATTGAATGGGACGGAGAAAAAAAATCGTTTGTCGTGTCAATGGACAATCGGTGTTTCCTTATTGAATGTTAATATGCATACGCTTGTAATTAATGCATTAAGAAGCAACGACTGCAGTTTTTGGGACAGCGTGTGTGTCTATAATACGGTGTATCCGAGACAGGAATATCATCGCGAGAATAAACCGGCGGTGAAAGCTGCCTGATGTGTATAACGCCTCTGCACACGAGATTCATATATACGCCCATAACGCGGCGAATGTGTCCCGCCGGCGCGAATATCACATGCTACTCGCCCTCGCGCCGTGTTTTCTCTCGAGAGATGATACTTACTTGTATATCCTACTCGACAAATCGTGCGCCTGATGATGCGGGACGCGCGCAAGTTATGTAAGGGTGTCGGCGGTTATTACATGCAGATTTGCTGGTGGTGCTATATTCATTCGTCTCTTTTCCAATAATTAATTCAATGAAGCGTCGAACTACCGAATCATCTATATATTTAATATGAAATACAAATCAAAGTCCTAATCGTCACGATGAGTGTATAATACATATATAACGCAGGTCCATCCTTCTGAGAAAGTGCACCTTAGCACTTGGTCGTGTATAGCCTCTGGGCGCCGGCAAAACCAACAATCTTCCTCTCTCTCATCCCAATCCGCGCATAAGGACCCACAGAAGAAACGTGCAAACATTCCTGCAGCCTCAAGCCCGCCCTTTGCCGCGTCGGTCTCTTTTTCATTCTTCTTCTCCCCTGCGATCTTCATAACCCTTTTCTCTCGTTTGGTGATACGCGCACGTGTAATGTGAATTTTGTTTTAAAAATGTATACACGCGGTGTACACAGTGTAGTGTTATTACAGTCTCAGGATGTGAACGATTTCGTTTTCTCGAAAATTATGAATAATTTTCCCGGAATCGGGAGTGAAACAATGAGGTGTCCCTGCGATTACTACACTGTATACTTATAGTCGGAGTAATGCCTTACTTTCTTTTGTCCGGTATATAATCGGTAGCTCGGAAAAAAACGACACACACATACACAGAAGCTCGAGAATCCTGCGCCAATAGCAATAAAATTTTAATAACAATAATTTCATCGAATGGAGAATCTCCTTGAAACTGAGAATTTCGCTCAATTTTCTGTAGAAATTTCCTTCTCCTCTCTTTCTCTCGCTCTCCAGCCAGCTTAATTACAACAGTCGCATTAATCTCGAAATTAATGTTTCCTGCCGCGAGCGAGCCATAAGTTCGGAAAAGCAGATCGAGCGTAGTACGCATAGGCGCATATATACAACGCCCACGCGCTTCTCTCTCTCTCTTTCTCTTCGAGCGTGAGAGAGCCTTAGGTGCATCGTCGAGTCGAAAAATTCACCGCGGTTGCGTGCGATTTTGTCGGGGTTATTTATGGCAGGAAAATTGTAGAATAATTTCGTGCGTTATATACCGACCTGGAATTAGCCTAGAATCGCGATCGATGTGTTTATCGAGTGGATAAAGTCGTTGAAACCTTGATTACACAGCAGTGTATAATAATCTGCTCAGATTTATACTCTATACGTTTCTTTAAATACAGTTTAAGAATTTCGAGATATCCGCATCACAGCATCACTCTCGAAGCGCAAAAGCTCGCGCCGAACGTGTATATATAGACGGGGGCGTGAGAGGTCGACCGGATAAGGAGCTCGCGCTTGCGGCCGGCTAATCGAATCGTGATTTAGAGCCGCCGCCTCGGAACAATGACGCTCCTCTCGATCATATCCCGGCTCGTCGTCGTGAAAAATCATCGAAGAAGCGACGACAGCCGCGCGTGGGCTTCGCGTATTATGCACGGGATCTAACGCTTCGACTGATGTACGCACAAGTATATATTTGAGAAAAAGAGTGACAATTTTATTATATACATATACCTTTAGGATTTTTCAGGCGCAGAAGCCTTGAAGCTCACCGCATCCGGACGGAAAAGTCCGAGCCGTCGTGAGAAATCATCGTTTCATCCGCGACGTGTTCGACGATTCAATCAATTATCCCAGAACTCTTCCGCTCCAGCAGGTCGATCCTGCGACCGATAGCCCGTATACGTGGCAAGGACACCGAGATTCGATGTACACACGCTTCGCCGGTCGTTATACCGCGCGTACATACGCTCAATTAGCGCAGCGAGAACTAATCGATGATTCCGGATTTACTTGATGGGCTTTTTGTTTCTCTCGCGATTTTATTGTCTCCACTCCGATCAAGTCGTCCGGCTGAATTGATACAGCTATAGCTTCGTGTAGTAATAGCACTGGATATAGGGCTATAAAGCGAGTACAATACAGCCGAGTGCATCTTTGAATTGCGCAATAAATCCTCATATTCTCCGATTCACAAGCCATTCGTGTGCGGGGGTGGAGCGTAGGTGTGCACCTACGTGCTGTATGCGTTTGGGCTGTGCCCGGGTGTGAAAGTCGGAAGAGCGTCTTCGTAATATCGTGTTTTAGCGATTTTCTCGATAATTCGGATATAAATTTAGTGTTTTGAAGGAGATGAGGCAGTAGCGGGTATATTGTGCGAATGGATTTTGTAATAGTTATATATAGGGGATTCATTAAGTTGACTCGCGGGGTATTAGGTAATGCTGAGAGCGGTTTATTATATTACCTGATATAATATTGGGATAATAAAGATAGCGATCGGGTCTATTACGAGCGTTTATATCTCCATAAAGTGTAATAAAATACGTATTATATTATATATAGGTACGCGTGTTTCAAGAGAGACGATCTTAGACTAGAGATAAATTTGAATTTGCTCTAAAAGCAGGATACGAAATTTATATGAAATGTCCTGATCTCTATCGAGTGTGCTTACGAAAAAAAAATCATGTAATTCGTAGTTTCGCTTGTACACGCATTCACAAGATTATATAGACACAGAGTCATTGATAAAATAATTGAATTATCTCTGCCTCTTACAAATACGCTAATGCCGTAATTATAAAAATCGAGAAGTAGCACAAGATTGCAATCGGTCATAATGGAAAATCATACACACGAGAGCGAACAATGCCTCCTTGTAGCAGCAGTAAACAGGTTTTAATAACTGCATTAAGAAACGTTTAATTATCTCCCACAGAGATAGATATATACATAATAATACTCCGACATACTACATACAATGTATATCTGACAAAAGTATCTACAGAAAAAAAAACTAAATTCTCCCATCTGCTTACAGATTCGGTGGCACAGACGGCTACCCTGACGAGCCTCGCGTTCTTCCTAAGCTCAGGTCTGGGCGGCTCGATCAGCTGCGTCTCGGCGACACCGGTCTACGGTAGCATGCGCGCCACCTACAGCGAAGCCAGTACCTCGTACGTCGACATGGAACCTTGGCTTCAGCCCTGCGGTACACCCGTGGCAGCTTCTCTCAGGAAGTTGCCTCAAAGACACAGCGTCCACAGGGCACTCAAGAGGGTCAAGACACAGCTCAGGGTCGCGCAGAACCACTTTCGCAAGGATCTCAAGGATGTTCACGAAATTTACTCTAAGGTTATTATTATTATTATTATAATTATGCGGGGAATAATCATAACACATCACGATAACTGGATATCGGGAACGAGTTCTGTGATATACGCATTCCTCGTGTGTTTACAAGATCGCGAGTACCGTTTTGCTGTGGTAAAAATTTCTGATTAAGATTGATTGCATAGGAAGAATTCGATCGAGATACGCGCTGGTGAAAAGGTGAAAAATCGGAAAAAAATGTTCTTTACATAAACACAGAGCGACCAGTTCTAAATTTATCATCGAGCAAAAAAAAGTCGGTAAGCCAAGCTGCGCAGCGCGAGATCGTCGATCGTAAACGTCGCGCCGTAAAAATACTCTCGCCTTGCATTATCAGCAGGACCACAGGGCTCGAGCCTCCCACGCGAGAGACGAGCGACCACCGACTCATCCAGACGAAACAATCGTTTCAACTGACATCTATAGTTTCGTTCTGTCTCTCTCCGGGGGCACATGTGCATCTCACACAGTGTTTTCCTTTTCTTTATATATATAAGCGCGCGTGCAAGAGAGAGAGAGAGAGAGCTTATCTTTTAAACTGGCGCACGTCCGACACTTTAGATTCGCTGATGCTCGCATGGGAACGACTGTCCTAGTGGGTTTGCATCGTCGGGTAATTATGTCATCGCTTTCTATATTCTATATGCGCCACGTTGGAAAAGAGAAAGACACTTTTCCGGTCTAGACTTTTATCGGGACTTCCTTGGCACTACTGTACAACGCTTTATTGCTGTCTCGAGGTGCTATGATGGTTTTCGCACATTTTTCAAATGCAGATTTATTTCTCCTACACTGTTATCGAGCAAATGCGTCGTGATAGATAGCGCGAAATATCAGCACAGCGAAATTCTTCATCACAAGCAAATGACTATACTCGCGCACGGATGATTCATACTTTCTCTCTCTACACCCAACACTATATATATAACGATATCCTCTTGAAATTCAGCGAAAGCCAACTATACACGCGGAAGAACGTGACCGCGGGGGTGGCGTCTCACTTTTCCTCGAGCAGTACGAAAAAAAAATCGCGTAAGCCTAGTCAAGTGTAAACCAAGTCTCCTTTTCTCTGCGCAGGTGTATAAAGTGCTGAAGGAGCAGTACCGCATGAACTGGCTGCCGGAGAAACAGCTCGAGTGGTACCACCGCGAGGTCTGGTGCCTGGAGAAGGGCAAGAAAGCCGAGCGAGCTTTACCACGACTTCACGATGCTCTGCAGAGGTTCGCCATCACTTTCCATCACCTGCGTGCCTTCAGGCTCAAGTCCAACATCAACGCCGATATGACTATGATCAGGCGGAACGAGATCATCGACGGCATGAACAACGAGATTCTCAGGGTGAGTTTGGCAATCTTCTCTCTCTATATATACATGTACGCGTATCTGTATCCCACGCAAACGATCAACGGGCGGAAATTAATTTGGCGCTGATGGCCTGGTTTCATCCGACAGGAAGCAGCTAGAGGTGGCTCCTCTTCGTTCGAAAATTGAGTATTGTTTGGAGAGAGGTAATACCATTCATCGGGTATAGAGAAAACACAATGGTATTGTTTGCAAAGCGCTGCACACACTGACTGTGCAATAATATGCAGTTGTAAAAGTTTAGTGCTTCTTTGATAGAAAACGTTAAGTTGCGAACAGGAATGCTTTTACATAAATACTTCAATAAATAAACAGTGATGAGGCAGTATTGTGAGCACCGCGCGAACGCTGATGCATAATGCAGTGACTAGCCGTTTAACAATGTTGGAAAAACTTGCAAAAAAGATTTGCAGTTACATAAAGTATGTAGAACGTATCTTGAGCTTTTATGGATAGTTAAAATTAAAGCCCCGTTGAATAAGTCTTCCGTTGTCGAATCACATATTACAATAAAACCGAAAACTAATCTTTTGAATTCCCCAACAGATGCTCTGCGAAGTGGAAACGGCGATCCTAAATCTGGGCCTCCAACTTCCAGTCACCCACAAGTCCGTCATCGTAACCGAGTCTTCAAACTGGGCTCGAGAGGGTGACCTCACACTCATGCTGATTCAAGATTCCGGTGTACTTCGTCTCTACCAAGCCTTCCTCAACGACTGGATCCGGGCACTGCGTAACGCTACAGCTACTGGTCCCGGAACCTGTGATCCAACGATGCTGAGACCACTCACGAGCTACTTCAAACCGAAGAAACAGCAGCCCGGCGCCAAGAAGGTGAACAAGCAAAACCCGAAACGTACCAAGACTCACAAGATGTCCGAGGCCAGAAAACACCAACAGGGCGGAAAAGATCAACAGGAACGTCAACTCGCCCAGACGTCCAGGAGGATGGCGAGGAAGAAGGTCATGAGGAAGAAGCAGAGGAAGAACTTCTGAAGACCAGTAGAGACTTTGTCGATTAGGAATACCGGTACTTTTATTATTGCGAAAGGCTAACTCACTGCGTTTGAAGAGTAATTAAATTACTGTTATGATGCCGAATTATGATTTGAAAAATTATATGCGATCGAGCTATGTATTATTATTATTGCCAAGAGTCTTTTCTTCTTCATTCTTGAGTAATGATGTAGAAAAGCAAATGATTAGACGAAAAAAATCCAGTGTATTAAGACGGATCGCATATTCCATGCTTTTCAGAGGAATCGATCCGGTATTAGGGATTCGATTGTATTTATTATAATATTCGATATCGACACTACATAAGTTTTTTTATTATCAAACTTCGAGTTGTTAATATTTATAAGATTGCTATCCGATTACTTTCGATTATAGTATAGGGTCTAGCGCGTCACTGTGCAAATTTGATGTAACGACAGGACCATTCAGTAGACTTTGATATATAGACAGTATTAAGAGATCTACTTCAGTGCGATCAAGCAGTATTATATGTAACGCGTCGAGTAATTATAATTTAATTAAAGGTACTACTTTTGCGCGACTTGCAGATTAAATTGTTGTCGTCGCTGGACTGCTGAAAACAGACTCGATCGACGGTTTCATCGATTTTCGACCATGCCGTTTCGTTTTAACGTCATGTGTATAATTTATAAACAAAAAAAAAAAATTAACACTCGTATTGTACCAAAAATTTATGCCAATTGATTATTAAAAAAATGCGCAATGTAATTTGCACTGTTATGAAATTATGATTAACAAAAGAAAATTGATTTTTGGAGTGAAAATCAGTGAAACCTAGCCGACAGTACTTACAAACGACATTCGAAATTGCGAAAATTTAAAGAACTTTTAAACTCGGGTGACTTATTGTAAATTGTATTTAAAATAAAAGATTGTGTTGTATTTAAATCGTATCTTCAATATAAAAATGTTTCTCTACTTTTTCGATTTGAGAATGTTGTCTTGTTAGTTGCAGAATCGTATACGACGTAATCGCTTCCGGTTTAAGAAAAACACTCCATCATCGTCCATTTGCGTTTGGAGCGAAATGGAGTGCATATCCATAGAGAACTTAAAAACTGAAGAAAAACTTTATTTATTATAGCTTTAACGTGGCCCGCGACACGAAAGCTTCCAATTGTTAGCTGTGATATAAAAAAAAACAAACGTACGTGGACGTTGCTGAGTTCCTACGTTTTCTTTGTACGTCTTTTTTTCGTAATTATTATACACTGTAATCCTAGAATACGACCTAGTGTAATGACAATTTTTTTTCTTACTCTGTGCGCTGTTATTGTACAGAAAAATATGTGCAGATTATTGTGCGTCACTGACAACTTTGTATGCGCTATTTGAAAAATTTGTTACAGACAGTTTACCGGCGCTTAAGCTCTAACTTAGATACGTAAAATTATTCAAAATAATGTACTTAGATTTAATGAAGAGATACAAGTAAATTCTTTGTAACATGTTTTTCTTCTTATTCAACATTGCGTGTACAAGAAAAATTGAATCTCGCTCAAGTGCCTTCATGACATTCCTCTGCGCAGAATCGAAATTATCGGTAATATTTATTATTTTTGTACTTTAAACAATATCTCGTTTGAATTGTCTCGTACGAGGGCAACGTTTTGTATTAGAAAAAGAGACTTGGTCAATATTTGTTACGAAAACGAAAATTGATTTTCATTAATATCTTATAATATAGTGATACGATCTTTAAAAAAAAATCCAGTATATCATTACTCTTGCAGCGTTTATAGCTCTTAAGTTCTGTAATTTCTTTTTCATTGATTTAATCTCTTATCAACTATATCATTATTGCATACATGTAGTATATATATTTATTGGGCATACACACGCATTATTTACATAGCGTATTACGATTTATTATTTATTATATCACGTTACCATCGACTATGTTATTACATACAAATATATTACTTGTTATTATTTCCTCTTTTCTTTCTACTTCTACATACAATTTACTGCTCCGTCTAATATTTAAACGAAAAACTTAGTTTCTCGGTGCTCAAAGTACCGTCTTATTTTTTTGTACATGTTTTTTTTTTTGTAAAAATACAATAAATTATTTCTTCATAATAGGGAAATAAATAAACATGCCTTCGAAATCTCTTGCGTTTCTAAATTCAAATTCCCCGCAAATCTTTTAAAGTAACTTTCTGCTTTAAATTGTAGTTCAAAGTTTTTGCAAATATTTACTAATCCATATAGAGATATAAAAAACTTTCAAAGTCGCGGTCAAACGTAAAAAGACAAATCCGACCGCTAGTTCTTTGCGAAGATATGATCCTGTATCCAGAAATAGCTCCCAGTTCTGACTGGACCTGCAGGTGGTATGTTTACTAACTCTGTTTGCTTTTCTGGCTTGCACTGCGCACAGGCAACGGACCGTGAGATCGTTTTATATTTAAACTGTCGTGAGCTTTTTCAGGATTGTTTGTTTCCTCAGCACATCTATTTTTAACTACACTTTATTTAATTCATAAAAAAAAGTAAATAAAAGTAAAATTAAAAAAAAAGATCAAGTGCAATGAAACAATCCGTAAGACTTTGAACGCCAATCTCAGTCAAACAAATCACATCCTCAAACGCTCAACTCTCGAGGTACTATTATAATTTATAATCCACCGAGATCGAGCACACATATACCCCCTCGTGTCCACTCGATAATCCAATAATATCAAGCATCGTCTACTCTGTGCAAATATTATAATCGCGCACTCGCGCTCATGCAGGCTATCAGTAAACAGGCTCGGCGTTCGATTACGAATACCAGGCTGTCATAAAGCGCTGCTGCATATACGTCCATCTCTCTTTCCAGCCGGAACCTTATCGATAATGCGACGAGCATGCGCGCGCGCGCGCTGATAAAGCCCGACGCTCTGTCTACCTACTCTCTTTCCTTTTTTCTGCGGCGCGATAAGTTCGTTCACTTGTCGAATTTCCGCTTCTGTTTGTGAAAAGATGACGGAGGGAGGAATCGATGAAATTTACAGCTCGCGTACATCAACGTACGAAGCTTGATATTCTGAATGATACGACAAGGTGGATTGATAAGAGGAGGTTCTATGTAAGCGATAACTCGGAGGCGCCAGTGTTTATTACACTGCAGAGGTGCAGCTCGGGCCCTTATCGACTCGAAGGTTTCCCAGACGACCTCGCGAGGTATTAGGCGAGTACGAGAGAGTCGAAGTAAGCCAGCTACAGGTGTGCTACAGCGCATCCTCGCGATCGATTTACAACCCCCCGGACTATTCGACCCCCACTACACGAGCGATGTACAAGCCTGGATGCCCGGTTTTTGCTTTCTCTCTGTGTGTTTGTTGCGTACGTGTAGCTGCAGTTCAATCTGGAGCTGGCTGATGATTCACTGATAGCTAATAAAAACTCGCAAAGTTTTGCATAAAGCTTTTCAACAAATTCGAGGGGGAATTGCAAATTTGCATTTTCTCCGGGATGTCGGGTGGCGAGAAGAAAGCTGGGGGGTTAGGCTTAAGTGGATTTTTTTTGCGAGGAATTAATTTAGTTATGGATTTTTTGAGTAAACGCTTTTTTGCGTAATTTTGCGATAACAATGACGGCGTAACTTTAACAAAATTGTTCATTATGATTTTATCAGGGAAGAATGTTACGGAAAAGTTCGATGAAAGTTTGCGTTACTTTACGCAGGTGCAAGCGTTCGTTGCTAACTTGGGTTAAATAAAATTATAAATCGGCTGATTGCTTATTGTAACAAGTTGAGAATTTTCTAAACATTCGGTATTGAAATCCATTAGGGCTATAAATTATGTGCGCATATTTAATGAGGATTAATTTGATGATTAATATATATCTATACCAAAACTAACTAACTTATTGCGCTGAAAGAAAACAAGGTAAATGTTTTGTCAAATATATACACACTAGAACAATCCGTTTTCTTGGTTGAACCTGTCTAGATAAGTCAACAAATTTATACTTACTTAGTTTGTACCGTTTCAGTGTCATATAAGATTAGTTTTATCCCGAAAATCACGTGATTCAATTGAAAGTGCTGTGCAGAAGTTCGATAGAGCCATTGTAAAATGGGTAATAATTTATATTGTAATCGATAAATATAGATTGTCTTGAGATAAAATGATGAATTTGTACACCAACGATTGTTTATCTATCTAATCATAAATATTGCCTTTTCGCACTTTAATCCTTTATATGATATATGTCCGATTGCTTATCAGGGCCAACAAACAGAAACTTGTCAAAAAATTTCTCCTTCGGTCTTTACCTCACTTTATAAGGAAAAAGTTACCTTAATCTTCTGCTGTAATTGATGCTTTAAACTTTGCAGAGAAAGCGCCACAGGATTAATATGCTCAGTAATCTACAATATATTATTTTATTTTTTATAATTATTATATATGAAAGTGTAAAGTCTCAATCATTGTATTAACAGCTGTCCAGTATACTGCGTTTAAGAGGGTAGGTAGCGTGAGAACATTTGCACTTGTCTGCAAGACAGAGATATTCTCTGTTCGATCTGTCCGCTAATTATAGCATCACCATATTCGGCGCGCCCCGCTGTCTAGCAGATATATACATGTAGTTCATAGCTGTTTTATATAGTAGAGTAAAGATCATTGAATCAGAGTAGGATTCAAGAATAGACAGGTAGTGAGGTATCAGGCTCGATTTGTCACATAATACTATATCATGAAATAGCAGTCAATATTTAAAAGTAATTTTTTAATTTAACTTTAACTTTATTAAACATACAAAATTAAAAGTAAAATATTTGAAATCGATCATTATGATGGAATCACTTGACTTCAAATGTCCTGCTTCTTACGAGTTTCGACAGCAATATTATCCTCAGCCTTTGACGTCACATAAGAATGACTCGAGAATATTCGCAGAATGAGATGACAATTTTTCGATCCCCTTACTTTTCCATTGTCAGTGTGTAAATCTTGTAACTTTTTATCTGGATTTTTGTTTCCGTTCCGATTTTGAAGTGAGCATCGCGCGTCATCGTTTCATACTTATACGAATTTTGATGTAACGATTACTCCGCATTAATCGACATCGAGTTTACAGCTATAAAAATTATACTTGAAGATCCGCGCATAGAAACGAAGTCAATTTATGAATATATCTCATGATTTTTATGTGATTTTTAATGTTGGAATTAATTGTGAATTCTACAGATTCACGTGAACGTGATTGCTTATATTCATTGTGACGATTAGCTAGCTGTAAATAAAATAATGTTATAATATATAATATATAAATACAATCCTTCGTGCATCGTCCTTGCTTCTGGTAAAAATAGCGACCGTAACAAACGTTTTTTCCAAACCGGAACTACGACAATTCAACAATATTTGACTATACTTTCAAGTACTCATCGGTTGTTTTGATACCTAAATATAGTACTATATCGCAGCTATGACAGCATTCTATACGTTCATAAACTATTTATACACTAAATTTCCACAATCTGAATTTCCTATTAGATTGGCCGGAAGTCCGGACACTCTCGATATATAAAAAAGAATCAAAGATCAATCGTTCCGCTTCGGAATAGAGCTATACAGATAAGCATCGGCAGCGGTCCGTACATAGAGAGACAACATGTGCGCTTCTACGTCACACTCATCGGTCCGCCGGTGTAATCGAACGCAGTCAGCGCGTACGTCCGACGGCTTTCCCGCATTTGAATCACAAAGTCAACATCGGCGATTTACGTCTGCCACTGGCCGTTTCTGCATAGCGCACATGCTCAGCTGCCCGCGTAGCGTGTCTGCAGTCTGGAGCAGCTGGCTTGGTTCTTAATTGTGTGGGCTTCGAGTGGGCTCTCTATTTGGGCTGATCGGGCTGTTACTCGGAATCGCTCTTATTAACGTGCATTAATTGCGATATTTTTTAAATAAATTTATGGAAGATAAGATTTTTTTTATTTGTAGGTCTGGTCGATGAATTGCATCGTGGGGTACTACTATTTGATCGCAGTAGAAACAGCCCGACATAGTCAGACGGTTTTTCTCTTAACAAGTTCGAGCTTTTCTAATCCTGTCTATGAGTACGAAAGCCTGACTAAGCCCCCATCAACTGACCTATAAAATTCGAATCTCACCTTGACGTAATCCTGATCGGCATCTTAACATGCCGATGATCCAATGTGCAAACACGCATCAGCCAAAATCGACCGATGACAGGTCCTACTCGGCTCCTCTTCGGCGAAACTCTTCACGAGCGTACATTTCTCTCTCTCTCTCTCACCCATCCCAACTTCAGAATACATACGTGACTCCACAGACCTGCCGAGATCCTGGAAGCTATCACTCGGAGCTTTTACGATCGCGTGTAAGTATAACGGCAGACTAGCGCCGAGTCACTGCGACAAATCCGGAGACCTACGTATGCACTCGCTAATTGTGCGGCTCGTAATACCGATTTTTTTCTCGCCGCTCTGCAAGACCGTAAAAAGACGCGGTGGCTGCAGACGCGTCGTATCTACGTCGGAGGAGACGTGCGAATTCGCGGGAAAGCGAAGAGGAACGACTCGAGTGGCTATTTTATCCTGTGATGAGATTGCTTTGCGAAGGCGAGACTCGCAGCCGATGTTTTGGGATTATGCAACGGTCGTGACTTTATATGGCGATCATTACAGTGGGTTATACTAATTGTACGTTTATATCGTTTTATTATATGCGAATTTTAAACTTGTTAAGGTTGGATTTGTGACAGGACATTTTTATATGCTAATCAGAACCGAAACTTATGAAAACTGCAGAAAATGATGAATAGTTCAGTAAACAAAACGCACTATGAAATCATATACACTTCGCTGAAACTTATACCTACCGATCACTTCCTAATTGCTAGATAAAGCCATAAACCGATTTCCTTTAAAAATTTTCCTAGTCCACCCGTTCGATTCCCACAACATCAATATTTTTATCCATGATCGCACTGAAATAATCACTCTTACTTGGCACTTATACATTGTAAGTCCACTGTGCAAAGGTAATAAAAAAGTCCCACCAACTACTCGTACGTCACATTTCTCATAATTCCCGTGATCCGCAAAATATGACGACGCAGGGGGATCGCATACTGACAGCAAAGCCAACTAGTGGTGACGCGCGAGTAGGCGCCGGCGGTATAAGTGCATATATGGGAAACTAACTCTCCGGCTTGATCCTCGATTGGAATTTTTTTCAGATGCTCGACTCGTTATCGTGGGTATGTGTGTGTACAGGCATGCAGTGTGTCTGACGTAAATCGCATCGACGTAAAGAGCACTTTTTCGCTGGATATGTAGTTTTTTATTTTTTGCTAAAGGGGTTCGCTGTGTTTGCTTTGCGGATTCCTTCGATCGGATTGTCACTCGTATTTGCGGGGATGTCGGCACGAGCTTTCGCGTGACATTTGTTCAAGAGATGAGTGATTTATTTGAGGATAGAAATTTTTGTTTCGTAATGTGCAGGTTATACTTGGTTTATTATTGGCTGAAATCTATACGTGCGATCTGATTTTACGTGTAGATACCGCGCATTATCTAACACCGGTAATGATAAGATTTTACAAATAGAACTCTCCTGCCAAGTTCTCGAAGCTTGATTCACAAATAAAAAGAATTCATTGTTAATTGCATCAATCGTGAACAAAATCGGTATATTAATATTTCAATGTCATGAGAAATCGACCGAATTGCCAATCGCACAGTGACCCACTTTGATAAATCGACCACAAGCAGACCGATTCCAACTGATAAGCCAATCGATCGATAGCGATAATTTATATAAGGATAACGTTATTTGCATTCAAGTTCAGCCCATCATAATTCCTCCACACAAAAGCAGTGGCAACGAAATATTCGAACACCGACACAAATATTCCCAGCAGAGTCGATCGAAATTGGCCGTATCATGATCGCAATCGATATATTCGATCAGCCGATTTAGACAGACCCACCGATAGCCTGTAGTGTCTCTCTCACACAAGCAAAGGAGCGAGTCCTTCTACACAGGCCGTCGAACCACACTCGCAGATCTGCCCTATCGATCATCATCAGATTATCATATCATCCTTTTATCATTATCGACGTTCAATTGTCCAATAAACCGATCGATCATTCCGCGTGACAAAAATGGCCAGACCTCTAATTATGACTATAAATACCGATCATTCAGCTAATCACCAAACCTCATAGACCGTATGAATGGAATCCGCTTCCGCACACAGTCTCTCACCTGCCCATTCAAGAATTCGCGGGGGCTATTATCACCGGCGACGACGGCGGCGGCCACGTGTTGACCGGCGCGAGATAACAGCTCTCGACCGGCGCGTGTCCGCCGCGGATGAAGTGGGAGTAGCAGAATTCACGAAACGGAGGGAGAAAGAGAGAGAGAGAGATACGCGAACGCGTACTACTCACACCGGCGCTCGACGACGATTGTTTACACTATCGCATATATAAAGGGGCTGCCTCGGGGTTTGATAATCTCAGTTCTCTCGAGCTCGCGGTTAAGCGCTCACACACTAGACGAGCTGTATTACATTACTGTGATACCGATTTTTTTCTTATCGGAGACATCGCATACCTGCCGCTCGGAACTGAAAAAACTGTAGACGGAGTTTTGTCTAATAAGAAACTATCTTAAACTGGATTGGTTATCGTTTGGGTAAAGTCTGAAGGTACCGATCGAGAACTTGACCTAGAAAAAGGAAGCAAGTGCAAGTGAACGAAGACGTCAGATATCGGCAAAATCATGCATCACCGAACGAGTGTTGTTGTTTCTGTTATTGTCGTGGTTGTGTTGACGTGCACATCGGCTGCCCCCACGCCGACCTCCTTTACCAAACCTGAAAAATCTCGGGTACCTTTCTGGCATATGCCATGTGGAGGTGACAACGAGGTGGAGATCTTGGATCCCAAGAATATGGATGAGGAGATCACGGCGAATCTGAAGAAACTGAGGATTCAACATGGTCTTATGATGAACGACTATCTCAGCAGAGATTACGAATTTCTCTACGAGAGGGTCAGAATCGGAGTTCACGAGCACCAGTACATCCCGAACTGGCTGCCTGGCAAGAAGGACGTGCACACTATTAGGAGGCTCAAGAACGCGACTCCTCAACTGGTTAGTACTCATGTTCAATTGCTTCTCATGTCAGATTTGGTCAGGGCCGATCAGGGTGATGAAAAGATAGTCGACAATTGTTTTGAGTTAAAGATTCTAAATCTTCTAATATACTGTCAAGCTATTAAATATTTTACAAAAATATTCACATTGGTGAACAGCATCTCAAATAATGAGTACCTCTGACGTCTCGTGACAATGACTACGATTCTTTTTTCGCTAATCCACGAGATCTGTTGTTGCAGAAAGTGGTACACTTGACGTAAAATGCCCCTGCGTCGATTGTTTGCTTTGATTTCTCGAAGAGAGAGAGAGTAGCCGATGACTCGGCCCGCGGCTGCATAGCCAGTTTCGGACGTGGGCTATATAGACTCCTACTAATGAACTCGAAGCTTGTTGGTACTGCGAGTCGAGCCCGCTCGGGGATGCGCTTATTTTTAGACGATTGTCTAACTATCTTTGTAGTTTTTTCGAAGTCGAATTTTTAGATTGTCGATGGACTGTTTTGATGATTCACTCGCGGTGAAAGTGGTGCTTAAGAATTTGTGTACAGGAAACCGTATTAGCTAGATTTCGTACTTCAGAAGAGGAGAGCGTTCACTCTGAATTGAAATGTCAAAAATTGACATGATTACATTGCTTTTTTTGCAAAAATTATCAAGTTCACATGTGAGTCAGTTATTACATCAAATTCATAACTTGTCATCGCCTCGATTAAAGCGTTTTCAAATCCAGCGTAACTCTTTGCATTGCATCACTACATTACTGCACTTGTCGCAAAAAAATGATCAATCGGCTATGATTCAATTGCCTCGTGCCCATCACCGAAAATTTATCGCCTCGCAATCTGATCGATAAATAATGTCTCACCTGTCGAAACCGCCATCGCCCACCACTTGGTATTTAATTAGTTTTTCAATATCGATGCATCGCTCACCTCCAAAAGCCATTTCGCGTATACCGGTTATTAAAGTAATTCCCCGCCTCTGACGCACTACGATTATCAGCTGCACGATCTGCGACAGATATCGCCAAACGATAAGACGCGTCTTCGCATATATATTTCATCTTCGAATGCAATAGAGAGTAGATTTCGCAACGGAAGTGTAACACCTTGTCGGCATTCCATTGCGCTTCGTCGTACCGGAGTATCAATTCCACGATGATAATGGAAAATTCTAGGAGACGCCTCGTTCTCAACCGATTTGATTCATCGACAGCTAAGCTCGACGATTTTTTCCAACTATCGACAGGTTGTTATTCGCGATCTGGGTTAAAAATTTGCGAGGGATGATGATGCGAGCTTTATTTCAGACGGTGTCATAATCGAGTGGTGAATATCGTCACACGGATAGGTTTGTTATTATCGTGATGCGATGGTTGAAAAATCGATAGAAGGGATTATGCTACTGACATCTGTCACCGTAATTGACTTGTAATTAATTAAATTTTTTTATTTATCAAGCCTCTCTTACACAGGGCAAAGGTAACGTTGGAGATAAGCTTGATATTACGATTCTTATCGAACTTTCTAATATTATTTTATTTAGTGAAACCTATATATGACAAACGCGCTAATCTCTTTCGCAAATCGATCGTAATTGCTTCGCATTAAAAGCAAACAGAGAATCGGTATATTACATAAAATAGAATGAAGAAAATTTCTTTAACTTACGAGACATTGAACTTTCATCCAAACACTTTTTCGAACCACAAAATAGAGTCAATTTCTCCAAATCGCGTATCTCCGAATTCCTTACAAAAAGAAACCGCATCAGCTCTCAGCAAACAAGCTCAACACCGCAAGCGCGCACCGTGCATTCACACGATAAAAGCTCTCTCACTCTCTCTCGGCCTTCACCTTAAACCTCTCCTCCGCACACTCTCGCAACAACTCAATTAGCTTCTCTCCCCCGTTCATTAATATTCACCGTCCGCACCCATTGTCTCTTTATCTCTCCGGCTCTCTCTCGTCCTGCAACTCGTCGCAGCTTTATAAAGCTCGTCGCGTTGCGGGGTGGCCTCTGTTTTTGCGAGATGCGCACTCCCCGCGCACCAATTGATTAACGTTAAATAACAAATTTTAATGAGACGGTAATTATTATAAAGTACCAGGCGAGCAGGAGCGAGGTGGCCGGTGTGTGCGCGCGCCGCGAGGAGGAGGAGGTGGAAGTGAGAGAGAGCGAGAGAGTGTGATGCGCTTCTACGGCATACAGTGTACACTTGTGCTCATGCTAGCCGGGTCGCGCGGCTGCGTAATCGAAGAGACGAGCGTGCACGAGTGTGATAACGAGTTTGCGCTGATAGGAGACGAGTTTTTTCGCTTTGGACACGGTATTGGATAATCTGCACTTTTCGTATACGCTGCAGCCTCGTTCCGCTTGGTTAATACGGATGAAATTATAGTTTGAAGGAAGTTGGGGGGTTGGGGGAGCAGCTGAGCTTTTAATTGAGTTTCCGAAGTTTCCCGGGTTATGAGGATGATTTAAGCGCGAGCGGTTAAAATTTAATTCGAGTTAGTTCTCTTGACAAAGATCACGACTCATGTTTCGCTACTCTTTGGGTTACAGATTGCCAACCACCTGCCGAAGCTCCACTCCGACTTGCAAAAGTTCGCTGTCGCCATCGAGGAGATGGTCGAGGACGAGACATTCACTCAGAAGATCCAGGAAGCCCTTAGTGCAACCCAGTCTTACCTGAAAATGATGCTGTGCGAGGTTGAGAGCAGTATCCTCTCACTGCCAGTGTTGCATCTGCCGCCGCGTGTTGAGCGCGATATTATGGTCGAGATCGGGCGTGAGCCGGTCGATGACACGAGGAGGCTCGTAAGGGACTGGGGAGTACTCTTGAAGTACAAGGACTAACTGCACGCGTGGAGACACGTATTTGACTATTAAGGACACCAGTGAAGTGGGGGAGTATACGAGTTAAAGTGATTGCGCGAGGATTTTCGTTATAAGTGATGAGAAAAGTTTGGGAGAACTAGGCCAGTTTAGATACGCGGGCTTTATCGGAGTCGCGGGGAGTCACTATTACCTCGTGCAATCGCTTTACGCTGTTATAGAACCAAATGAACGTTTGTACATAAGATAGTATTTTTTATAGACAATTTTCGTAAAAAGTCTTTAAAAATCACAAAAAAAAGAGGGTAAAGTAAGGCTGCTTATCCAAAGTGCCAACACTATTTTCTGCATTAACACAACGACTACAATTACATAGCATCTGATTAACAGTCGAAGACAAACTCGAAGCACTAATCCAATTTCAAAAGGTCTCTCTATTATATTCAGCTACTCGTCATAATCTGATTCTTAGCCAAAGTGAAGAAGAATTGCGTATTAATTAGAAACGTCGATCGTGACTGCGATAATGCAGCTTTAATAATTAAGAAGTCGGAGGATTACGCGACGTAGATAGGTGTAAATTGTTTTGGCACACAAAGCGCGCTGACGTACCGAGTGTGTGCATTGCGGATTATAATTTTAACTGCATCGCGGGGAATACCCTTTACTATCGTCTGCAGCTTCGGAAAAAATGTTTGTCTTGCCGCGCGATAATGAAAACGTGTATAATTTATTTATTTATTGCCCGACACGCGTGTCGGGCGTATTTTTGTGATGAACGAATGTCTGCTGTGGTCTTTGTTTATTATTATTATTTATGACAAGTAAATTATTTATTTATGGAAACTTAGGCACGTAATATTTATTCAACAAGATGCATATTTTTGTAAACCTTGTTTAGGGTTAGTATTTATTATTATTTTGTAAATGAATGTGCGAAACGAATTTTCTCGAATGAATAACAGTCGGCTGATGGCGAGTTGAACATTTATTTATTGTATTAGCTCCGATTATTTAATTTATTGAAAATTTTAGGTAGTGATAAAAACTTTTTTTACAAAGTTGCTTGCTTTGCTAAAAAAATTGTAATACTGATATAGGACAGTTTTACTGTTATTCATATTTGATAGTTATGTCATGTACATATTTGCGTTGCTTGATTTGTGACGCGCAGTATTATATACGACTATGCATTTGTTCCTGTCTACTTAATTATAACTTATTTATTTGAAATTAGGATTAAGCGATTTGTTAAATTTTATACAACGTTTCTAAAATATACGAAAATTTTACTACAAATACTGATTTACTTCATTATTTATCCCTGTCTACCTAATTTTAATTTTATTTAATTTTGCATTTGTTAATTTTTTTGTTTCTTAAATCTTTGGAAATGTCCTTCGCGTATTGCATATTAAACAATAAGTACATTTTTTAATTAAAAAATTGAAGATACATTTTAGAGGTTGTCTACTTTATCGACGTCCATATTAATTTCTTCTTTATCGATCTTCGGCATAATATGTATCTGCCTTTAAATATAATTGTAACTTGCACATTATGATTATGAAAAAAAGCTTGTATATAAATGTTTAATTTTGACGCCAAGTTTTACGTTAAAATATTATAAAGAATTTCTGCAATAACAGTGAATGTATGTACCATCCACTGCTCTATACTTTCATCGTAAAAGCAGTTCCTGCACTCTCTTGCAGATGGCAGCACCATTTGGTACCGACAGCCAAGACTGAAATGCTTCTTTCGCGTGTATAGTCAACCTGTTAAACTATCTGTCAAAAAACAAAAACAACTTATACATACCAAAAGTTGAAAAATCGATTACCAACTTAAAGTAATTAAAGTTTGTAAACAATAATTTTTTAATACAGCAGCTATCTGGTTCATTTCGGTTTTAAAATTTTAATAATGAAATATATCGAATTTTAATTAATTTATTCATAATTATCCAAGAATATATCACTGCATGAATTTTATAAATATGTTAAATACTATTGTGTGACTGCGCACACATAATTATAGAAACCAAATTCTACTAACATGCAGAAGTAACATCGTGAGAAACCCGTATAATTTGTTCGCTATTACAATGTCCTCTTTGCCTCCAAGGCGCGTATATACAAGCATTTCATAATTTTATACGTCTTCTGCGTCTTCTGCTATATATTATATTCATCTTTTCCAACCTAACGTAATTTCGCTTTCATCCATGTCGTGAAGCTCCCCTATAGCGAGAAACTGAAGAAGAAAGTATTTAACTTTCACACCTCGCATGCTATAATAAGCTATACTACTACACGTTTCGAACCTGTCACATGTCTGTTGAGTACACGAAATCATATCTGTACATAATTCGGCCTCATATCGTCACCCCCAGCACGAACTGAGAACAAGAAAGTCCAAATGTGTTGTTTCTCATAAGAACCTTGCAAGAGTGAGCCCCGTAAGCAAAACTCTTCCTGTGAATACATATATACATGTACCTTTTGACAGCGTGCCTTGAATCTCATTTCTGCTGTGTCAAAGGTCGCCGGAGAGTTTGCATGTGAAATTGCTGCAACCGCGATGCTCGATAAAGTGTAACGTGTGTACCCCTATGATGCATTACACAATTTTAAGCAGTCATAATGGACTGAGTTTTGAAGTGATCGGACAATGATGTCATTTTTTTCTAGGCACTCTGAATGATATAATATCAAATTGATCAATCTACATGTATAGTTGTGATTAATTAATCATCCGATTGACTAGATGTTTCATGTGAACGTTTTTCTTCTATGGACCAGTAAACTTTTTTTTTTGAGATTTTCTTATACAACTTTTGACACGACAGTTTGCAATCTGTGTTATTATAACCTTTATTTGCCACAAAAAATTGTTTTGATCTTATGAACTTACTTGTGAGCTTTAACACTAACTATAATGCATAAGAACAGAGATACATGTACTTCTGCGACCGAAATGGACACGAAATCAACTCAACTCTCTTTTTCAGTACAAAAAGAAATGACAACATTATGTCGCCGCTTTGACATGCTTGTTATTCAGCTCGTGAGTTCTTTTTCTAGCGGAGCGCGAGCAAGAAAAATCCGAGTGTGGCTCTGGAATCCAGAAATCGAGAAAAGCGTCTGACTGCTTCAGGGAGAGCTAGTGAAAGAATATACACATGCTGCGAGTAAACGCGTTTTTCTTTTCTAGCGATGACGAAAAACTCCGAGAAAATCTCAGAGAAAAATCTGTAGCTCGAGGAAGTGTAAAAGTAATATGCATCGAACAAGTCCTATATAGCTTTAAGAGATACATTAACAAATTCTTTTCCATTTTTTTCTCATTGCCACGGCAAGATAAAAGTAGTGATAAGATATTGTTCATTATCTTAATAAACTGCTAATTAAATATTTGTATTGTCAATATATTCATTTATAATAATCCAAACATTCATAATAATAATAATTGAGCAAAAAGCTTAATATGTATGTATATATATATAAATTAAAATGGCGGGAATGAGTGAGGGAAGGCTGCGTAAATAAATTTGAACACTTTTATTTTCGGGGGAAAAAAGACAACTTGTCTCGGCATAAAAACTCTCACGAAATAGAGAGGAAAGTGGTTGACTCAAGAAAATTTTTGATTCGGTTATTTTGTACAGATAAACTTCCTCTACAAAAAAAAACCGAAAAAAAAATTTTTCTTGAGTCAACCACTGTAAAAATTATCAGAAATTGAGTATGACGTTCTTTAAGCCAATTCTGAGATAGGGCCTTCTTCAAGCCGCGCGCGAGAT